>CM054164.1:9010664-9023164 GCA_028751875.1 Rapana venosa
CTACATATTGATAATAACTTGTCATGGTCTGATTATGTTTTTAGTATTTCAAAAAAATTATCTAAGAAGCTATTCCAACTTAACCGAATAAAACATTTCCTTGATCTGCATACTCAAAAACTATTCTTCTAAGCTTACATAAAACCTGATCTTGATTATGCATCTACATGCTAGGATTTGGCAAGTAAAAACTGTTCACGACAACTTGAGATAGTATATAAACGTTCTCTCAAGTTCATTCTGCTTAGAACTACTTCCTTAGAAACTAATAGCTACAAAGAGTTGAACATTCTTCCTTTTAGTTTACATTGTCTCTTTAATAAAGGTGTATTTATGTATAAGATTATGAATAAACTAGCCCCTCATTATCTTTGTCAGAGGTTCCCTGTTAAAACTGTTCGTAACAAAAGCAGTGTTGTTACTCCTCATCCAAGAACCGATCTGTTTATGTCATCCCTTGTTTATTCTGGTAGCAAATTATGGAACGAAATCCCAGTCATTATAAAAGAGAAAAGTAGCCTATCATCTTTCAAAAAAGCGTACCACATACACTTGTTTAATTTTCTGTAATATGCATTGGGTGAGCGTGCTTGTTGAACTCTGTGTGTGTGAGTGTGTGTGCGTGCAAGCGCGCGCAAATGTGTGTGAGTATGTGTGTGTGTGTGTGTGTGGTGTGTGTGTGTGTGTGTGTGTGTGTGTGTGTGTGTGTGGTGTGTGTGTGTATGTGTGTGTGGTGTGTGTGTGTATGGGTGTGTGTGTGTGTGTATGGGTGTGTGTGTGTGTGTGTGTGTGTGTGTGTGTGTGTGTGTGTGTGTGTGTGTGTGTGTGTGTGTGGTGTGTTTTGATGCTCTGTGGGGTTGGGTTTTTTTCGTGCTTCAAATAATGTTCATTGTTTGGTTTCGACGGTGTAGTGTGTGGTTATGGTATTTTGATGATTGTGACATAAGGCTGTTATGATATGTGAGGAAATGTACATGTGTATAGATTTGTATCCTGGACGATTTGTGTGATTTGTGCAAGCTCGCACGTGTAGTTGCGTGTCTGTGCAAATGTACGCGTAGTGTGTGTGTGTGTATGTGTGTGTGTGTGTGTTTGTGTGTGCGTGCGTGCGTGTGTGTGTGTGTGTGTGTGTGTGTGTGTGTGTGTGTGTGTGTGTTGATTTTGGGGGGAGGGTTGTCTGTTATGGGGAGAGGGGTGTCAGGGAGGGGAGTTTGTCAGTGTTTAATTGGTTTTGTTTATTTATTCGATTGGTTTACTTCTGTGGTCTTTCATTGATTTCATGACTTCAGTCAATAATTGAATGGCAATTTGAATGATTCATTTCTTTGCTTTTTGACATTATCTTGTTTGTTGATCAGTTGGTTTATTCATGTTTGTTTCACTTTTTTCCCATGAGGGCCTGGTGTAAAGAAGCCTCTGGCTTATCCAATTACCCTCATTAAAATATTCGAGTTCGAGTTCGAGTTCGAACATACCCACTCCTCTGCAGTGATTTTGCCATCCAGATTTTCATCTTATTTTCCTTCCTTCCTTCCTTCCTTCTCTCCTTCCTTCCTTCCTTCCTTCCTTCCTTCCTTCCTTCCTTCCTTCCTTCCTTCCTTCCTTCCTTCCTCCCTCCCTCCCTCCCCCAACATACCCACTCCTCTGCAGTGATTTTGCCATCCAGATTTTCATCTTATTTTCCTTCCTTCCTTCCTTCCTTCCTTACTTCCTTCCTTCCTTCCTTCCTTCCTTCCTTCCTTCCTTCCTCCCTCCCTCCCTCCCCCAACATACCCACTCCTCTGCAGTGATTTTGCCATCCAGATTTTCGTCTCCTTGGTCCTGCAGCCGTCTCCAAATTTCCGTGAACAGCTCCTGTGTCTTCAGGAACTTGTCAGTTCCCAGCTTCCAGCCGCTCAGCTGGCAGATTTTCTGGCGCAGGACAATTGACACAATTGACACAATTTTATTGCTATTTAGCGATCAAGCCATATAGCGCTGCGGCGCGGTAACGACGATATCGAATGCGACGCGATTACAATGACATGGAAACCATGGCAGTAGTGGTATGTACATCAAGATTCGATACATTATTGTCTGTGTCTCAAGTGTCCCAATTTTCAAACCAGCCTTTCCTTTTCCAGTCTACAGCCAGCGAAGTCAGCCCATGTAAGACGAAGTCAGCCCATGTAAGACTGGATCAGGTCCCCAAGATGATGTAACTCCTGCTCAGCACTCGCTGCCACCACTGTCGCTGTGTGTTGTGTGTTAGTACACTGTTTCCCTTTACGAAGTCTGGCAAGCCTGACACGTTCTTCTGGCAACATGTTTTTCTCTTCTTGCTTGATGTACCAGAACACACACTTAGATTCCTCGCCAGGATCTCCATTCCAAGAGTATTCCAGGGTGATGTCATCTGATTCACACATCACAATGTTTTGGAGAGAGAGAGAGAGGACAGGGTGCAGTCTGACAATGGCGGGTGGGATGCAGTGTGAGACAAACAGTACAGCAGCACAAGGGAGGCACGGTGGTCTAGAGGTCACGCGCCTGTCTAGAAAGCGAAAAGTTCGGGTCGGAAGTGTGCGGTGGTTCGAATCCCCGTTTGGGCCCGAAACTTTTCCTCCCCCATCCATTAGACCATGAGTGGTGGTCTGGGCGCTAGTCTTTCGGATGAGACGATAAACCGAGGTCCCGTGTGTTACACAAAATTATTCAGCGCACGTAAAAAGAACCCACGACAACGAGAGAGTTGTCCCTGGCAACATTCTTAGAAAAAAGCCACTCTGATAGGGAAAGAAATACAGTTGCAGACCAAAAAAAAGGTGGCGCTGCTCTTGTGGCGACGCGCTCTCCCCGGGGAGGGCAGCCCGAATTTCACGCAGAGAAATCTGGTGACTGAAAGTGGTAGAGGCTACACGCACATGGCCAGCACGACGGACCGCACTGTGTGATGTCACACGACAGCTCCACGGCTGTTGACTTCAGTGTTACGGCTGTTGACTTCAGTTTTACGGCTGTTGATTTCAGTTTTACGGCTGTTGACTTCAGTTTTACGGCTGTTGACTTCAGTTTCACGGCTGTTGACTTCTGACTTCAGTTTTACGGCTGTTGACTTCAGTTTTACGGCTGTTGATTTCAGTTTTACGGCTGTTGACTTCAGTTTCACGGCTGTTGACTTCTAGTGATATTACTGTCTTCACAACTGGGGCCTCGCCAGCTTCTTAGGCGCTCTCTCACCTGAGAGATTTTCTGTTGAATGTAATGCAGTATGATGCCACGTGATTCTGTGCAAAGCAATACAATGGAATGCATGCATTATACTGCACAACAACACGCTGTTATGCGTCTTCAGAAATGCGTCAGTTCCGGCTCTCAAGTGCTACAGTGTATATTCAATAATACATTATGATATGACCCAATATGATGCAATGAAATACAATAGAACACAATACAACGCAACACAAAACGCCATATCACAAACCGGTACAACATGGTTTTGTTTCCGTATAATTATTTATCCTTGCGCTAGATTCCAGTCGCTCAGCTGACACAATTGTTCTGTAAAATAAGACAATTCGATACAGCACAGTTTAACACAACAACACAACACATAAGAATGCGACACATTGCGTCACAAGACAACACGAAAGCAACCCCCCAACATCACTGTGCAGCAGATGACAGCACAACACAGGAGCCGGCAGCCAGGCCAGCAAGGACTGAACATAACAACACACAACACACAACAATACAAAAGAAACCAGGGCTGCACGATACAGCCTTCACACACACACACACACACACACACACACACACACACACACACACACACACACACACACACACACACAACACACACACCACCACACACACCACACACAACACACACACACACACACACACACACACAACACAACACACAACACACAACAATACAAAAGAAACCAGTGCACGATACAGCCTTCACACACACACACACACACACACACACACACACACACACACACACACACACACACACACACACACACACACCACAACACAACAACAACACACACAACACACACAACACAACACACACACACACACACACACACACACACACACACACACACACACACCACACACACACACACAACACAACATACACACACAAACACAACATACACACAACACACACACACAACACAACACACACAACACACACACACAACACACACACATACACACACACACACACACACACACACACACACACACACACACACACACACACAGGGCAGTGATGTTCATTTTTGCTAGGCCTCTTCGCTTTATGGGTAACACTGGAAGAGGTGTGTCAGACAATTGCCAACAAGGTGCACTTAACTCTTCCTGTGCTATTTTAGACTAGCAAAGAGTTTCAGCTCATGAAATTTGTTCATTATTAGACACCATCCCCCCCCCAAAAAAAAAAATCAACCTCTCTCAAATATTCCAGAAATGCTATTCCTTCACAAAGCTGGAACATAATAATAAATTGTAGCTTTAATCTATACACTGAGATTCCATTCATGGAGAGCAAAACATCTGCAAAATCTGGATATATGCAGCAATGTCGTTTCTATTCGATATTTGGTATGGGCTGGAGTGGGGGGGGGGGGGGGGGGGGGGGTGGTACTGTCCTGTAATGTGGGGCAAACTTTGTTGGATTGAATCATTCAAAGATACTAAGATCATTGTGGAAAGCTAAGATGCTTGTTTCGTTGACGTTATAAAAATGACAATAGCATCACCAGGCGGTAGACCTTTGTAGTTTGGTGTTACACTTGTGAGTTGGTTTTATTGCTATCAATTTTCCCCATCCAGTAAACCTTTATACTAAAAAGACGATAATAATAAAATATACAATTCACAATACAAAGAAACACTGCACAGAACACAATACAGCACGGGGACGGGACAGCCTAGTGGTTAGAACATTGCGCTGGCAGTCTGCTGACCCGGGTTCCATTCCCGTTCAAGAGGATTTTTCCTCTGGAGTTAACATCAGTGCAGACTCCACTCTCTCCAAAAGTCCTTCGGATGAGACTATAAACCGAGGCTCCGTGTGCGAACGCATGCAGAACATCTTGCGCACACGTTAAATCCTGTTCCGCTTTTCGCAAGAGTAGGCCATTGTGTGCCGGTGGAAACAGATGACAGAATTTACAAAACAGCATACACACCATTATCCTCGATATAAAAGACTAGAATAAATTAAAAAAAATAATAAAATAAAACGTTATAATATCGCACGTTGCAACACAGCACATTCTATTTCTCCATTCGCGGCAAAATCCTCACTGTAGCCACACAAGCACTCGACCAACAGGCACATGTAACTTGCAACCATAACAGCTCTGCACTGAGAGACCAATACCGCCACGACGTCGGAAAGCAATAATACATTACATAATAGCTCTTGTAACAAACGTTTGCATGTCATGCACACAAAACGTTTTTTATTTCCGCATCCGACATGAATCGCCGGATCTTGAACAGCCAGACTTGGTCTCTGCATGCGTTTATACACGAAAACCTTAAAGTAAGCACTGGCAGGTCTGCACGTTAGGTTGACCTGGGAGATTGTGGAAACGCCACAGCTCAGTGGTCGGAGCACTCGCTTTCCCCCAGCCAAGGTTAAGAGCGTGGTTACCACTTGGATGGGTGACCGTTTGCGTGCCTTGATTTCAGTACAGTCCCCCCAGTTCACCCAGCTGTCAATGGGTACCTGCCCTCTTTAGGGTCAGGGAAGGTAAAGCAGCGAGGGAGAGGAGATGGGCGCCGCCCTCAACATGCTGGCCCCTAGAGAAGCTGAGATCTCTGACGCCTCGCTCCCCTACGACCACACAGGTGATGGGACACCTTGACCTTGACCTTGACCCCTTTAATTCACAAGACTCCGCTGCCGAAGTTTATTTTTATTTATTTATTTATATCACTTTAAGTCACGTCAGATTTCTCTGCGTGAAATTCGAGCAGCGCCACCCATTTTTTTCTGTTTTTTCTGTCTACAACTGCATTTGTTTTCCTATCAGAGTGGCTTTTTTCTACATAATTTTGCCAGGGACAACTCTCTTGTTGCCGTGGGTTCTTTAACGTGCGCTAAATAATTTTTGTGTAACACACGGGACCTCGGTTTATCGTCTCATCCGAAAGACTAGCGCCCAGACCACCACTCAAGGTCTAGTGGATGGGGGAAAATTTTCGGGTCCAAACGGGATTTGAACCACCGCCCACTTCCGACCCGGACTTTTCGCTTTCTAGACAGGCGCGTTACCTCTAGACCACCGATCCACCGATGAACCCTTGACTTCGTGAATGCACAGCGATGGAGGTTAGAGGCTTTACCCACTGCGCCACGCTCTCGTTGATGAGGACTGATGGTGAATAATCAATACTAGCGATCAATGCCGCCCTCACTGTGTTGGTAGTATTGTCAGCAATATTTGTGTTATAACTGTCAGCGTCAGGATCCGTGTTGTTGTTGTTGTTGTGGTTATTGTTGTTATTATTATTGTTGTTATTATTATTACTATTGTTATTATCATCATCATCATCGATGATGTATCTTCTTTGGATGTGTTTTTCTCGTCTGTTATTATTTTTATCGTCAACGTCGTTATGTTTTCATTATCAATGTTAATGTTGTTGGTGTTGTTCTATCGTTGACGTCAAGAATGTTCTCATAGTGTGTGATGTGTGTGTGTGTGTGTGTGTGTGTGTGTGTTGTGTGTGTGTGTGTGTGTGTGTGTGTGTGTGTGTGTGTGTGTGTAAGTCAAAGTCAAAGTCAAAGTCAAAGTGAGATTCTTATTTCCCGATGGTACATTAAATAAGGAAGACATTTACTTTTTCACATCAACCATCTTGAATCTTAAAGCGTCTGTGTGTGTCAAGTCAAGTCAAGTAAAGCCAAGTCAAATTGTTATTTCCAGATGGTACATTGAATAAGCAATGCATTTGCTATTTTCATCAAGCCATCTATCTAGGAACAAAAGACAACTTGATCAATATTATCTAACTACATTATTACCATAACCAATAATAATAAAAACTGACGTCAAAAGAAAAATACAAAAAAAGAGAAAAAACACACACACGACCAAAAACAAAAACAAAACCCAACAACAAAAATGGACCCCCCCCCCCCCCAACAAGAAAAGTACACTGCATAACATACACACATACACGCGCGCGCGCGCCACGCGCACGCACACACACAACACACACACACACACACACACACACACATTCATACACATACACATGTACATACACGCGCGTACATTTGTACTCACTTAGATTTGGATGACAAGAAAATGAGAGAAAAAAATGATGAAATGTCAAACGACTCATATCAGGTTACAATATTAACCCTTCTTTCATATTCAGTGTGTGTGTGTGTGTGTGTGGTGTTGTGTGTGTGTGTGTGTGTGTGTGTGTGTGTGTGTGTGTGTGTGTACATGCGCGCGCGCTTGCGTGCGTTCGCGTGCATGTGTGCAAGCTTTCGTGTGTGCGTATACATACATACATACATGCATACATACATCCATACATCCATACATAGATCCATACGTACGTAGGTACGTACGTACATACATACGTGAAGAAAGAAAGAAAGAAAGAAATAGGGGAGGGAAGGGGGGAGCCCAAACTGACTTCTCTGGCCATGTCGAAGTCTTTCCACTCCAACGCTCCATCCTTGTTCAGATCTGGCCAACAGTAAACAGTCATCAGCATCACACGTTGCTGCTGTTGTTGTTGTTGTTGTGTTGTTGTTAATGTTGTTGTTGATGTTGTTGTTGTTGATAATGTTGTTGTTAATGTTGTTGTTGTTGTTAATGTTGTTGTTGTTGTTGATGATGTTGTTGTTAATGTTGTTGTTGTTAATGTTGTTGTTGTTGTTAATGTTGTTGTTGTTGTTAATGTTGTTGTTAATGTTGTTGTTGTTGTTGTTAATGTTGTTGTTGTTGTTAATGTTGTTGTTGTTGTTGATGTTGTTGTTGTTGTTGATGATGTTGTTGTTGATAATGTTGTTGTTGTTGATGTTGATAATGTTGATGTTGTTGATAATGTTGTTGATGTTGATGTTATTGATAATGGTGTTGTTGTTGATGTTGTTGTTGATATTGTTGTTGTTTTTCATGTTGTTGTTGTTCATGTTGTTGTTGTTCATGTTGTTGTTGATAATGTTGTTGTTGTTGTGCGTTCCCCAGCTTAACACTCGGGGGGGGCGGGGTGTCACCCAGAAGGGGCACTCTGACTCCCTCATCCTCCCACCTGGGAATCATCTCTGTGAGGTTGACACTGCGCTGCACTGGATGAGAAGTTTGTCTGTGGGACTGGATTTAAAACAGTGCCTCGCCATGAAGGCAGCCATACTCCGACGATTTGTTCTTCACCTCCTTTAACAAAGGAGAGTGCAGGTAGTTATGTGAATCAGAGCCTGTCATGGCTGAAAAGCAAATCTCAACACAGCATTTGACAACACAACAGCATTGTAGTGTAGGCCTTGGCAGTGAGCTGACGTCACTCACTGACAACACAACAGCATTGTAGTGCAGGCCTTGGCAGTGAGCTGACGTCACTCACTGACAACACAACAGCATTGTAGTGCAGGCCTTGGCAGTGAGCTGACGTCACTCACTGACAACACAACAGCATTGTAGTGAGCTGACGTCTCTCACTGACAACACAACAGCATTGTAGTGCAGGCCTTGTAGTGAGCTGACGTCTCTCACTGACAGACATAACAGCATTGTAGTGAGCTGACGTCTCTCACTGACAACACAACAGCATTGTAGTGCAGGCCTTGGCAGTGAGCTGACGTCTCTCACTGACAACACAACAGCATTGTTGTAGTGTAGGCCTTGGCAGTGAGGTGACGTCACTCACTGACAACACAACAGCATTGTAGTGAGCTGACGTCTCTCACTGACAACACAACAGCATTGTAGTGCAGGCCTTGTAGTGAGCTGACGTCTCTCACTGACAGACACAACAGCATTGTAGTGAGCTGACGTCTCTCACTGACAACACAACAGCATTGTTGTAGTGTAGGCCTTGTAGTGAGCTGACGTCTCTCACTGACAGACACAACAGCATTGTTGTAGTGTAGGCCTTGGCAGTGAGCTGACGTCACTCACTGACACCGCTCTTGGCCAGTGCCCAGCAGAAGGGTGTGACGTCAGCTCTGACAGCGCTTTGAGGAACCCCCTTCACGGTGAACTACCGTTGTCCGATCAGAACATCATCATAATTACGTTTGTCCGTCGTGCGCGACGATGACCTCCAAAACAGCAGAGGAGGCAGCTGCTGTTTTGGAAACTGGGCAGACATTTGATTATAGTGGAGATGCCTTGCCCACAGTACATCCCCACTCTCTCGGGCCAAGTGGGCATAAGGACAGTCAGCGTTGGAGATGTTCTCCAAAGGCCAGCTAGTCCCCAGGGCTGCTGCACATAAGGACTGTGCGAGTCAAGCCTCCTAGTCAGAGAGTCATAGTCGATCACTAAAGACTACGCTGTAAAGTGGAATTCCATGAGTGGGAAAGCCACTGGTCATACAGCCTCTCACTTTGCTGTTGTTGCCCCCAGCGTCAATGGTTTAATCAAGAACTGGGATAAATCCCAGGCGCTGAAGTTGTCTGATCACTCGCATTCAAACAGACCGCTGACCTATTTCTTCCCAGGGGATGGGAAAATGGAACTGAATGTCAAAGTCTTTCGGATGAGACTATGCACCGAGGCCCAGTGCGCGAATGCACATAGAACATCTTGCTCGCGCACACGTTATAAACCCGGTCCGCTTTTCGGAGGAGTAGGCCATTTTGTGTCAGTAGGGACAGATGGCATTTAGAAAATTGCATCCTCAGGGACGTCGTGTTTGGACACTATCCCCGAAGTCGAATGCAGCTACCTAAATGGTTTATGCCATCAATAATGATGATGATGATGATGATGATGATGATGATGATGATGATGATGATGGTGGTGATGATGATGATGATGATGATGATGATGATGGTGGTGGTGATGATGATGATGATGGTGGTGATGATGATGATGATGATGATGATGATGATGATGATGATGATGATGATGGTGGTGATGATGGTGGTGATGGAATGATGATGATGATGGTGATGATGATGATGATGAAGATGATGATGATGATGATGATGATGAGGAGGAGGAGGAGGGAGGAGGAGTAGAAGTAGTAGGAGTAGGAGTAGTGAGTAGTAGTAGTAGTAGTAGGAGAGAGGAGGAGGAGGAGGAGGAGGAAAAGCGAGGAGGAGAAGTAGTAGTAGTAGTAGTAGTAGTAGTAGTAGTAGTAGTAGTAGTAGTAGTTGTAGTAGTAGCAGCAGCGCAGTAGTAGTAGTAGTAGTAGTAGTAGTATTTGCAGCAGCAGCAGCAGCAGCAGCAGCAGCAGCAGTAGTAGTAGTAGTAGTAGTAGTAGTAGTGTTATTATTATGATAATAATAATTATAATTATTATTATTATTATTAAAACCTGGCAGACTCGCAATCACACAAACTATACAAAAACCATGCTACTACCATCACCAAAAACACCAACCAGCCAGCCAACCAGCCAATCAACCAACCAACCAACCAACCAGCCAACCAACCAACCAACCAACCAACCATCCAACCAACCAACCATCCAACCAACCAACCAATCAACCAACCATCCAACCAACCAGCCAACCAACCAGCCAATCAACCAACCAACCAGCCAACCAGCCAATCAACCAACCAACCAGCCAGCCAGCCAACCAAGCAAGCGAGCAGTGAAGCCAGCAGTGGCGGTTGTTCTGACCAAAGTAAGTGTAGAACTCATGCAGCAGCTTCTTCTTCTGGAACTCGGACAGGTCAGTGTCTGAAGAGAACAGGCCCCCCATCTTGCGTCTGAAGAGCGATTCAACTGGAACACATACAGAACACATGCAGAACACATACAGAACACGCGCGGGAACACATACAGAACATATACACAGCACGCACACAGCACACACAGAACATATGGAGAACACGGACAACACACAGAACACACAGAACACACGAAGAGCACACACAGAACACACACACACAAAACACACACGCAGAACACACACACACACACACACACACACACACACACACACACACACACACACACACACACACACACACACACACACACGCAAACACACACACACGTACACACACACACACACACACACACACACACACACACACACACACACACACACACACACACACACACACACACACACACACACACACATAATAGCGAATAAAATTATAACGATGGACGCTTTTGAGGGCTTTTCTTCCCACTAGATATAAGAGAAGCACATATATGTAGCGCTTTACATTATAAGAAAAAGTCACAAACATCATACCCTCAAACACATGAGACCTCTCCCTCCCTGCAGTGAAGTATAAAACATTGTGATTTCGACAAGGCACGTAAACACCGTTTCCAAAACAACGAAGGAGAACCGACACAAAACATGTAAACATACCACAGGACTAATATATACATACATATTTGCACACAGACACGCACACGCACACGCACGCACGCACACATGAGTAATACATATTTTCACACACAGACACACACACACACACACACACACACACACACACACACACACACACACACACACACACACACACACACACACTGAAACTTAACAAGTTTTTAAAAGATGCCTTATCAAACTGGGTTTGAATGAAGAAAGGGAAGAAGAACGACAGCGATCCTGAGGCAGGCAAAGAGTTCCAGGAAGGAGGGGCTGAAATAAATGAAAAGACACACTGGCCAACAGACCGAGTGTTTGTTGGAGGTGTTTGGAAGATACGTCAATCAGAACACCGTGTTGTTGTTATTATTATTATTATTATTATTTGGTGGTTGATGTTGCAGAGTAAAACCTGTCAACAGCCACTGTTTCTGTCCTTGATGTCCTTCGGATGACACTATAAACCGAGGCCCCGTGTGCGAACGCATGCAGAACATCTTGGGCACACATTAAATCCTGTTCCGCTTTTCGTAAGAGTAGGCCATCGTGTGCCGGTGGGAACAGATGACAACATTTACAAAACCGCATACACACGGGGACTTGGGGGAAAATGTCATCTGAGCACTTTGATTTGTTGCTTTACAAGATTTAGCACTATATAAATTCCATACATTATTATTATTATTATTATTATTATTATTATTATTATTATTGATGCAGATAGGATTTGAACCATGATAATGCGAACCTGATAATACCAAAAGAATGGTTGGGTCTGTTTAGAAGAAGAGTGTGATAGATAGTGACACAGGCAGCAGACAGATCCAGTAGAATAAGCATGCCATCAATAGTGTCACATGCAGCAGACAGATCCAGGAGAGCAATAGTGTCACATGCAGCAGACAGATCCAGGAGAGCAATAGTGTCACATGCAGCAGACAGATCCAGGAGAGCATTAGTGTCA
>CM054164.1:9028164-9033164 GCA_028751875.1 Rapana venosa
GTGATAATGGCATTGATGGACTGCTGATGATAATGGCATGGACTGCTGGTGATAATGGCATGGACTGCTGATGATAATGGCATGGACTGCTGATGATAATGGCATGGACTGCTGGTGATAATGGCATGGACTGTTGATTATAATGGCATGGGCTGCTGGTGATAATGACATGATCTGCTGCTGATAATAGTGTGGACTCCTGATGATAATGCCATGGACTGCTGGTGATAATGATATGGGTGGACTGCTGATGATAATGGCATGGACTGCTGGTGATAATGGCATTGATGGACTGCTGATGATAATGGCATGGACTGCTGGTGATAATGGCATGGACTGCTGATGATAATGGCATGGACTGCTGGTGATAATGGCATGGATGGACTGCTGATGGTAATGACATGGACTGCTGGTGATAATGGCATGGACTGCTGGTGATAATGGCATGGACTGCTGATGATAATGGCATGGACTGCTGGTGATAATAATGGCATAGACTGCTGTTGATAATGGCATGGACTGCTGGTGATAATGGCATGGACTGCTGGTGATAATGGCATGGATGGACTGCTGATGGTAATGACATGGACTGCTGGTGATAATGGCATGGACTGCTGGTGATAATGGCATGGACTGCTGATGATAATGGCATGGACTGCTGGTGATAATAATGGCATGGACTGCTGATGATAATGGCATGGACTGCTGGTGATAATGGCATGGACTGCTGGTGATAATGGCATGGATGGACTGCTGATGGTAATGACATGGACTGCTGGTGATAATGGCATGGACTGCTGGTGATAATGGCATGGACTGCTGGTGATAATGGCATGGACTGCTGGTGATAATGGCATGGACTGCTGGTGATAATGGCATGGACTTCTGGTGATAATGGCATGGATGGACTGCACTGCTGGTGATAATGGCATTGATGGACTGCACTGCTGGTGATAATGGCATGGACTGCTGGTGATAATGGCATGGACTGCTGATGATAACGGCATGGACTGCTGGTGATAATGGCATGGACTGCTGGTGATAATGGCATGGACTGCTGGTGATAATGGCATGGACTGCTGGTGATAATGGCATGGACTGCTGGTGATAATGGCATGGATGGACTGCTGATGATAATGGCATGGACTGCTGGTGATAATGGCATGGATGGACTGCTGATGATAATGGCATGGACTGCTGGTGATAATGGCATGGCCTGATTGTGAACTGATGCTCCCTGTAAAAGGAGGAACAGGCTGACGTGAAGTGAGGATTGTGTTCATGTAAACTGATGTCCCTGTAAACAGTGAGGATTGTGTTCATGTAAACTGATGTCCCTGTAAACAGTGAGGATTGTGTTCATGTAAACTGATGTCCCTGTAAACAGTGAGGATTGTGTTCATGTAAACTGATGTCCCTGTAAACAGTGAGGATTGTGTTCATGTAAACTGATGTCCCTGTAAACAGTGAGGATTGTGTTCATGTAAACTGATGTCCCTGTAAACAGTGAGGATTGTGTTCATGTAAACTGATGTCCCTGTCAAAAGCGGGGATTGTGTTCATGTAAACTGATGTCCCTGTAAAAAGTGAGGATTGTGTTCATGTAAACTGATGTCCCTGTAAACAGTGAGGATTGTGTTCATGTAAACTATGTCCCTGTAAACAGTGGGGATTGTGTTCATGTAAACTGATGTCCCTGTAAACAGTGAGGATTGTGTTCATGTAAACTGATGTCCCTGTAAACAGTGAGGATTGTGTTCATGTAAACTGATGTCCCTGTCAAAAGCGGGGATTGTGTTCATGTAAACTGATGTCCCTGTAAAAAGTGAGGATTGTGTTCATGTAAACTGATGTCCCTGTAAAAAGTGAGGATTGTGTTCATGTAAACTGATGTCCCTGTAAACAGTGAGGATTGTGTTCATGTAAACTGATGTCCCTGTCAAAAGCGGGGATTGTGTTCATGTAAACTGATGTCCCTGTAAAAAAGTGGGGATTGTGCTCATGTAAACTGATGTCCCTGTAAACAGTGGGGATTGTGTTCATGTAAACTGATGTCCCTGTAAAAAGTGAGGATTGTGTTCATGTAAACTGATGTCCCTGTAAACAGCGGGGATTTTGTTCATGTAAACTGATGTCCCTGTAAACAGTGAGGATTGTGTTCATGTAAACTGATGTCCCTGTAAACAGTGAGGATTGTGTTCATGTAAACTGATGTCCCTGTAAACAGCGGGGATTGTGTTCAAACGGTTTGTCAGATGATAGGGGTGGCTGGTAGACAGGGGAAGAGTGACAATTGTAATGGTGCAGTATACCTTTTATCATGTTTTCCATTTTGATGTAAATTTACTATCCAGTGTGTTCGTGCGTGCGTGAGCGCGCGCGCGCGCGCGCGCGCGTGTGTGTGTGTGTGTGTGTGTGTAAAAGTCAAAGTCAAAGTCAGAAGTTTGTGTGTATGTATGTGTGTGTGTGTGATGTCAAATACTCTCATCTTGATATCGCTTCCATTATCCTCGAAATATAAGCACAAATAAATAGATAGATAAATGAATGTGTGATTATGCATAATCTATATTTTTATCACATGTCTCATTTTGATTTTAATACACGTGCACGTGCCAATCAAACCGTTTCTGTGACTGAGATTTATTTTTTTAAAGTAGTCTTGACTCTTGACTCTTCAGGGTCGGAGCGCTGGGGCACTCGTTTGCAGGGGGAGGGTCACAGCTGCTCACCAACAGCAGGCGTTGGGTAAACAAGGCCATAGTCATATTGATACTGCAATCGAAGGTGGTGTGTGTGTGTGTGTGTGTGTGTGTGTGTGTGTGTGTGTGTGTGTGTGCAGAACACTATTGTGCGGGCTCGACAAACACAGACGCACACCCACACACCCACCCACACTGCTGGTGGTGGTGGTTTTGTTTTGTTTGTTGTTTTCTTTGTTGTTTTTTGTTTTGTTATTTGCTTTGTTATTTGTTGTTGTTTTGTTTTGTTGTTTTATTTGTTGTTTTATTTGTTTTGTTTGTTGTTTTGTTTTGTGATTTGTGTTGGTTGTTGGTTTATGTTGTTATTTGTTTTGTTATTTGTTGTTGTTTCGTGTGCTGTTTTGTTTGTTGTTTTCTTTGTTGTTTTCTTTTTTGTTTTGTTATTTGTTTTGTTATTGTTTTGTTTGTTGTTTTGGTTGTCGTTTTGTGTTGTTTTGTTTGTTGTTTTCTTTGTTGTTTTTGTTTTGTTATTGTTATTGTTTTGTTTGTTGTTTTGTTTATCGTTTTGTGTTGTGTTGTTTGTTGTTATGTGTGCTGCTGATTGTGTTGGAGGTTGTGGTATTACACTTGTCGTGCTTTCTGTTGCCAGCTCCCGACTTTGGGCAGCGCGTCTTTACAAGACTCGTGTGTACGTGGGGTTCTCTTCCTTTTGTCCTCCGGTCCTACCGGCACGATAACATGGCCTACTCTCTTGAAAGACGGAACAGGGCGTTGTGGGCGACGCGCTCTTCCCGGGGAGAGCAGTTCGAATTTCGCGCAGAGCAATGTGCCGTGACTTCACTGGTGACAGACAAGACAGCGTCAAACACAACGCAACGCGCGCCAGATGTGCAGCCTTCGCACACGTAGCCTGGGTGTGTGTATGTATGTACAGTCTCATCGGAAGGACTTGGGGGCGAGTGGGGTCAGTGCCGATGTTAACTCCAGGGGGAATTGTCCTAAAACGAGCGCCTCTGGGGCGGATCGAACCCGGGCCCTCACATCATCAGCAGCACAAGGCTCTGCCCACTGGGCCCCCCGCTCTGCCCACTGGGCCCCCCCCTCCCCTCCCTCCCTTTCTGGTGTTTAAATCAGAATAACGTGTGTGCGTGTCATCATTCAAAATGGCTTTAATTTTAGCACAGGCGAGAGAGAGAGAGACAGAGAGAGAGAGCGACAGGAAGACAGAGACAGACAGACAGGTAGACAGACAGAGAGAGAAAGAGAAAGAGAACTCAGAACTCAGAAATTTAATGTATCTCAGCCTTAGGCCATAATACATGGTTGGCGTAGAAGGAATTAAAAATGCCACAGAGTGGGCAAAAACCGGATAACATACACAATACCAAGCTCACTTTCAGTGAAAGAAATAATGAAGACAATGCGCAAATACATAAAAATCCATATGTATCAAACACAATTCACTATTTTGATCTAAATGTATCTTCCTTATGTCTGGATAAAATCAATATACATATATAGTTTTTCAAAATCATAACAAGACGATACCATATCTTCGTTTGTGATGTAAATATCCTAATACAACAAACTTTTTCTCTTATTGATGGCGTGGAATATATATCTAGACAGGCAGTGATTTTTACTACTGTTTTCTGCTTTAAGTAGATCATGCAAAGGTGTATCAACACAATCCCTCAAAAATTTAATTCTTAAATCATTATACACAAAACATTCATAAAGGAAATGCTTTTCATCTTCAACTTTGGGTTTACAAAATGGACACTGTTTCTTCTGATTCTGTGCACTATATCGATGTACATTGTTGTTGAGTGGTAACACATTACATCTCACCTGTGACACAGCAACTCTAAAGCAGTAGGTATCTAAGTGTAGAAGATATTCTTCTTTAGCAAATATTGTTTTGAAACACCTGTAGCTGTCATATCTGTCTCGGTCTCTGATTGTACTATACCATTCCTGGATAAACATATCAACTAGCCTTTGCTTAAACAGATGTAAGAATACCTTGACGTCACCAACACCCTGTTGAAGCCATACAAAGCTGAATCCTGCATCACATAAAATTTGTCTAATCATAGAAACCCAACAGTTCTTTCCAAAGAGAGAGATTGAGAGAGACTGAGAGAGAGAGAAAAAGAGACTGAGAGAGAGAAAGAGACAGAGAGAGAGAGAGACACGCACAGATACACAGACAGACAGACAGGCCGGCAGGCAGACAGTGATAGAGAGAGACAGAGAAAGAGAGATATGAACAAGAGGCAGACAGAGACAGACAGA
>CM054164.1:9038164-9040664 GCA_028751875.1 Rapana venosa
ATCTCTCACCTCCCCCCACCCTGCCATTGTCCTCCTCCCAGGCCGTCCGCCACGCCTGAATGATCACACCATCCACTTTCCTGCCCTGCCCTGCCTTACCCTGCCCTACCCTGCCTTACCCTGCCTTACCCTGCCTTACCCTGCCTTACCCTGCCTTACCCTGCCTTACCCTGCCTTACCCTGTCCTGCCCTGCCTTACCCTGCCTTACCCTACCCTGCCTTACCCTGCCCTTACCTGCCTTACCCTGCCTTACCCTTACCTGCCTTACCCTGCCTTACCCTAGCCTTACCTGCTCCTGCCTTACCCTGCCTTACCCTGCCTACTCCTGCCTTACCTACCGCTGCCTTACCTTGCCCTGCACCTACCCTGCCTTACCCTTACCTACCTGCCTTACCCTGCCTTACCTTACCCTGCCTTACCCTGCCTTACCTGCCCTACCCTGCCCTGCCCTGCCTACCCTGCCCTGCCTTACCTTACCCTGCCCTGCCTTACCCTACCCTGCCTTACCCTACCCTACCCTACCCTGCCTTACCCAGCCTTACCTACTCTGCCTTACCCTGCCTTACCCTACCCTGCCTTACCCTGCCTTACCCTACCCTGCCTTACCCTGCCTTACCCTACCCTGCCTTACCCTACCATGCCTTACCTTACCATTCCTTACCCTACCCTGCCTTACCCTACCATGCCTTACCTTACCATTCCTTACCCTACCATGCCTTACCATACCCTGCCTTACCCTACCCTGCCTTACCCTGCCTTACCCTGCCTTACCCTACCCTGCCTTACCCTGCCTTACCCTACCCTGCCTTACCCTACCATGCCTTACCTTACCATTCCTTACCCTACCCTGCCTTACCCTACCATGCCTTACCTTACCATTCCTTACCCTACCCTGCCTTACCCTACCCTGCCTTACCCTACCCTGCCCTACCCTGCCTTGCCCTGTTTTACCCTACCCTGCCTTACCCTGCCTTACCCTACCCTGCCCTACCCTGCCTTACCCTGCCTTACCCAACCCTGCCTTACCCTACCCTGCCTTACCCTACCCTGCCTTGCCCTGTTTTACCCTACCCTGCCTTACCCTGCCTTACCCTACCCTGCCCTACCCTGCCCTACCCTGCCTTGCCCTGTTTTACCCTACCCTGCCTTACCCTACCCTGCCCTACCCTGCCTTGCCCTGTTTTACCCTACCTGCCTTACCCTGCCTTACCCTACCCTGCCCTACCCTGCCTTGCCCTGTTTTACCCTACCCTGCCTTACCCTACCCTGCCTTACCCTGCCTTACCCTACCCTGCCCTACCCTGCCTTGCCCTGTTTTACCCTACCCTGCCTTACCCTACCCTGCCCTACCCTGCCCTACCCTGCCTTGCCCTGTTTTACCCTACCCTGCCTTACCCTACCCTGCCTTACCCTGCCTTACCCTACCCTGCCTTACCCTACCCTGCCCTACCCTGCCCTACCCTGCCTTGCCCTGTTTTACCTTACCTGCCTTACCCTGCCCTACCCTGCCCTACCCTGCCTTACCCTGCCCTACCCTGCCTTACCCTGCCCTACCCTGCCTTACCCTGCCCTACCCTGCCTTACCCTGCCCTACCCTGCCTTGCCCTGTTTTACCCTACCCTGCCCTACCCTGCCTTACCCTGCCCTACCCTGCCTTACCCTGCCCTACCCTGCCTTACCCTGCCCTACCCTGCCTTGCCCTGTTTTACCCTACCCTGCCCTACCCTGCCTTACCCTGCCCTACCCTGCCTTACCCTGCCTTACCCTGCCTTACCCTGCCCTACCCTGCCTTGCCCTGTTTTACCCTACCCTGCCCTTCTATGCCCTTCCCCCTTCACTCGGTTCTGTTAGTACAAACATGGCAATGTCTGTTGTCAGTACAAAATGGCAATGTCTGTTGTCAGTACAAACATGGCAGTATCTTTTGTCAGTACAAACATGGCAATGTCTGTTGTCAGTACAAACATGGCAATGTCTGTTGTCAGTACAAAATGGCAATGTCTGTTGTCAGTACAAACATGGCAGTATCTTTTGTCAGTACAAACATGGCAATGTCTGTTGTCAGTACAAACATGGCAATGTCTGTTGTCAGTACAAACATGGCAATGTCTGTTGTCAGTACAAACATGGAAATGTCTGTTGCCAAAACAAATATGGCACACATGAATGTTTCCAGTTCAAACGTGGCACACATAACACTATATTGCCAGAACAAACGTGGCACACATAACACTATATTGCCAGAACAAATGTGGCACACATAACACTATATTGCCAGAGAAAACGTGGCACACGTAACACTATATTGCCAGAACAAACATGGCACACATGACACTATATTGCCAGAACAAACGTGGCACACATAACACTATATTGCCAGAACAAACGTGGCACACATAACACTATATTGCCAGAACAAACATGGCACACATAACACTATATTGCCAGAACAAACGTGGCACACATAACACTATATTGCCAGAAGAAACATGGCACACA
>CM054164.1:9060664-9083188 GCA_028751875.1 Rapana venosa
TTTTTCAGTTGTTCTTTTTCAGTCTATTGTTGTTGTTTTTTTCAGTTGTAGTTTCAGTTGTTTTGGGTTGGGGGGTTATTTCAAACTGATCGTTGCAAAAACTCGCCACCGTTGAGGTTCTCTGTAGGTAGTCAATGACTGAAGTCTCTGGCCATGATTGATGTTTAACGCCACCTCCCCGTGACACACAGCGTGGGGGACGTCTTGCGTAGAAGTGTCAAGGCGTCACACGTCACAGTGTCACACGTCACAGTGTCACACGACACAGTGTTACACGTCACAGTGTCACACAACACAGTGTCACACGTCACAGTGTCACACGTCACAGCGTCACACGTCACAGTGTCACACGTCACAGTGTCACACGACACAGTGTTACACGTCACAGTGTCACACAACACAGTGTCACACGTCACACGCTACACGTCACAGCGTCACGTTGCCAGTGCTTCCGTCGCTGCATCTGGATCAATCCTGAAAAAAACATCAAACCTGAAAAAACATCAAACCTGAAAAAAACACCAGACTTTTTTCATTAACAATATTCAGGGTATATATCAGCAATATTCAGGGTATCAGTAATATTCAGGGTACAGTTTTATCAGGCAAAATTCAGCGTATATTCAGAATATCCAGGGTATAGTTTTATCAGCAATATTCGGGGTAGAGTTTTATCAGCAATATTCAGGGTATAGATTTATTAGCAGTATTCAGGGTATGATTTTATCAGCAATATTCAGGGTATAGATTTATTAGCAGTATTCAGGGTATGATTTTATCAGGAATAGTCAGGGTATATTCAGAATTATCAGCATATAGTTTTATCAGCAATATTCAGACAGATAATGAGACAAAGAGAAACACACACAGAGAGGGACAGAGACTGAGACAGACAGACAGACAGCCAGACAGACAGACAGACAGATAGACAGACAGTGCTTACTTGTACTCTCAAATCATGTGTTCTTGCCTCTTCTTTGATAATAGAAAAAAAAGGTTTTAAAAAATCCACAGAAAGACAGACAGACAGGCAGACATACCGGCAGACAGATAAACAGAAACACAGACAGACAGGCAGACTGACGCAGACAGGCAGGCAGGCAGACAGGTAGGTGGACATCCAGACAGACAGATTAATATATTATCATTAAATTATTATTGGTTATGGTAAAAATGTAGTTGGATAATATTGATCAAGTTGTTTTTGTTCCTGGATAGATGGCTTGATGAAAAAAAGCAAATGCATTGCTTATTCAATGTACCATCTGGAAATAAACATTTGTCCTGACTTGACTTGACAGACAGACAGACAGGTAGGTGGACATGCAGACAGACACACATATAGACAGACAGATCCACAGACACACAGATAGACAGGCAGACAGACAGACAGGCAGACAGACACACAGGCAGACAGAAAGACAGGCAGAAAGACAGACAGGCAGACAGACAGACAGACAGACACACACAGACAGAAAGACAGGCAGACAGACAGACAGGCAGACAGACATACAGACAGACAGAAAGACAGGTAGACATACAGACAGACACACAGACACACAGATAGACACACAGGACACACAGACACACAGATAGACACACAGACACACAGATAGACAGACACACAGACAGACAGAAAGACAGACACACAGACACACAGACAGACACACAGACAGGCAGACAGACAGACAGACAGACAGACAGACAGACAGACGACAAATCACGCGCAAAGAAAGCATCAGGAGAAGTCAGTGGTCCAGTGGCTAGGCGCCTACCTAGAAACGGAGAAGAGGAGGTTTGATCCCCGGGTCAGCCCCAACTTGTCCCCTCATCCACTAGACCTTGAACGGAGGTCTGGGTGCCAGTCTTTCGGATGAAACGATAAACCCGAGGTCCCGTGTGCCACGCGGATTCAGTGCACGTAAAAGTACCCAAGGCAACAAGAGAGTTGTCCCTGGCAAAATTCTGTTGGAAAAAAGCACGTCTGACATAGAAACTAACACACTGTGCAGACAGGGGGGGAAACATGAAGAAAATAACGGGTGGCGCTGCTCTTGTGGCGACACAATCTCCTTTGGGAGAGCAGCCTGAATTTTACGCCGAGGAATCTGCCGTGATTTGTGTTTAATTATTGAAGCATTTCAAGCAATGCTAAATGAAAAGAATGGCATTCAATTTAAAATTGTATTACGGTGAATTTCATTTCGAGTCCTTTTAAACATGTATAAATTTAATTTTTAAATTTTACATAAATTTTTTTAAGTTTGAATTGGTTGTACTTAATTCATTTTACACTCATACCTATACACTCTAAAAAAATAATTTTAAATTTTCTCATCCCAAAAAATAAAATTTACAAATGTATTAATAAACAACTATAAAACCTTTACAAAAAAATATCAATAATAAAACTGAAATCTAACCCTAAACCCCCCAATAATCCAAAATAACCAACCCAAAATAATTTACTACTATAATACGATAAACTATAAACACAATAATATTAATCTAATTCTAATAACAATACTAATATACTTACAAAAAAAAATCAAAAACAACATTAAAATTCCTTACCGTCAAAAAAAATTTAAAACAACAATAAACCCAAAACCATAAACAACTAAAACAAAAAATTTCAAATATCATAAATACCCCTTTAATAATAACCCCCAAAAACCAACGCTCCCTAAAAAAAACCTACTTTCCCCCCTTTTAACCCATTACTCATTATAAACCCACCTTTCCACAAACCCACATTACAAATCCAATACATAACACAAATAAATACCCCTAAACCCCCACAAATCACTACAACCCCATATTAAACCTCATAACGTTTCATAACCCCAAATAATAAACATTAAAAACCCCCCCCCTTTCAAAATAAATTTACAAAAAAATATATAATAAGAATTTTTAAAATTAAAATTTTAAATCTAAATTCTAAAAATTTAATATAGTATAATACTAATATAAAAATATAAAATAATATCAATATAAACATAAATATAATAATAAGTATAATAATAACCAAGTCATAAAATAATATAAATATATAATATATAATATTCGAATATAATATGATCTCAATATAAACAGCGTATAATACTAGTCATAATCATACATATAGTAGTAGTATAATCATAATATATGATATAGGATACAGTATCATATAATATAGGCTAAAGGTATCACATCTGACTCATAGTATAGTTTATGATATAAAATTATCAGTATTATATCATACATATGAGTCTTATCTACTACATGTATAACTCTACTCTAGTATCTCTATCACAACTAGTCATTACTATCATAGTCTTAATATAGGACTATTATCATGCATAGGACTAGTGCAGAGTACCTCGTATTACGTCTACATATAGTCATCGTAGAAGGCCTAGTATAGTATAATAAAGTTCGTTGAGTATAGTATCGTATACTATAGTATAGTCGAGTATAGTATAGTATAACTAGTATAGTCTCAGCATAGTCGCGTCTCGTACTAGTATAATACTAGTACATAGTAAAGTATAGTATAGTAGAGTATGTAATCAGAATAATATAGTATAGTATCGTCGAGTATAGTTATAGTATACTATGATATACGTATAGTACTCGTAGAGTATAGTACTAGTATAAAATAATTCGTCATAGTATAGTCTAGTCGCGTACTAGACTCGATATGTCACCTCCCATGCACTTATCGTCTGTTCATCTCAAATCGTCACATCTACGTCTCTTCGTGTCTAGACTCATATCGTCTCCATATCTCGACTACGTAGCGTATGACGTCTCCTATCCGACATTCACTCTCGTGCTCTATCGCGTCGCGACACTTCTCACTACAAGACACTCTCTACTCTCTCATCTCCCTCAACCACCTTCAATACTTCTACTACCAATCGTCATCCTCTCAAAAATCATCTCGTAATCCATAATTATCTTCTCGACTAATATCGTCTCCTCACTACCACCTCGACTGTCTCCGACTCGACAACTATCTCTTCCCTCATCTACTCTCAATACTCTCTACACCCACATCAGTTAACATCTACACTAGACTCACATACACTTCATATCTACCCTCTCTGCACCTCTCACTAAACTTATATCGACCTCCATCCTCTACACCATACATCTTCAACCACACCTCACCACTACTACTCCACTTCTATCCCTCACCTCACACTAACTTCACCCCTTTCTACGTTCACCTCAAGTCTCGTCACATACATACTATACGATCTCAACATCCTCTCGTCACCCTTCACTACACCACAACCCACACCACTCGTTATACCTCTCTACTCGTGTCTCCGTCTCATCAAAACGTCTCTACTCTTCTCTCATCGATCTCACTCATCTCCATCCACTCGTCTCCTCACGGTATCACCCATCTACAAAACACTAACACCCACAAAAACACACCACACTACACCACCAACCCCACCACACTCACCACACCAAACTTCTCCACATCCACAACCTCACTAACCCAAACTAACCACTTCACTCTAAATACTCAAACACTCCACCTGACACCCTCACACACTACTAAACCATCACACAATCCTCTACTACATCTCTCCAAACTACACAACACCATCACCACATACTCCACACCACACCCCACTCACCCAACCTCAACCCACACCCCAACCCACTCCTACACCCACTCCAAAACCAGACACCCACCACACCATACACAACACTCCTACACTCCACACACCATTCACTCAAACACCCTTACACCACACTACACCCAATCCTCATACACTTCACCTACACCCACATCCGACACTTCACCCCTACACCACACCACACTTACACCCTGACACCAATTCACACTTCACTTCAACACACCCCACACACTCTTCAACTACACACACACATCACAACAACCTCACTATACCTCACTACACTACACACCAATCTACACTTCTCACACTAAACTACACACTAACTACACTACTCTACACTACATCTACTCCACACTACACTTATCTCCTCTACATTCACCACGCTTCTCTACGCTACTCTCTCGTCATACATACTCGTTCACTACACTTCCTTCTCTACACTAACAAATTTCCACTCTACTCTACACTACTCGATTACACTACACTACTCCACACTTTCACTACACTACTTACACTACACTACACCACACTACACTACACTACTTCTACACTACACTACACCACCACCCACACTACTCAACACACACACTCAACCACACTACTCACTAACTCTACCATAAACCACACATACACCACACCTACACTACTCTACACTACACCACACTACACCACACTTCACTACTCTACTTACCCACTACACCAACTCTACACTACACCACACCACACCACACCCCCAACATACAACACACCCCACTACACCACACACCCACCACTCTACACCTCTCTACCCATACACTACACCACTCACTCTACACACACGCACACCAACCACACTACACCACACTTACACTACACTACACCACACTACACAACATCCACATACACCCCAACACTACTCACACACCACACCACACCTACACAACCTACTCCACACTACACTACACTTACACTACACCACACGCAACCACTCTACACCACACCACACCACATACACCACAACTACACCACTCACCACACACAATACACCCAAACACTACACCACACTACACTACACTACACTCCACACTACACCACCACCACACTACACACCAACACCTACACCACACACCCCACCACACTACCACCACACTACACTACACTACACCACACTACACTACATACACCACACTACACCTCAATACACCACACACCCACCACATACACCACACTACTCCACACTACACCAACACTACACCCACCACACCACACTACACCAAACTACTACCACACCACCACTACACCACACTACACCAAACTACACCCACTACACTCCAGACACCCACACAACTACACCACACTACACCACACTACTGACCACCAATACACCACACCACACCTCACTACACCAACACTACACCAACCACATGCACAACCCACACTACACCACACTACATACACTTACATCTTAACCACACTACACCACACTACACCACACTACACCACACTACACCACCACACACTACACCACACCACACCACAGCCCAACAACCAAACAAAGGAGATAGTAGAAAAATTACCCTGACCACCACACAACTCACACACAGAAGCGAAGTAGATCATGTATCTATGGTGTTGCTTCGATTTTTCGTCTGTGTTCATCAATGTGATATTAGACGGATCTATGTTGGTCTCTCTCTCTCTCTCTCTCTCCTCTCTCTCTCTCCTCTCTTTTCTCTCTCTCTCTCTATCCCCATCTACTTCTCTCCTCACTCACTCACTGGTCTGTCTGTCTGTCTGTGAACAGCTTTGAAGTAGGCTAAGTCTCTGGTGGAGGCCTCAGTGGAAAGAGTGAAAGTGTAGAGCGAACAGCCTTCATTGATTTGCTCTGCACAGGAAAACTCCTCGCTGTGCTGGCTTTCTGTCTGCCTGTATGCCTGCCTGTCTGCCTGTATGCCTGCCTGCCTGTCTGTCTGCCCCCTTAGGAGAAAAGCTTGTCGACCCATTAGGACTCAGAGAGAGACAGGACACCAGAGGTGGACAGAGAGACAGCTCAGAGTAAGGGGGAAGGAGGGAGGGAGAGACCAATGACAGGGAAGAGAGAGAGAGAGAGCGGTGTGTGAGAGAGAAGAGAGACAGAGAGAGGTGTGAGAGGAGGAGTGAGAGAGCGAGAGAGACGGAAGACGTAGGAGAGGAGAGAGATGAGAGGAGAGAGGCGAGAGAGAGAGTGAAGTGAGACGTGAGAGAAAGGGGAGGGAGGTTGTCGTGGTTTGCTTGATTGATTGATGGTTTTATTGATGATTGAGTTGGTTGGTTAGTTGGGTGGTTGGTTGGTTGGTTGGTTGGTAATGTCGTTTATGTCGCCCACAGAGTAGCGAGGTTTCCAGAGGAGAAGAAGTGATAAGACTTCCTGTAGTATTTGACATACTTTTTTGGCAGAGATTGAAGTGCTGTGAGAGAGAGAGTGAGAGAGAGTGACCGGGAGCACGAGAGCAGGGATGGCCCAGTGAGTGCAGAGTGGGTCTTTGTTGAGTATGGTACTTGTTAGTATGTATGGTATGTAGTGTATGGTTATGAAGTGTACTGGTATGTTGTGCGTATGGTATGTAGAGTATGGTTATGAAGTTGTTTGGTCTTGATCAGTGTATTGGCGTATGAAGCTGTATGGTATGTAGTGTATGGCTAAGTCAGTGTATGGTAGATGTAGTGTATGGTATGTTGTGTATGGTATGTGTGATTTATGTATGTAGTGTTTGGGTTAATGTAGTGTATGGTATGTTGTGTAGGGTATGTTGTGTATGGTTTGTAGTGTATCTAGGGTATGTAGTGCGTATGGTAATGTTCGTGTATGGTTACGCGTATGTAGTGTTGGTATGTAGTGTTTGGTATGTAGTGTATGGTATCGTAGTGTTGGTATGTTAGTGTATGGTATGTAGTGTAGGGTATGTAGTGGTATGGTATGTAGTGTTGGGTATGTAGTGTATGGGTATGTAGTGTAGGGTATGTGGGTATGGTATGTGTGTTTGGTACGGTATGTAGTGTATGGTATGTAGTGTATGGTATGTAGTGTTTGTATGTAGTGTTGGTATTGTAGTGTAGGGATATGTGTGGTATGGTATGGAGTGTATGGTTGTAGGTATGGTATGTAGTGTATGGGTTTGTAGTGTTAGGGGATGTGTGTAGTTGTAGGGTATTGTAGTGTATGGTATGTAGAGTATTGTATGTATGTGTACTGGTATGTTGTGTAAGGTATGTAGTGTGTAGGTATGTAGTGTATGGTATGTAGGTGTATGGTATGTTGTGTATGGTATGGAGTGTAAATAATATGTAGTGTAGGGTATGTGTGATATGGTATGTCGTGTGATGGTATGCAGTGTAGGTTTTGTATGGTATGTAGTGATATGGTATGTAGTGTAGTGGTATGTAGTGTATAAATAGGTAAGTTGTAGGGTGATGTAGTGTCAATGTTATGGTAAAGAATGTATGGGAAATGTAAGTGTTAGTGGTATGTAATGGTATGTAGTGTATGGTATGTAGTGTAGGTATTAGATGTAGTGTAGGAGTAGGCAGTGTAGCGGTATGAATTGGTATTATATAGTGTAGATGGTATGTAGTGTATAATATGTAGTGTAGGGTAGTTGTAGTGTATGGTATGTAGTGTTGTATGGAGTGTATGGGTATGGTATGGTATGTTGTGTATGGTATGTAGTGTAGGGATATAATTGGTAGGGTATGTAGTGTATGGTATGATAGTGTAGGTTAATGTAGTGATGTATGTATGTAGTGTTTGGTATATAGGTATGGTATGTAGTGTCTAGGGTATCAGGGGTATCTCGTAGGTGTATGGTTTGTTGTGTAGGGTATGTAGTGTTTGGTATGGAGTGTATGGTATGTAGTGTATGGAGTATTGTAGTGTATGTATGTAGTGTATGGTATGTAGTGTAATGGTATGTTGTTAGTGTAGGGTTTGTCGGATGTTGGGTATGTAGAGTAGGGTATGTGTTGTTGGTATGTAGATGTTATGGTATGTAGTGTTAGTGTATGTAGTGTTGTGTATGTAGTGTTTGGTATTGTTGTGTAATGGCATGTAGTGTTGTGTCTGTAGGTGTTTTGCGTTTGTTGTGTATGGTATTGTTAGTGTAGGGGTGAATGTAGAGGGTGTTTTTATGGTAGGGGGGTTGTATGTGTATGTAGGGCATGGTATGTAGTGTACAAAATAATGGCTATGTAGTGTAGAGGTATGTAGTGTAGGGTATCTTAGTGTAGGGTTTGTAGTGTAGTGTATGGTATGTAGTGTTTGGGATGTAGTGTATGGTATGTTGTGTAGTGTAGGGTTGGTAGTAGTAGTGTATTAGTGTATGGTATAGTAGTGTATGTATGTAGTGTATTGGTATGTAGTGGATTGGTGATGTAGTGTCATGGTATGGTTGGTATGTAGTTGTGTTTGGTATGTTGTGTATGGTATGGTATGGGTCTAGATGTAGTGTATGGTATGTAGTGTATTGGTATGTAGTGTAGGGTTGTAGTGTATGGTATGTAGTGGTATGGTTTGTAGTGTAGGGTATTAGTGTATGGTATGGTTGTGGATGGTATGTAGTGTATGTATGTAGTGTTGTATGTAGTGTATGGTATTCGTGCGTGATATGGTATGTAGTGAGATGGTATGTAGTTGTATGGTTTGTTAGGTGTATGGTATGTAGTGTATGGTATGTTTGTGTTAGGCGGTTGTAGTGTATGGTATGTTGTGTATGGTTTTGTAGTGTAGGGTATGTAGTAGTATGGTATGTAAGTGTATGGTATCGTAGGGTGTTGAGGTTATGCTAGGTATGGTATGGTGATGTAGTGTAGGGGTATGTTGTGTATGGTATGGTATGTGTAGTGTAGGGTATGTAGGTTGTGTTATGTAAGTGTATGGTATGGATAGATGTAGTGTAGGGTATGTAGTGTATGGTATTGTTTAGTGATATTGGTATGTATGTATGTTGTGTATGGAATGTAGTGTATGGTATGTAGTGTAGGGTATGTAGTGTTTATGGTATGTAGTGTGTATGGGTATGAGTTAGTGTTAGGGTAGGTAGTGTATGGTATGTGTTAGGGTATGTAGTTGTAGCGGTATGTAGTGTATGGTATGTAGGTGTATGGTATGTTGTGGATGGTTTGGTATGTGTGTATGGTTTGTAGTGTAGGGTATGTTCGGTATGAGGTATGTAATGTATGGTATGTTTGAGTATGGTTTGTAGTGTATGGCATGTTGTGTATGGTTATGTAGTGTTTGGATATGTAGTGTTTTTTTTTATGGTATGTTGTGTATGGTATGGTATGTAGTGTAGGGTATTAGAGTGGGTATGTAGTGTATGGTATGTAGTGTATGGCATATGTAAGTGTAGGGATGTCGTGTGTGTATGTTGTGTATGTTATGGGTATTTGTGTATGGTATGTAGTTGATGGTAGGTAGTGTATGGTATGTAGTGTAGGGTATGTTGTGTAGTGTATGTTTTGTTATGGTATGGTATGTAGTGTATGGTATGTAGATGCTTTAGATTTGTAGAGTATGTATGTAGTGTAGGGTTGTAGTGTAGGGTATGTAGTGTAGGGTTTGTTGTGTAGTAGTTAGTATGGTTTGTTAGGTATTGTTGGTAGTGTTGTATAGGGTGTATTTAGTGTTGTTTGTTAGGGTTGTAGGTAGGTTTGTGTAGTGTGTGTGTTAGTTGGTGTAGGTTAGTGTGTTGGTTGTTTTTGTATAGTTTGTGGTTGTAAGTTTTAGTTAGTTTGTGTGTTTTAGGTTTTAGTTTGTTTGTTTAGTATGTGTTGTAGTTTTATTTGTAGTGTTTGTTTATGGTTTATGTTAGGTTAGTTTTTTAGTGGTTTGTTGGTAGTGTTAGTTTGTGTTTATGTGTGTTAGTTTAGTTGTTGGTTTATAGTTGTTAGTGTGTATGGTTTTTAGTGGTTAGGTGTTTGTTGTGTGTAGTGGTTTGTGTGTTGTGTGTGTAGTGTTTGGTGTAGTTAGTTAGTTATGTTGTTGTATTTTTGGGGGTGTTAGTGTATTTGTTTTTGTATGTTAGTAGTAGTTGTGTGTATAGTGGGTTTAGTTTGTGGTCTTGTTGTAGGTGGGTTGTATTGTTATTAGTTTTGTTTTGTTTAGGTAGTGTTTGATTGGTTTAGGTTATTGTGGTATTATGTTTAGGTGTAGTTTTGGGTATTTGTGTTGTATGTGGTTAGTGTTTAGTAGTGTAGGTTGTTTATGTTAGTGGTTTGTGTTTAGTAGTGTTGTGGTGTTTTTATTGTAGTTAGTAGTATAGTTTAGTATTGTTGTTGTGTTAGTGTAGGTATGTGTTTTTAGTTGTTTGGTTGTGTTTAGTTTAGTTTGGGTTTATTTATAGGTTATAGGTAGGTGTAGTTAGTTATAGTTTGGTTGTGTTGTTGTTTTAGTTTGTTTTGCTAGTGGTTTGGGTTTTATAGGTTGTATTTAGTTAGTGTAGATTATTGTAGTAGTTTATTGGTGTTTATAGTAATGTTTGTTTAGTTTTTTTAGTAGTAAGTAGGTGTTGGGATTTAGTGTAGTTTAGTGTATAGTTAGTAGTTTTATAGTAGCTTGTTTAGGGTTATAGGTAGTTTCTTTTAGTGTTAACGTAATTTTGGTATATTGTTAGTGTGTGTGTATTAGGTAGTTTGTAGTTAGTGTATTAGGTTGTTTAGTTAGTTATTACTAGATTATATTAAGTATAGTGTTGTATGTAGTTTTTGTGTTTGTATTTTAGTAGTTATTTAGTATTTATATTTGGTAGTATTTATGTGGTTTATTTTAGTGGTTATTAGTGTAGATTTTAGTATTATATATTAGGTAAGTATAGGTTGTTTAGGGTAGTTAATTTAGTTAGTGTTTTTTTAGTAAGATTTTTTTAGTTAGTTGTTGTTATAGTGTTTATATGTATATAGTGGTAGTTTAGTTATGTTTATATGGTATTGTATATTAGGTCGTAGGTGGTTATTTTTTTATGGTTAGTTTTGTGTTTTGAGGTTATTGTTTTTTAGTGTAGTTTATGTAGTAGTGGTTAGGTGTGTGTTTTATATAGTTATTGTACTTGTTTATATGTTTTGTTTAGTGTGTATGTTTAGTTGTTTTTTATAGTAGTTAGTTAGTGTTTTATTGTGGTTTTAGTTTTTTATTATATAGTTTGTAGTGTTAGTGTTAGTTAGTTTTTTTTTTGGTTTAGTGTTATATATGTAGGGTTGGGTAGTTAGTTTAGTTTATTTTTATAGTGTGTGTTCTTTAGTTTTTTGGTGTGTATATCGGTTTGTTATGTAGTTGTTTTTTTTAGTGTTGTTATGTTTAGTGTTTAAGTTTAGATTTAAGTATTGTTGGTGTTTATTAGTGTAGGTAGTTAGGGTTTAGTTTAGTTAGTTGTTTAGTTAGTGTAGTTTTAGGTATATAGTAGGTAGTTGTTATAGTTGTGTTTAGTTTAGTTAGTTTTGTAGGTAGTTTTTTTTTTTATTTTATGGGTAGTTATTTAATTTATTAGGGTTAGTTGTCTTAGGTTAGGTAGTTTAGTTTTAGGTGTAGTGGGGGTAGTTGTTATATTATAGGTGTTTTGTTGTAGTTTATTTAGTGTTATAAAGTTATAGTTGTAGTGTTATATAGTTGTTAGTTAGTGTAGTGTTATATTTTTGGTATGGTGTGGTAGTAGGTAGTATAGTTGTATGTTTTTTGTATTTTTTTTAGTAGTTTTTTTAGTAGTTAGTGTAGTGTAAATTTATTTGTTGTTAGTGTTGTGTTTTTTTTTAGTAGTGTAGTAGTATAGTGGTTAGTATGTAGTTTTGTAGCTTGGGTAGCGGTTTGTTAGTGTTGTTGTTATATTAGTAGTGTATATTTTTGTTTAGTATTTGTTTTGTATTTTTGTTTTTGTTAGTTATTTGTGTATGGTTAGCTTTAGGGTTAAGTTAAGTGTTTGTATTTATTTTTTGTGGTTTTTCTTTTAGTTTTAGTTTGTATGGTTTGTTTTAGTGTTAGGTTTAGTGGTGTTGGTAGTGTGGTTGTGGTAGTGTTTTTTTTAGGTTTTGTTTAGTAGTCTTTATATATTTGTGTCGGTTTAGGGGTTTGGTTGTTGTTTTAGATGGTTGGGGTTATATTGTTTAGGTTTATGTAGTTAAGTTAGTAGAGTAGTTGGTAGTGTATGGCTTTTGTTATATATGTTTATGGTTTTGTAGTTGTTTAGTTAGTAGTGTATAGTATTGGGTAGTGTTGTATTGTTTTATTGTATATAGCCGTTTTTGTTAATTATAGTTTTTTATAGTGTCGTGGTAGTTAGTTTTTAGGTGTTTTATTTAGTTTATTGTTGTTTTTTCGGTAGTTTATATTTAGTTTGTTAGTTTGGTTATGTGTTTGTTAGTGTTTTTTGTTTTGTTTGGTAGTTTTGTTAGTGGTTAGTAGTTTTTTGTATTTAGTGTTATATGTAGTAGTGTAGTGTTTTTTTTTTTTCGGTTTATTTATGGGTAGTAATTGTTTAGTAGTTGTGTGGTTTTTTTATGTGTTTGTTGTTGTTAGTTGTGTTTGGTAATTAGTTTAGTTTTGTATTAGTATTTAGAGTAGTGTTTAGGTAGTTTAGTTTGTTTTTTTATAGTAGCTTAGTAGTTTTAGTAGGATTGGTATTGATTTTTGGATAGTGTTTTTTAGAGGTTTCAGTGTGTTTTAGGTAGTATTGTATTAGTTGTGGTTTATTAGTTAGTTTATAGGTTTTTTATTTTGGTAGGAGTGTTTAGTTAGTCGTTTTATTTAGTGTTCTTATGTTTTATAGTATGTATAGTGGGTAGTTGTTGTTTAGTTTTTTTTTAGTTGGTTAGTAGGTTTAGTGTTAGTTAGGGGTATGTAGTAGTTAGTTAGTGTTTTATTTGTGTTGTTAGTGTTTTTTGTTAGTATAGTGTTTAAAGTAGTTAATAGTAGTGTGGTTATAGTTTTGGTTATTAGTGTTTGTGGTGTTATTATTAGTATTTAGTATTTGTAGGGTTATTAGTTGTTAGTTAGTTATTTTAGTTATTATTAGTGTAGTTTGTAGGTTAGGTTTTAGTTGGTTTAGTGTTTTTTTTATTTTTAGTTTTGGTGTTTTAGTGTTAGTGTTAGTGGGTTATAGTGGTATAGATGTATTAGGTTTTGGTTTGTTATTATTAGATAGGGTAGTTGTTTATTTTAATATTTTGTGTAGTGGTTTTAGTTTAGGGTATTGTAGTGTGTTTTTTAGTGTAGTGTTTTTGTTAGGTTAGTTTGTTTAGTAGTTTGTAGTTAATGTGGTGGTATGTGTTTTTTGTGTTTTTTAGTAGTGTTAGTTTGTGTTGTTATTCTGTAGGTAGGGTGGTGGGTTGTTGTAGGTTATTTTGTTTGTGTAGTTAGTGTTTTTTTTAGTGGTAGTTATGTTTTGTATAGTATAGTGTAGTGTCATATAGTTGTTGTTTGGTTTTAGAGTGTATAGTTTTTTATGTTTTTTTATTGTAGTTTAAATGTTATTAGGTGTTGTTTGGTGTTGTAGGTTTATAATTAGGTTATATAGTGTTCGTGTAGTTTTGGTATATTTAGTTGTGTAGTGTTTAGTTTTGTGTTTTTATAGGTTTTTGTAGTGTAGTGGTGTTAGTTAGTAAGAGTAGTTTTAGTAGTGTTTGTTTATATTTAGTGTAGTGTTTTAGTTTAGTGTAGTGTGTTAATATTATTTTGTTTAGTTTTATTTTGTGTGTAGGTGGTGGGGTATTATAGTTTTGTTAGTTTAGTTAGTTTGTATTAATTAGTGTTGTTTATGTTGTGTTATCGTGTTTTTGTTAGTTAAGTAGTTGGTTTTTTAGTTCTATATTTGTAGTGTAAGTTAGTTAGATTAGTAGGTTTTTTGGGTGGTTAGTCTTGTAGTGTTGTAGTGTAGTGTTGGTATTAGTGTGTGTTTATTTAGTTTTTAGGTTAGTTTGTCGCTTATGTAATAGTTGGGTATTAGTTAGTATGTGGGTGTTATTTTAGTGTTTTTAGTTTTGTTAGTTAGTTGTTTAGTAGTTAGTGGTTGTAGTGTTTTTATGTAGTTTATTGTTTTAGGTTAGGGGTTTAGTTGTAGTTTTAGTGTAGTGTAATATAGTGTAGGGAGGGGGTTAGTGACGTGTACTATAGTGTAGGGAGGGGGTTAGTGTGTTGTACTATAGTGTATGGAGGGGGTTAGTGTAGTGTACCTATGTGTAGGGATGAGGTTAGTAGTGTACTATAGTGTAGGGAGGGGGTTAGTGAGTTGTACTATAGTGTAGGGAGGGGTGTTATGTGTAGTGTCTTTAGTGTAGGGAGGGGGGTGGGATAGTGTAGTGTCTATAGTGTAGGGCGGGGGTTCGTGTAGTTTAATTATAGTGTTGGGAGAGGGCTAGTCTAGTGTAACATACTGTACGGAGGGGGGTAGTGTACTATGTGTCGGGGGAGGGTTAATGTAATGTAATATAGTGTTGGGAAGGGGGTTAGTGTAGTGTACTATAGTGTAGGGAGGGGGTTAGTGTCGTGTACTATAGTGTATGGAGGGGGTTAGTGTAGTGTACTATAGTGTAGGGAGGGGGTTAGTGTTTGTTACTATTTGTGTATGGAGGGGTTAGTGTCGTGTAATATAGTGTTGTGGAGGGCGTTAGTGCAGTGACTATAGTGTAAAGAGGGGATAGTGTAGTGCAATTATGATGTAGGGTGGGGGGTAGTGTAGAGTAGTGTAATAAAGTGGAGGGGAGGGTTAGTGTAATATAGTGTAGGGAGGGGTTAATGTAATGTAATATAGTTGTAGGGAGGGGGTTAGTGTAGTGTTCTATAGTGTATGGAGGGGTTAAGGTCGTGTACTATAGGTGTATGGAGGGGGTAGTTGTCGTGTACTATAGTGTATGGAGGGGGTTAGTGTCGTGTACTATAGTGTAGGGAGAGGGGCCGTTAGTGCGAGTGTACTATAGTGTAGGGAGGGGGGATAGTGTAGTGCAAATATAGTGTAGGGAGGGGTTAGGGAAGTGTAATATAGTGTAGGCGAGGGGGTTGCTGTGTAGTGTAATTATAGTGTAGGGAGGGGGGTAGTGTAGTGTAATTTAGTGTAGGGAGGGGGTTTGTGAAGTGTACTATGTTAGGGAGGAGGTTAGTGTAGTGCAATTATAGTGTAGGGAGGGGTTATTGAAGTGTTATATCGTGTACGGGAGGGGGGTTAGTTAGTGTGTGGTACTATAGTATAGGGAGGCGTTAGTGCAGTGTACTATAGTGTTAGGGATGGGGTTAGTGTGTGTACTTTAGTGTAGGGAGGGGCGTTAGTGCAGTTGTTCTATAGTGGTCGGGGGGGGGGATTAGTGTAGTGCAATATAGTGTAGGGAGGGGGTTAGAGTGAAGTGTATATGTGTAGGGAGGGGGGTAGTGTAGTGTTAATATAGTGTTAGGGAGGGGGTTAGTGAAGTGTAATATAGTGTAGGGAGGGGGTTAGTGTAGTGTACTATAGTGTAGGGAGGGGTTAGTGTAGTGTACTTATAGTGTAGGGGGAGGGGGGGTTGGTGTAGTGTACTATAGTGTAGGGAGGGGGGTTGTGTAGTGTAATATAGTGTAGGGAGGGGGTGGTGATGTGTTATTAGTGTAGGGAGGGGGTTAGTGTAGTTGTACTATAGTGTAGGTGGAGGGGGTTAGTTGTAGTGTACTATAGTGTAGGGAGGGGGTTAGTGTAGGTACTATAGTGTAGGGCGGGGGGTAGTTGTAGTGTAATTATAGTGTAGGGAGGGGGTTAGTGAAGTGTAATCTAGTGTAGGGAGGGGGTTTATTCGTGTAGTGTACTATAGTGTAGGGAGGGGGTAGTGTAGTGTAACTAAATTTTTTTTTAAAAGTTTGTTTTTTTTTTTATTAGGGGAGGGGGGTAGTGTGTGTAATATAGTGTAGGGGGGGGGGTAGTGTAGTGTAATATAGTGTAGGGAGAGGGGTAGTGTAGTATCATATGTGGAGGGGGATGGTTAGTGTAATATAGTGTAGGAGGGGGTTAGTGTAGTGTATATAGTGTAGGGTGGGGGTTTGTGTAGGGTTACTATAGTGTAGGGAGGGGGGTTAGTGTAGTGTACTATAGTGTAGGGAGGGGGTTAGTGTAGTGTAATATAGTGTAGGGATGGGGTACGTGTAGTATATATAGGGGGGGGATGGTTGTGTAATATAGTGTAGGGAGTGGGGTTAGGTGTAGTGTAATATAGTGTGGGAGGGGGTTAGTGTAGTGTAATTAGTGTAGGGAGGAGGGTTAGGTAGTGTAATATAGTGTAGGGAGGGGGTTAGGTGTAGTGTAAATAGTTGGAGGGGGTAGTGTGTAGTGTAATATAGTGTATGAGGGGGGTAGTGTAGTGTAATATAGTGTAGGGAGGGGTTAGTGTAGTGTAATATATTGTAGGAGGGGGGTAGTGTAGTGTAATATAGTGTAGGGAGGGGTGGTAGTGTCGAGTAAATTATAAGGGGTGGGGGGGTTTTTTTAAGGGGGGAAAAAGGGGGGTTAGTGTAGTGCAATATAGTGTAGGAGGGGGTTGTAGTGTTGTGTAATATAGTGTAGGGAGGGGGTTAGTGTAGTGGTTAATATAGTGTTGGGAGGGGGGTAGTGTAGTTGTAATATAGTGTAGGGAGGGGGGTAGTGTAGTGTACTTTAGGGTAGGGAGGGGGTAGGTGTAGTGTATATATAGTGTAGGGAGGGGGTTAGTGTTGTGTAATATCGTGTAGGGAGGGGGGTAGTGTAGTGCATATAGTGTAGGGAGGGGGTTAGTGTAGTGTTAATTAAAGTGTGGGAGGGGGTTAGTGTAGTGTACTATAGTGTAGGGAGGGGGTTAGTGTAGTGTTACTATAGTGTAGGGATAGGGGGGTAGTGTAGTGTAATATAGTGTAGGGTAGAGGGGTTAGTGTAGTGTTTACTTTAGTGTAGGGAGGGGGGTTATGTGAAGTGTAATATAGTGTAGGGAGGGGGTTAGTGTAGGCAATTCAATATAGTGTAGGGGGAGGAGGGTTGTTGTAGTGTAATATAGTGTAGGGAGGGGGTGGTGTTGTGTATATAGTGTGTAGGGAGGGGGGTTAGTGTAGTAGTAATATAGTGTAGGGCAGGGGGCGGGGGGGGGAGGGGGGGGGGGGAGGGAGGGGGAGGAGGTGGGGGGAGGGGATTTTGGGTTAGGGGGAGAGGGGGGTGTTTTTATTTAGTGTTAGTGCAATTATAGTGTAAGGAGGAGGGTTAGTTGTAGTGTACTATAGTGTAGGGGGAGGGTTAATGTAGTGTACTATAGGTAGGGGGAGGGTTAGTGTAGTGTACTATAGGAGTGTTAGGGGGCTAGGAGGGGGGGGGGGGGGGGGGGGGAGAGGGTTGTGTAGTGTACGATAGTGTATGGAGGGGGTTAATGTAGTGTCTATAGTGTAGGGAGGGGGTTAGTTGTAGTGTACTATAGTGTAGGGGGAGGGTTAATGTAGTGTACTATAATTGTGGGGGGGGGTTTTAGTGTAGTGTACTATAGTGTATGGAGGGGGTTAATGTAGTGTATTAGTGTAGGGAGGGGGGTTAGTGTAGTGACTCTAGTGTAGGGGGGCGGTAGTGTAGTGTATATCGTGTAGGGGAGGGGAGTTAGTGTAATAGTGTATTTAGTGTAGGGAGGGGGTTAGTGTAGTGCAACTATAGTCGTACGGAGGGGGTAGTGTAGTGTATATAGTGTAGGGAGGGGGTTAGTGTAGTGTACTAGAGTGTAGGGAGGGGGGGAAGTATCATATTGTGGAGGGGGGAGGGTTAGTGTAATATAGTGTAGGGAGGGGGTTGTGTAGTGTACTATAGTGTGGGGGGAGGGTTATTAATGTAGTGTACTATAGTGTAGGGGGAGGGTTAGTGCTAGCCTGTACTAATAGGTGTATGAGGGGGTTAATGTAGTGTTTCTATAGTGTAGGGAGGGGGTTAGTGTAGTGTACTATAGTGTAGGGGGGCGGTAGTGTAGTGTAATATAGTGTAGGGTGGGGGTTTTAGTGTTAGTGTATATAGTGTAGGGAGGGGGTTAGTGTAGTGCAATTATAGTGTACGGAGGGGGGGTAGTGTTAGTATCATATACGTTGGTGGGGGAGGGTTAGAGTAATATAGTGTAGGGAGGGGGCTAGTGTAGTGTGATATAGTGTAGGAGGGGTGTATGTATCATATAGTGGAGGGGAGGGTTAGTGTAATATAGTGAGTGGAGGGGGTTTAGTGAAGTGTACTATAGTGTACGGAGGGGGTTAGTGTAGTGTACTAAGTGTAGGGAGGGGGTTGTGTAGTGTGATATAGTGTAGGGGAGGGGGTTAGAGGGGGTTTAGGTGTAGTGACTATAGTGTAGGGAGGGGTTAGTGTAGTGTAATATTGTGTAGTTGAGAGGGGTTAGTGTAGTGTACTATAGTTGTAGGGAGGCGGGTTAGTTGTCGTGTACTATAGTGTTCGGGAGGGGGTTAGTGTAGTGTACTATAGTGTAGCGAGGGGGTTAGTGTAGTGTTACTATAGTGTAGGGAGGGGGTTAGTGTGTGTAATATATTGTAGGGAGGGGCTGTTAGTAGTACATATTGGTCGGAGGGGGGTTGTGTACTATAGTGTAGGGGGAGGGTTAGTGTCATGTAATATAGTATAGGGAGGGGGTTAGAAGTAGTGTACTATAGTGTAGGGGCGAGGGTTAATGTAGTGTTCTATAGTGTTAGGGGGAAAGGGGTAGGTTTGTGTACTATAGTGTATTGGAGGGGTTATGTAGGTAATATAGTGTAGGGAGGGGTTAGTGTGTGTACTATAGTGTTAGGGAGGGGGTTAGTGTTAGTGTGTACTATAGTGTGGGAGGGGGGTTAGTGTAGTGTACTTAGTGTAGGGAGGGGGTTTAGTGTAGTGCAATTAGTGTAGGGAGGGGGGTTAGTGTACTATCGTGTAGGGGGAGGGTTCGTGTATTGTAAATATAGTATAGGGAGGGTTAGATGTAGTGTACTATAGTGTAGGGGGAGGGGTAATGTAGTGTACTAATGTGTAGGGGGAGGGGTAGTGTTAGTTACTATAGTGTATGGAGCGGGGTTAATGTAGTGTACTATTGTGTAGGGAGGGGGTTAATGTAGTGTACAATAGTGTAGGGAGGGGGTTAGTGTTGTGTACTTTAGTGTAGGGAGGGGGTTAGTGTAGTGTATATAGTGTAGGGGGGGGTTAGTGTAGTGCAAATATAGTGTAGGGAGGGGGTTAGTGTAGTGCAATATTGTGTAGGGGGGGGGTTAGTGTAGTGTTTACTTTAGTGTATGGAGGGGGTTAATGTAGTGTACTATAGTGTAGGGAGGTGGTTAGTGTAGTGCAATTTAGTGTAGGGAGGGGGTTAGTGTAGTGCAATATAGTGTAGGGAGGGGTTAGTGTAGTGTACTTAGTGTATGGAGGGGGTAATGTAGTGTACTATAGTGTAGGGAGGGGGGTTAGTGTAGTGTACTATAGTGTATGGAGGGGGGTTATGTAGTGTATATAGTGTAGGGAGGGGGTTAGTGTAGTGTACTATAGTGTAGGGGAGGGGGTTGTTTGTAGTGTTATTATGTGTTAGGGAGGGGGTTTTGGTAGTGTACTATAGTGTAGGGATGGGGGTTGGGTAGTGCAATATAGTGTTAGGGAGGGGGTTAGTGTAGTGTAATCTAGTGTAGGGAGGGGGGTAGTGTTAGTACAATAGTGGAGGGGAGGGTTAGTGTAATATAGTGTAGGGAGGGGGTTAGTGTAGTGTATTATAGTGTTTGGGAGGGGTTAGTGTAGATGTTCTATGTGTAGGGAGGGGGTTATTTAGTGTAGTGTACTATAGTGTAGGGAGGGGGGTAGTGTAGGTAATATAGTGTAGGGAGGGGTGTTAGTGAATGTGTAATATAGTGTAGGGAGGGGTTAGTGTCGCTGCAATATAGTGTAGGGAGGGGGTTAGTGGAGTGCAATATAGTGTAGTGCAATATAGTGTGGGGAGGGGGGTTAGTGTATTGTAATATAGTGTAGGGAGGGGGTTAGTGTGTGTAATATAGTGTCGGAGGGGGTAGTATAGTGTACTATAGTGTAGGGAGGAGGGGGCTAGTGTAGTGTACTTAGTGTAGGGATGGGGTTAGTGTAGTGATAATATAGTGGAGGGAGGGGGTTAGTGTTGTGTACTATAGTGTTGTAGGGATTGGGGTTAGTGTAGTGTACTATCGGTAAAGAGGGGGCTAGTGTAGTAAGAGTGTAGGTGGGGGTTATTGTAGTGTATATAGTGTAGGGAGGGGGCTAGTGTTAGTGTGATATAGTGTAGGGGGAGGGGTAGTGTAGTGTAATATAGTGTATGGATGGGCTAGTTGTAGTGTAATGTTTGTAGGGGGAGGTGGTAGTGTAGTGTAATATAGTGTAGGGAGGGGGCTTAGTGTAGTGTAATATAGTGTACTATGGGTAGTGTAGTGTAAATATAGTGTATGGGAGGGGCTAGTGTTGTTTTACTATAGTGTAGGGAGGAGGGGATAGTGTAGTGTAATATAGTGTAGTGTAATATAGTGTAGGGAGGAGGGGTAGTGTAGTGTATATAGTGTAGGGAGGGTGTTAAGTGTTCCGTTGATTAGTGTTAGGGAGGGGGCTAGTGTAGTGTTAATATAGTGTAGGGGGGAGGGGTAGTGTAGTGTATATGTGTAGGAGGGGGTAAGTGTAGTGTGATATAGTGTAGGGAGGGGGCTAGTGTTAGTGTAATATAGTGTAGGGAGGGGGTAGTGTAGTGTGTAATATAGTGGTAGGGAGGGGGTTAGTGTAGTGTGATATAGTGTAGGAGGGGGTAAGTGTAGTGTAATTATAGTTTAGGGAGGGGGTAGTGTGTAGTGCAATATAGTGTTGGGAGGGGATAGTGTAGCTGTACTATAGTGTAGGGAGGGGGTTAGTGTAGTGAGATATAGTGTAGGAGGGGGTTAGGTAGTGTACTATAGTGTAGGGAGGGGGTAAGTGTAGTGTACTATAGTGTAGGGAGGGGGGTAGTGTAGTGTAATATAGTGTAGGGAGGGGTTAGTGTAGTGTACTTCCTAATTTTTCACATTACTCACCACTACACTACCCATCATTTTCAGAGGGACGGGATAGCCTGGTGGTTAGAGCGTTGCGCATCGCACTTGTCATCTGCTGACCCGGGTTCTAATCCTGGTCAGATCATTATTTCCCCCTGGAATTAACATCAGTGTCGACTCCCCCCTCCCCCCACAGCCAAAAAAGTCCTTGGGATGAGACTATGAACCCATGTCCCGTGTGCTAAGGTACGCAGAACATCTTGTGCACATTGCTAAAGCCTGTCCCCTCTTTCAGAAGAGTAGGCCATTGTGAGCCGTCGGGAACAGATGACAAAATTTTGCAAAACCTCATACACACGGGGACTAGATATAAAAAATAAAGCACATGAGTGCTTATTCCATTATCCTCGAAATAAAAGAGTTAATAAAAAGGCAAATAAGTAAATACAGTACACTACACTACAATACACTTCATCTCCCACCACTACACTACACGACACTTCACCATACTACCCACCAATTTACTACACTGCACTACAAGCTACCCACCAATTTACTACACTGCACTACCAGCTGTTACGTTACGCTACCCATCACTACACGAACACTACAGTTCTCTAAACTACACTATACTGACACCTTGACACTACAATACACCTCCCGCCACTGAATCACACTTAACCTCACTACACACACTACCTACCACTATACTTCAACACCCAACACTACCAAACCGCTTTGCATCACTCTTCACCTTCACCTATCCCATAGTCAAGTAGAACGTTGGGGAACCACTGAAGATTCTGCAACCAGCTTCCTCCACCCCTCGCGGTGTTCAGCTTTCTGTAGCAAGACGTTGTTCCACTCAAGGCCAGTCCTCCCTCTCTGATGTTGTCTTCCCATCGTTTTCTCTGTCTGCCTACT
>CM054164.1:9091188-9136222 GCA_028751875.1 Rapana venosa
TGTGTGGTGCGTTCGTCCGTGCGTGCGTACGAGTGTGCTTGTGAGTGTATGTATGTGTGTGTTTGCTTCACTCTCTATCTCTCTGTTTCTCTGTGTGTGTCTCTTTGGGCTTGTAAGCTTACCACAATAGACCATTGTCATTGTCATTGTCTCTATGTCTCTGTGTCTCTCTGTGTGACTCTTTGTCTCCCTCTGTCTCTGACTCTCTGTCTCCCTCTGTCTCTTTCTGTCCCCCTTTCTCTCTGTCTGTCTCTCTCTGTCAGTCTCTCTCTGTCAGTCTCTCTCTCGTCATCTCTCCCCTCTCTCTCTCCCTCTCTCTCTCTCTCTCTCTCCTCTCTCTCTCTCTGTTTCTCTCTCTGTGTCCTCTCCTCTCTGTGTCTCTTTGCTCTCTCCTCTCTCTTCTTCTTGTTTCTGTCTCTCTTGTTCCAACTTTGCCACTTGTTTTTTTTGCTTTTGTTATTGTGTTTTTTGTTTTTTGCCAATGTCTCCCCCGTCCCCATTTTTTATACCACTTTTCGAAAAAAAGTCCACAGCAGAATTTTCCCACTGTGGTTAATAATTTCGGGCTGTTTGTTCCTTGAAAGAATAGCTAAAAACCGTCCCCCCCCCACAAAGAAGCAGCGCCCCCAACACAATTTAGTTCATTTCCTCCCTTTTTTAAAATGGGTAAAAATTTTGTTTTGTTTCCCATGAAGTGTCCCCACCCCCCTCCCCACAGACAACTCTAAATGTTTGGGTAATAAAGTTTACCAATTTTTAAAGGAGAAAAAAAAAGGTAAAAAGTTTGTTCCCCATAACCTATGAGGGTTCATTGGGGAAGGCGAGCCATTCAAGAGAATTCCTCAGCTTTTTTCTCCAGGGGGGCCCCAGCATTAATGAATGCAGCCCACCCATCCTCCTCTCCTCCTCAACCGCTTATTCCCCCTTCCCTGACCCCCCTTAATAAGAGGGCCAGGTTTACCCCATTTTTAAACCAGCTGGTGAAAACTGGGGGAAACTGTCCCTGGAAGCCGAGGCCCGCCGGCAAAACCGGTCCCCCCCACCCACCTATACCACTCCAGTAAAAACAACGCTTTCAACAAGCGTTGCTTAAACCTTAAGCTTTTGGGTAAAAAGCGGAATGGCTCCCCTGGACCACTTAAAACCTATCCCGTCATATTTTAATGGTTTGCGTGGTTATTTTTAGTTTTCTTAACTGGGCACAGTTTTCCCCTCAATCCCGTAAAAGACCTTGTTTTTTACCCCTATTTCCTAACATCAAAGACCTAAATTTTAAAAAAAGCGCCAAATTGGCCCAAAAAGTTGGCTGTGGTGACCCCGAGAAAGCTAAATTACCTATGATGGCTTGGAGCCTCCTTGGCGGCCCTGGCCCTTTCAAAAAAGGCCCTTGCACACGGGTATTTAAAAAAATCACTTTCTTTTTTTTTTCCTTTCCTGTTTTTGTTTTTCCTATGTAAACTTTTTTATATCCCCCATACCCGCAACCGTTAGTAACTAAGGGCATCCACATAAAAAAATATAAAAACCACTTTTTTTTTTGTAGAGGAGTTACCCCTCCTGAACTCAAAAACTCCCTGGTGAATTTTGAAAAAAATTTTGGGTAGGTTTTTTTTTATGAAAATTTTATTTTTTTTAATTTTTTTTTCCAGCAAAACACTGTAAACCCCTCCCAGTCCCACCCCTTTTTCCCGTCTGCCTAGCTTTCCCTTAACCGCAAAATATGCAAAATTGCGCGGGGTCCCCAACCGCCTGTCATGAAAAAATACAGGCAAAACCCCCATTTTGCTGGTTTTATTTTCCCACACTATTTTCTCGTTGACGACCTGTTATTGCTCCCCCCCTTTATTGTCCTTCCCCCCAAATCCAAAAACAAGGCCACTGTCCTCATTTTCATGCCATTTTAAAAAATCTGTGAAAATCACCATTTTGTTTTCCACCTCGCAAACTCTATAGAAAAGAAATTACAACTTTGGGACCCCAAATTTTAATTTACCGTTGGTTTACCCCCCCACAAGGCCTGTCAGACCCGTGGTTTAAGTTTTAGCCTCTTTTTTGGCCTGGCCTTGCCCGTCCCCACCTCCAACACAGACCAAGGCTGCCCCAAGGCCAGTCAGACAGCCCCCAGGCAGGCCAAAGCAAGGCAGCTTTTTCAGAGGAACAAGGCCCCAATTGAAGGCCCTTTTGCCCCGTTGCTGGTGTTTTGCACTTTGAAAGAGCCGTTTTTTTTGTTTTGCTGAAATTTTTTTTTTAGAGTTGTTTTTTTTTGTGTGTGTTTGTGGGTGGGGGTTGTGGGTGTGGTGTGTTGTGGTTGTGGTGTTGGTGTGTTGGTGGGTGGCCGCGCCGCACGCCGGGTTGTGGGGTGTGGTGGGAGGTTAAAATGTGGGGTGTGGTGGTGGATTTTTGTGTGGTGGGGGGGGGAAGGGAAGTTAAATTATGGTGTTTTTTTTTGGTTTTTTGTTTTTGGGTGGGTGGCTTTGGCAGGGGAAGTTGTTTGTTTATTTGGGGTATGGGTGTTGTGGGTGTGTGGTGGGTGGGTGTGTGTTTGTGGGTGTAAATGTTTGGTGTGTGTGTGTGTGGGTGGTGCTGGGTTGGGTGGTTGGGGGAGTGGGGATCGTGTGCGGTGGTGTTGTGTGTGGGTGTAGGTGTGGGTGGTTGGTGATGGGGTGTGTGTTGTGTGGGTGTGTGGGTGGGTGTGTGGTTAGTCGAGTGAGGGATTCCGTTGTGTTTATGGGTGTGCGTAGTGGGGTGTGGAATGGTGGTGGGTGGGTGGTGCGCGCGGCGGTGTCGTGTCTAGGTGGGGTTTGGGTGTTTTTTTTAATTTTTTGAGTGTAGGGATGGGGAAAAATTTTGTGGTGTTTTTGTTTGTGTGGGTGGTGCCGCGTTGTGTGGTGTTGCGGTGCGGTGTGTGTGTTAATGTGTGTGTGTGTGAAAAGTCAAAATGTTCAAGAGTCAAAAAATGAAAACCTCCCCCTATTTATTTTAAAGGGGGTAAAAGGTTAAAGTTTTACACGCCCCTTTTTTTTTTTTAAAAAATTTAACCCTGCCCCTGTTCCTCCAATCCCCTTCCGCCTAATGGGGGCGGGTGTGGGGTATGCGTGTTGTGGGTGTGTGGTGGTGGTGTGGGGTGTGGGTTGTGTGTGTGGTGTGTGTGTGTGTGGGGGGTGCACGCCCCGCCCAATGTTAAAATTTTAGTTTTGTTTTTGTGAAATAAGTATAATATAACATGCCGGCGGGCCGCGTGTGGGGTGTGTGGGTGGGTTGTTGGGGGGGTTGGTTGTGGTGCATTTGGCAAACGCGCACGTAACCCTGGCCTCCCGCCGGCCCGCCGCCGCGAATAATTATCAACATCCACACCATGTAAAAACCCCAAACTTCCAACTGGGGTAAGTGGGTTGCCCCCCAAAAAAGCAAATTTACAATGAATCCACAAAAAGGCCCCATTAAAAACATCGCATATCCTTGGTATCCTTTTCCCTCAAGCGCGGTGTCCGCCCCAACCATGGGATAATTTCACCAACCAGCCCCCATTCCTCCCTACTTTTCCCCTCTGTACTTTCTTCCCTTTCATTCCTCCTCCTCTCCTCTCTCTCTGTTGGTCCCCCCCTCTGTCCACCTCCTTGTCCCCCCCCCTCTCCTGTGTTTCCCCATCTCGTACCCCCCCCTGTTTGGTCCCCCCCCCCCCTGGTCCCCCCCCCCCCCCCCCCTCCCTGTCCCCCCCCTGTCCTCTGGTCCCCCCCCCCCTCTCTGTCTCCCCCTGTCCCCCTTCCTTTGGTCCCACCCCCCTCCTGTCCCCCCCCTATCCTTTCCAAGTTCCTGTCCCCCCCCCTGTCCCTGACTGTTCCACCCCCCTCTCGTTGTCCTGGGTCCCCTCCCTGTCATGGTTCTTGTTCCCCCCCCCACTCTGTTCATTCTCAGTCCCCCTCCCCCTCCTTCCCTGTCCCCCATCCTTCCCCCTCTGTCCCCTCTGTCCCACCTAATCGGTTCCAGTTCGCCCTGTCCCCCTGTACCTTGGTCTTGTCTCCGTCTTGGTTCCCCCTGGGTCCCTGTACCCTTGTCCCCTGTCCTGGTCCCCCCTGTCACTCTTCTCCTGGCAGTGGGGCTTTTTCCCTACCTTTCAAACCTCAAGCCCGCAGACCTGTCCCCAGTCCCCCTGAGATTTTTTTTTTTTCGTCTGTCCCCTCCTTACCGTCACAACCTCTCCCCGTTCCTGGGGGGTTTTCTGTACCCCCTTTCTGTTGTCCCCTCCTCCCCTCCTTTTTTCTCTCCTTCTCCTTCCACTGTCTGCAGTCTTTTTTTTTTCTGGTCGCCTCACTTCTGTCTGTGTTGTCCCCCCCGGGTGTTTTCTGTTGGGGGTGTTTTGTTTGTGTCCCCCCCCTGGTCCTCGTGGTCTGGCTTTTTGGGCCTCCTCTTCTCCTCTTTCCCCACCGCTCTGTACCCCCTCCCCTGTTTTTCCCCCCACCCTGGCTATTTGTTTTTTTTTTGTCCCACTTGTGGTGGGGGGTCTTGTTGGATTTGTTTTTTTTTTTTGTCTGTGTGTTCCCCCCCTGTTTCCCCTGTGTGTTACCCCCCCCCCCCCCACACCCCCTGTCCCTCTCCTTTTGGGGTCCCCCTGCCCCTTCCCCACCAAACCTCCAAACAGACCCTCCCAAACCCAGAACCCAAAACAAAAAAATGACCAGACCCCAAAACAAAACAAGACAGACAGACAAGCAGACCAAAAATAGGCAAAAATCAAAATTAAAAACGAAAAAATAACCACAAGACAAAACAGACAGGACAACAATCCAAAACATAACAGACAAACCAAACAGACAACCAGAAAATACAGACATAACATTACAGAAACAGACCATCTATCTTCCCAGCCCATCCAATCAGCCCTATCAGGTCAGTTCTGTGGCAGTGGGGGCTGACCAGTTACAGTAAAAGTACCAGGTCACAGTTAACAGCCCAGTAACAGCCCCAGTACAGAAACAGCACAGTACACTAAACTCCTACTACTACTACTAGCTACTACTACTAACTAACTACTAAAACTACTAAACTTACTAACTACTAACTACTAACTTAAATACTACTACCTACAGCCCGCCTGCCTGCCCTGCTGCTGCTACTAAACTTCTTTACTAATACTACCTACTAACTACTAACTACTTACCAACTACCTAACTAACACTACTACTACTACTAATACTTACTACTTTACTACTGCCGCTTACTTTGCCGCCCTACTGCTGCTACTACTTGCTGCTTGCTTTGCTGCTACGAAAACTTTACTGCCCCTACTACTTACTACCCTTACCTGCTGCCTGCTTGCTGACTTGCTACCTCCTGCTGCCATGCTTGCTGCCTTGCTACTACTTCTAACTTACTATTACTGCTGCTACTATTAATACTGGCCTACTACTTACTGCCCTGCTTTTTCATTTCCTACTACAGCCCAAAACAAAGCACCATACAAACAAAGCCATTCCAATTAACAGGTAACAAGCACAGGGTACGAATGACAGTACTGGCAAAACAATCAGTAACAGTATTCAGCACATAAATATACAAGTAACAATAACAGGTAAAACAGCAACAGTAAAAAAAACAGACAGTAAACACATTACAAGCAACAAAGTACAGTAAAACAGTACAGATACAGTTTACAAGCACCAAAATTAACAAGTAAAACAGGTAAAAAAAAACAGCCACAGCTATAGTCCCCAGTACAATACAGTACAGTACAGCACAGTTAAATCAAAGCTTTTCCCCAACTCACCTGCCCTTTTTTTTTTTGGGTTTGCCCCTCTCATATTCCATAACTGGAACTCCAATGTTTTCCGTGATTGTTTCCTGGAGCTACACAAAGAACCAAGCCTCCCCCGCCATCAACACACTACAAACAACAAACACACACACACACACTCACACACACACACACACACAAACACACCAACCACCACACGCAACTCGCGCCGCGGCGCGCCCCACCACACACAACGCGCGGCGCGCCGCAACACACAAACCCACACAAAAGCATGCACACAAACCAACACTAACACAACGTAAAACCACCCACAAACACACACCCATACGGAAACAAGCACCACACCCAACCCGCTTACCAACAGGAACGATGCGCCCTAACTCAGACCCACACAAAAACACACCACACCTCACAACAGAATACCAACACGCGGTGTAACTAATAAATCACACCCATCACTCACACGCAAAACACACACACACACAAACACACAAACCACACCTCACACGACCACACAAACCACACACACACCACAATACACACACTAACCACAACCACCAAACACACAACAACACAAAAAACACACAACAACCAACATAAAAGAAAAGGCCCCCCCCAAAAAGGGGTTCCCCCAAACTTTTTAACAACACCTCTTTTACCTTTTGGTATGTTTTTTTTGAGAATTTGAAGGAACAGAGGAGAAGAAAGAGGGAAGGGAGGAAGGGTTAAAGAACGTGGGGGGTGGGGGGGGGGGGGGTACCCCAATAATGAAAAGGATGGGTGTGTGGGTGTTTGGGGGGTGGGTTAAAGGGTAACAGAGGGAAAATCCAGAAATAATTGCTTAAAAATAGGTTCCCCTAAACCCGCGAGGTGCCCGGGTGGTGTGGGTTTGTGCAATTTCCACATACCAACCCATTAACAACTCGGCGCCCCGAATAATTGGCGGGCGGGCGGGCACGGGGCGGGAAGCGAGCGCAACGCGCAAACACAGAACCACAAACAACAAAACAACACACACACAGACACACACCCATTCCCAATATAATATAATATGTTATATTTTATATAAATTATATTATTTTTATTCCCCCAAAATTTTAATATTTTTAATAAAATTTCCATCCTTTCTGTGGTGGGTCCCCCCCCTTCCCCCACAACAGGAACTGGTTAATCCAAATGAATGGGTTTTTGAATTTGGGGGCTCAAAAAAGAAGGTGGTAAGCAAACAATAAGTGGAAAAAAAACTTTTTTGAGCCTACGTAAAATTCCCCCCCATTACCAATTCCAAGGAAGCCTTCCCACGGTGTTTAAGACAAGCAATCCCCAAAACAAATTTCCAATTGAAACAAAAAAACAGCAGAGAACAGTTTTGCAAAATGGGTTTTGCAAACAAAACCCAGTTAACGGTAAGGTAAAAGAAAGTCCCCCCCCCCATAACCTATAAAGTCCCCGTAAAGGGAAGGCGAGCCGGGTTTTTTTAGAAGAACCCTCAACTTCCGTCTAGGGCCCCAATCAAAAATTTTTTTTGGAGGGCGGCGGGGCCGCATCTCCCCCTCTCCCTACCGCTGCCTTTTACCTTCCCCTGACCCCTAAAGAGGGGCAGGTACCCCATATAAACAAGCTTGGTTGTGAACTGGTGGGCAAACTGGTAAAACTGGAAAAGCCAAGGCGCGTAAACACGGTTCCCCCCCCCCACCCACCCAACCCTGGTTAACATGCTCGTCGCTTGCTTAATCTTTGGCTGGGGGAAAGCGAGTGGCTTTCCGACCCCACTGAGCTTATCCCGTCCCCCCTTGTAACCAGAAATAAAACAAATAAGTGTTTGTTTTTTTTTTTTTGAAAGCGGTACACATCAAAGACCTTATATAAAATTGGTTTTGTCCAAGAATAGACAGTGTTTTTTTATGCCCTCAACCCCTTCACGGCGTTTTGGGTATTTTTTTTTGGTGTTTTTTTTTTTTTTTTTTAAAGAAATCCAAATTTTAAACCTTTTTTTTAATTCAACAAAATGTAAGCAAGGAAATGTTTTAAATGCCCTTTTATTTGCTAAACAAAATGGTATAAATATTTTTTTTTATAAAATACCCAATTCCTTAACCCCTTTTGAACGCAAAGACATTTTTACAACCCCCGACACCTTACCTACTTTTTTTTCCCCTAAAAAGTTTTCCCCATTGCAAAAAAAACAGGGTATTGTTGGAGAATAATCAAGTTTTTAGTGGTTTTTTGTCCCCCCATTGATTGGTGGTTTTTAAAAGTTGTTAAGTCCCGGTTCCCCCCGGGTTTTAATTTTGTTTTTTGTTAAGTTTTTTTATATCATTGTTTTGTTGCATGAAAGAATTCCCAAAAAAAAGGGGGGAGAAGAAAAGAAAGAAGAAGAAAGAGGAAGAATTTAAAGAAAAAAGAAGAAATGGCGAAATAAGAAGAATGCGAAAAAGAAGAATGCAATAAAAGGAAGAAGAAAGAAAGTTTTGCGAAAAGAATTGCGAAGAGAAAGAAGAATTTGGCGAAGAAGAAATAACTGGCGAAGAAAGGAAGAAAAAGAAAGAAGAAGACAAAAGAAAGGAATTTTTGGGACGGAAGAAGAAAAGAATTTGCGAAAGAAAATAACAAGAATTTTGCGAAAAGAAGAAGAAGAAAGGAAGAAGAAAAGAAAGAAAGAAGAAGATGAAGAAGAAAGACAAAAAAGAAAGAAGAAAAGAAGAAAATTGCAAAGAAGAAGAATTTGGGGCGAAAAAAAAGAAGAGAAATTGCGAAAAGAAGAAATTCCCAAAAGAAGAAGAAAATGCAAAGAAGAAGAAGAGAAAAGAAGAAAAAGAAAGAAAGAAGAAAGCTAAAAAAAGAATAAGAAACAAACACATGCAACAACAACCAACGACCCCGACGAACGAACCAACAAACAATCCAATCAACAATTTAACAATTCCTGAAAGAAGAAGAAGAACCAAATAAACAACAACAACTCAATAAAAAATTTTTTTTCGAAAAAAAAAAAAGAAAAAAAAAGAAGAAAAAGTTTACCAACCTGACCTCAGAACTGAAAACCCTACCATCCTAACCTAACTCCCCCCGCTGCCCCCGTGGGTTTTGTGGGGTTGTGTGTGGTGGGGTTGGGTTGTGGTGTGTTTGTTGGGGGTGGGGTGTGTGGGGTGGGGTGTTTGGTGGGTTTTGTTGTTTGTTGTGTGGGGGGAAAATTTGTTTTTTTTTTTTTTTTGTTTGTTATTGTTGGTTGTTTGTTTTGTTTTTTGTTTATTTGTTGTTTGGCTGTCCCCCCCCCTTCAATTTTAACGTCTGTTCACTCTGATTGGTTATTAGACGAAAGGAAGTGGGGAAAGGAGTAATGGAAGGTTTTAAGAAGGAGATGAAAGCTCCTGTGTGGTGGGGTGTGGTGTTGGGGTGTTTGTGGTGTGGGTGGTGTGTGTGTGTGGTGTGGTGTGTTCCGCCGACGCGCGGCGTGGGTGTGTATACAATAACTTAAATACTTTTTCCCCAAAATTTTCCAACACAAAAAACAAAACCCTCTCACTTAATCTCAATAACTTGGGCCATACGGCCGTTTGTTTATCAGGGGCTACCGGGTGTAAAATATTTTCAGAAAACAAAAAAAAAACCACCCTAATACACAAAAGGAACAATTAAGGATTGTGATCCCCTGTTGTGTTTGGGGGTTGTTGTTTGGTTGTGTTGTGGTGGTGGTGTGGTTGTGGGGGGCGTTCCAAAAAAATTGACCGTGGTGGTTTGGTGGTGTGTGTGTTGTGGTGGTGTTGTGGGTTGGGTGGGTTGTGTTGGTGGGGGTTGGGTGGGGTTGTGGTGTTTTGGGTTGTGTTGGGATGGTGGGTAGGGAGTTTTTTGGATTTGGCGAAGTTTTTCGGGAAAATTTCCCTCAGCCAGAGGTAATCAGGAACCTTTGGAATACCATCCAAAAAACATCCTAATCCTTCCTTTCCTGCCACCTTTTTTTTTTTTTTGAAACCCCCACACAGCTGCCTTTAAACCGATTCAAAGCCAGAGAGAGAGAGAGAAGGGGGAGAGAGAGAGAGAGAGAGAGAGAGGGGGGGGAAGATATGAGATGGGAGAAGAAAGAAAGAGAGAGGGATGAAGAAGAAGAGGGGGGAGAGAGAGGAAAGAGAAGAAGAGAGGAGAGAGAGGAGAGAGAGAAGGAGAGGGGAAGTCAGAGGAGAGAGTAGAGATGGAGAGAGAGAGAGGAGAGAGGAGATGAGATATTAGACCAGAGGAAAAGAGGGAAGGAAAAAAGAGGAGAGAAGAGAAAAGAACCAGACAAAACAGACCAAAGGAGAGAGAAAGAGAAGAGAGAAGATAGAATAGAGAGGAGAGAAAGAGGGTCCCCCCAGCTGAAGACAGAAGAAGAACAGAAATAAATAGGAGAAGGAGTAGAGAAGAAGAGATAAAGAAGAGAAGGAGAGAGAAGAGAGCGAGAGTGAGTGAGAAGAAGGAGGATAGAGAAGAGAGAAGAGGAGAGGAGCGAGACCCAGAAAACAGACAAGAAGTGGTGGTTTGGGGAAAGAAAAGAGACTCCCTGTTGTGGTGGGCCCTTCTGTGTTTTTTGCCGTGCGGTTTTGTGTATTATTAATTATGCAAATTAAAGGTTTATTTTGGTGGGTGGTGTATGTTTTTTTTGTGGTGGGTGGGTGGTGAGTTCCCCTGTACAAAAGTCCCTGTTATTTTTCCCACGAAATGTGTAAAAACAAATCCTGTTCAATCTTTTTTGGGTGAGTATGTTGTGGTGCCCCCCGTTTTGTCGTCCCCGTGCGTGCTTAACGAAGTGGTGGCTTGTTGAAGTGTAATGTTATGTTGTTGTGATTTTTTTGGCTCCCCACTCCACGTCTCTTAGCCTCCTCCTGTTTCCCCTCTGTGGGGGTGGTGTCCCCCTCTTTGGCTTGTAAGCCCTTAACCACAAAATAACCCATTGTCATTGGGTTCCCCCCAATTTGTTCCCCGCCTTCTCCCCACCCCCTAATTACCCCCTTCCGCCTGTGGTCCCCCCCCCCCCACCCCCCCCTCCTTCCTTCCCTCTTGGTGGTGGTAACCCCTCACGTCTTGGTCCCCTCCCCCTCCTGTCCCCCCCTCTGACCTCCTCTGTCCCCCTCCCCCCCCCTCCCCTCCTGGTTACCCTCCTGGGTTTTTTTTTCTGTCCCTCCGCCCCTTTTCCCTCTCTGGTTTTGTCCTGTCCGCCCTCATGCCCCCCTTCCCCTCTTCCTCCCTCTTCCTGTCCAATGTTCCCCCCCCCCCCCCCCCCCCCCCCCCCCCCTCTCCCCCCTGGTCCCTCTCCCTCCTCCCCCCCCCCTCCCTCTGTCCATCTCCACCCCCCCCCCACCCCCCCCCCTCTCCTTCCCTGAACTCATGGTTCCTTCACCCACTTCCTGTGTCCATCCCCCCCCCCCCCTCCCTTCTCTTCTCTGGTCTCCCCCTCTTCCCTCCTTCTCCGTCCTCCTCTCTCTCTCTCTCCTCTCTCTCCTCTTGTTTATTTATTCCTTCCCTCTCCCCCTCTGGGTGGGGTCCCCCCTCTCTCACTCTGGTGTCTCCCCTTTTGCCCTCTCAATCCCTCCTCTCTCTGTTTTCCCTCCTCTCCTCCTGTTCCACCCCCCCCCACCCTCTTCTGTGTTCTCTTTGCCCCTCTCTCTCTTCCCTCTGTCCCCTCCCTCCCCTCTGTTCCCCCCTGTTCCCTCCCTGTTTTTTTGTCTCTGTTCCCCCCTCTTCTGTTGGCCCCCCCCCCCCCCCCCCCCCCCCCCCCTCTTTTGCCCTCTCTTTCGTCCATCTCCCTCCCTCGATCCTGCTCGCTCCCGGCTCCGCCTCTCCCTCTCTCTCCCCTTTCCACCCTCCTCCCTCTCGCTCCGCCCTTCCGACCCTCATCCCTCTCTTCTCTCCCCCTCTCTCTCTCTCCCTCTTCTATCTTCTCCTTCTCTTCCCTCCCCTCTCTCCTTCTCTCTTCTCTCCCGCTGCATGTTTGCGGAAAATTTAAAAACCCATATTTTTTTTTTTTTAAATTTCCCTTTTTTTCTTGCCCTTCCCCCTATGCATAAACCTAAAATGAATTATTCCAGGCAAAGCCCAAGCGTGCGGAAAATTGTAACATGCTGTCACGGGTTTTGTTTTTGTATACCTGCCGGAGGCGTTAAAAAAACAAAAAAAAAACAACAAAAAACAATATCTACGAATGCCCCAAACAACAACTTTAGAAATAGGAAAACCAAAAATCCTACCACCAAACAACAGCAAGCAATAGCCAAAAAACAGCAGCAACAACGAAACAAACACCCAAAAAAACACTTAATGATTAAATAATTAATAATAATAAGAATGATAAAATAAATAAAAATAAATAAATAAATAAATAAACAACAATCCACCTACTACTACTACTACTACTACTTACCTACTTACTACTAACTACTTACTACTAACTAAACCTACTAAACTAACTACTAACTAACCACCTTAACTACTAACTAACTACTACTACTTACCTAACTAACTAACTAAACTAACTACTTAAACTACTACACTACCCTATAAACACCCACTTAATGATGATAATGAAACCCAAAGAAAGAATAGAAAAAAGTAAAGAGAGAGAAATGTAACGGATGAAATGAAAACAAACAACGAACCGAACGAACCGACGACCGGACACGAAATGATGAGAAATGATTGGATGAATTAAATTGATTGGAATGATATAAGAAATTAATAACCACAAACCCAACAACAAACAACCAACAACCCATACAAAAACAACAACAACAAACAACAACATCAACCAAACAACAAACAACCAACACAAGCAAATGCGGCAATGCCACACCAAGTTTCATTAGAAAAAAAAAACAAACTAACCGACAACCTTTAACCAAGACAAAAGAATAATTCAAAGAATAAGGATTCCGAACATTATAGAACGAAATTAAAGACTGGTGGACCCAAAAAAAAAATGAACAACGGGGGGAATGGTTTTTTTTTGGTGGGGGTTTTTTAGGTGGTTGAAAAGGGAAAGGAAACGTAACTGAAGCAAATGTCCAAGTTAAACAAGATTCAGAACACATTACAAATTTTTTATTCCCCCCCCCCTTTTTTTAAAATTTAAACGAGGGAGAAAATGAATTAAGGAAACCTTCCCTGTTCTTATTTTTTTTTTAACATCCAGTTCCCCCCCGTCCTCCCAGAACAGAAGACACAGAACAGACAGCGGGGTGGGGGTGAAAAGGAGAGGGAGACGTGGGAAGGGGGAGAAAAATAAATAATAAAATACTAATAAATTGGGAAAATTTAATATAGCGGTTAATAAAAAATCTTGCAGAGACAAATTCAAAGCCCGCTTGCACTCCAACCCTCCATTCCTTACACAGTCCCATACAACCCAGTAACAAGCAATAGTATTTTTTCCCATCCAATCCAAAAATTCCCCACACACGCACAAACACCACAACAACGCACACAAACACAACACCCACAACAACACACCAAACACAGAGGTCCAACACTCCCTGGCAGGGTCAATAGAAATTCTTTTGCTGTTTCAAAGGCAGGGAAAAAAAACCCTTCTGAGGATTTTGAGGGCAAGGAATGGGAAAAATCTTTAGGGTTTTGAAAATAAATATGTTCCCCCCCCTTTGTGAGACTGGATTTTTAAAAAAGTTTCCATAAAAGCCTTTTTTTGGTCGGAGATGAGAGCGGTAAGATTCAGTTCCACCATCAATGAACCAGAAAAAAAAATTTAGAGAAAGGAAAGGCGACGGCCGATTTGGTTGGATTGGTTTGAAATCTGGTATTTTCCCGGTTAAGGACCAAGGTTATCTGCCAGCAAGAAAGCGGAGAGAACCGAGAAGGAAGTGTAACAAGTGAGAAGAACATTTCACAGAGGTTAAAAATGCGGTGCCCTGTTTTTTTTTGTTGGAAAAGAACAATTTGATACAGAGAGTACTTGACTCATAGATTTACTCTCATTGTGGTGCCTCAGGTCCAAACCCCACTGTTCATTTTTCCCAAGAAAACCCCTTTTTCTAAGACCATTACTTTACTTTTATCAGAATTGACATTTAAATTTGCAAATCATCACAACATGATTTAAATTTACATTCAATTGGTTTTGTAAACCTCCAGGAGTTGTTGAAATAAGAGCCACATCATCTGCAAAGAGTAAAATAAAGATTTCCATGATGTCTGGTACTAGTTGTATTCCATGTTTACCTTTTTCACCCATGGTCTCAGATAAATGGTTGATAAATAAAGAAAACAGAGTAGGGCTTAACACACATCCTTGTCTCACACCAATTGGGCATTCAAAAGCATTTCCTTTATGAATGTTTTGTGTATAATGATTTAAGAATTAAATTTTTAAGGGATTGTGTTGATACACCTTTGCATGATCTACTTAAAGCAGAAAACAGTAGCAAAAATCACTGCCTGTCTAGATACATATTCCATCCATCAAAAGAGAAAAAGGGGGTTTGTTGTATTAAGATATTTACTCACAAATGAAGATACGGTTATCTTTTGTTATATTTTGAGAAACTAATATTTTATTTATTTTATCCAACATAGGAAGGTACACTTACATCAAAATAGTGAATTGTGTTTGATACATATGTATTTTTATGTATTTGTGCAATGTCTTCATTATTTCTTTCACTGAAAGTGAGCTTGGTATTGTGTAGTTATCCGGTTTTTCCCCACTCTGTGGCATTGTCAATTTTTTTACGCCAACCAGTATTATGGCCTAAGGTTGAGATACATTAAATTTCGGGAGTTCTGAGTTCTCTCTCTCTCTCTCTCTCTCCCCTCTCTCCCCTCCTCTTCCCCTCTCTCTCTCTCCTCCCCCTCTCTTTTCTCTCTATCTATCTATCTATCTGTCTGTCTCTGTCTCTCTCTCTCTGTCTCTCTGTTCTCTCCCCTCTCTACGTTTTATATACACATAGATTACATGCGGATTTGTTTATTTACTTATTTGTTTATTTAGGTATGCATTTATTTGTGATTCGTTACTCTATGTATTCATTTATTTTACTCTCTTCTTCTACTTCGAGGATAATGGAATAAGCACTCCGTGTGCTTTTTCACACCCAGTCCCCGTGTTTTATAAGTGTTGTCATCCGTTCCCACCGGCACACAATGGCTTACTCTTCCAGAAAGTGGAATTGGTTTTATTGTGCGCGCAAGATGTTCTGCATGCATTCGCGCACACACTCTCTCGGGGCTTGGTTTATAGTTTCAATCGACTTTTTTTTTTTTTTTTTTTTTTTGGGGGGGGAGTCTATCTTCTTGAACGGGAGTGGAACCCCGGTGGGCATATCGCCAGCTCAACGGGCAAAGTTCTAACCACCAGACTATTCCGTCCTCCCTACAGTAGACAATGACCACGACAAATTCTTTTATTTCGAGGAGAATGAATAAGCCACCCATTATGCTTCTGTTTTTACATCCAGTCCCCGCCCTTAGGGATACAATTGATGATGATAAAATAAAATAAACCCAATACCAATACCCTCACACAGTAAAAAGATTTATTTTTTTTAAACACAACAACAAAAAACCCACAGACAAAAAAGCCACAACAACCACGGAAAAAGAGAGAGGGAAAAAAAGCAACAACAAAAATGAAATAAAGCACAACAAAAATACAACAGCCCCCGCCCCCCCCCCCCCCCCCCCCCCCCCCCCCCCCCCCCCCCCCCCCCCCCTCCCCCGCAAAAAAAAAAAGCAAAGAAACCCAAGAGCAAAATAAAACAGCAACAACAAGGGGAGAGGGGACAACCAAATAACACCTCCCCCCAGCTCCCTCAACCCCCCCCCCCCCCCAAAAAAAAAGCCTGCATAATATAAAGGAGAACAAACCATGTAAATAGTAGCATTTTGACTCATGGAAAGATAAGGTCCACGAATTCATTGTACTTTTTTTGTTTAATTATAGGGAGAGCAACAGCAATAGTAAACTACACAAAAACAAATATTATATAAGCAGACTTAGGAGATTACGCAAAACAATTTTACACCACCACCACCCATGCACACGCGCGCGCGCGCGCGCACACGCACACACACACACACACACACACGCACGCACGCACGCACGCACGCACGCACGAGAGAGAGAGAGAGAGAGGGGATGTGTGTGTTTGTGTGTGTGTGTGTGTGTGTGTGTGTGTGTGGTGTTTTTTTCAGTCGTTCTTTTAACTTTACGTCTTTTCTCTTTAAATGATGATAGATGCGTGTGTACGTGTCTATGTCTGATTCAGAATTAGAATAACAATCAGAATTCTATCAAGGGATAGAATAGAAGGGTGTGTGTGTGTGTGTGTGTGTGTGTGTGTGTGTGTGTGTGGTGTTGTGTGTGTGTGTGCATTCGTTTACGAATGTAAGATAATAATGAGCGCGTATGTATTTTTCTTAGAAGAAGAAATCTTTAACTATACTATGCCAAGTTAAGCAGCGTCGAGCGTGGTTACCACGTGGATGGGTGACCGTTTGCGCGCCTTGGCTTCAGTACAGTTCCCCAGTTCACCCAGCTGTGAATAGGTACCTGCCTCTTTAGGGTCAGGGAAGGTAAAGCAGCGAGGGAGAGGAGATGGGCGCCGCCCTCACTATGCTGGCCCCTGGAGAAGTTGAGGTCTCTGACGCCTCGCTTCCCTACGACCACACAGGTGATGGGACACCTTTAGCTTTGCCTGTCGACTTGTAGGTCATGCCGGAATGAGGTGAAGCGATGAGCACAGATGTGTCAGGGCAGATTCCTGGATAGAGAGCATGGCCACTCCCTCCCTGTCCCCGCGCGCGCGCCCACACACACACACACACGCGCACGAACGCATGCACACAACACACACTCACGCACGCTCGCATGCACGCGTGCGCGCGAGCGCGCGCGCACATACACACACACACACACTAATAATTATTACTGAGAGTGAACAGACGTAAAATCGAAGACAACAACATCTCTCTCTCTCTCTCACACACACACAAACACACCCCACACACACACACACACAAGCACGCTCGCACGCGCACACACACACACACACACACACACACACACACACACACTCCCACACACACACACTCCCACACACAAACACACACACACACTCCCACACACAAAACACCTCACACGCACGCACGCACGCACACACAAACTCTCTCTCTAACACACAAACTCTCTCACTCTCTCTCACACACACTCTCTCTCACATACACAGACCCAAGACACCACACACCACAGACACACACACACGACTTTATATTTTATCAGAATGACATATAGTTGCAATCTATTCATCACTACATGATTTCAAGACATTCAAGATTGGTTTTGTTAACCCACAGGAGTTGTTGAAAATATAAGAGCCAATCTATGCAAAAGAGTATATTAAAGGATTTTCCTTTGATGTGTTCTGTCCCCCCCCCCGCCGCCCCCGGTACTAGGTTGTTATTCCATGTTTACCTTTGTTTACCATGGGTCTCAGAATTATATTTCTGGTGGATAAATAAAGAAAAAAGAGTAGGGCTTTAACACACATCTTGTCTCACACCAATTTGAGCATTCAAAAGCTTTTCTTTTATGATTGTTTGTGCTGTATAAGATTTAAGAATTAAATTTTTTAGGGATTGTGTTGTCGGGAGTTTTGTGTTGAGTACACCTGTTGCATGATCTACTTAAAGCAGAAAACAGTGATAAACAGTAGCAAAAAAATCATCTGACTTACACATATGTCTAGATATATTATTTATGCCATCAAATAATGGTAATAATTTGATTGGTTGTGTATTAAGATTAGTTACATCAACAATGAAGATAAGGTTGATCGTGTTGTTATGATTTTGAGAAATAATGTATATTGTTTTATCCCAAGAATAAGGGGTAGGTTTCTCTTAGATACAAAATAGTGAATTGTGTTTGATACATATTGTCTTTTTATGGTATTTGTGCAAGGTCTTAATTTTTATTTCTTTCACTGGGAAAGTGCACAGCTTGGGTTGTGTTTGTTATCCGGTCTTTCTGCCCCACTCTGTCGGCATTGTCAATTTCTTCTACGCCAACATTGTATTATGGGTCTAAGGATGAGATACATTAAAATTTCTGAGTTACGTGTTCTCCTCTCGTCTCTCTCTCCTTCTTATACTCTTCTCTCTCTCTCTCTCTCTCCACTCTCTCTTCGCTCTCTCTGTCTGTCTTGTCTCTCTTATCTCTATCTCTCTCTCTTCTACTTCGCCTCTACCCTCTCCTTCTCTCTCCCTTCCCTCTCACTCTCTATTATAAGGTTTTTTTATATTTAAACATATGATTGACATGCCGGATTTGTTTTTTATTTTCTTATTTGTTTATTGTAGGTATGCATTATATTTGTGTACTTCATTCGTTTAATCTATGTATTATGTCATTTGATTTTACTCTCTTATTTCGACCTTCGGAGGAATATGTAATAAAGCACTCCGTGTGCTTTTTTCACACCCAGTCCCCGTGTTTTTTATTAAGTGTTGTCATGTTTTTCCACGGCACACATGGCTTACTCTTACAGAAAAATGTGTGGATTTGTGGTTTATTGTGCGCGCAGATGTTCTGCTTGCATTCGCGCAGCCTCTCTCTCTTCTCGGGGCTTGGGTTATAGTTTTTCAATGCGACTTTTTTTTTTTATGTTTTTTTTTTCTTTTTATTTTTTTTCTTTTGGGGGGGGGGGGGGGGGGGGGGGGTAGGGGGGGCGGGGGGGTGTAAGAGGTGGGGGGGACAAAAGGGAGGGAGAGATGGGGGGAGGGGGGGGGGGGTGGGGGGGGGGGAGAGGGAGGGGGGTGGGGGACAGGGAGTAGTCTTCAATCTTCTTGAACGGGAGTGGTACCCCGTGGTGTGGCAGTATCGCCAGCTCTACGGGGGCTAAAGTTCTAACCACCAGGACTATTCCGTCCTCCTACAGGAAGACAATGACCACGACAAATTCTTTTTATTTCGAGGAGAATGAATAAGCCACCCATTATGATTCTGATTTTTAATTCCATCCCAGTCCCGCACTTGGATACAATTGATGATGTTAAAATAAAATAAACCCAAATACCAATAACCTCACTCAGTATATTAAAAAAAAAGATTTTGTTTTTTTTTTTTTTTTAAATTTTAAACACAACAAAAAAAAACCACAGACAAAAAAAAGCCACAACAACCCCACTCACCGCGCTCTCTCTAAGGAGAGAGGAAATAAACAGCACCAAAAACAATGAAATAATGCCACAACAAAAAATCACAACAGCCCACCCCCCCCCCCCCCCCCCCCCCCCCCCCCCCCCCCCTCCCACCCACACCCACCCCCTACCCCGCACAAAAGAAAAAAAAGCAAAGTAAGAGAAACCCATGAAGCAAAAAGTAAAACAGCACACAACATGGGGGAGAGGAAGAGGGGAGACAACCTAAGTAACACCTCCCCCACACAGCCCTCCCTCCCCAAAAACCCCCCCCCCCCCCAAAACCCCCCCCCCACCACCCCCCCACTCCCCCCCCCACCCACCCCCCCCCCACCCCCCCCCCCCCCCCCCCCCCCCCCCACCCCCCCCCCCCCCCCCCCCCACCCCCATACCCCCCCCCCCCCCCCCCCCCCCCCAAAAAAAAACAAGATAAGAAAAAAAAAATAGCGCTTGCATAATTAATGGAAACAAAACCTTGTAAATAGTAGGCATTTTGAACTCATGGATACAGATTTAGGTCCTACAGAATATATTTGTACTTTTTTTGTTATGTTTAGGGAGTGCAACTGCATATTGTATCTCACAAAAATATCAAATATTATATAAGCAGACTTATGGAGATTACGGCAAAACAATTTTTAAACCCACCAACCACCCAATTCAACATCGCGCGCGCGCGCGCGTATCTTCGACTGCGGGCAACACACACAACCGCACTTCACACATCCACACACACACAACAAACAAACACACACAACACATTATACCTACAGGGATCAGTACTGGCACCTTTCTTGGGTTTCGATTCTGTACTTGATCTCACTAGCTCTTTGTCACTTTTTCATCAAGTTGTTCAGTATGCAGTTGATAATTGCTGCTATTTGGATGTATATAAATATGGTCACAGCAGTGAGGAGAATAGAAAAAACACGCCGCAAAAGGAGTGATCAAATTTTGTTGAAAATATATCTATCAGGAGTGAATTAGATAAGTTCTAGTAAGTTATATGGAAGAAGAAAACAAGTGTAGAAATTCATCTGCAGTAAAAAAAAAAAACGTTGTCTTGTGTTTTTAATTAATCGGGGGTAAACAACGCAGTTAATATTACCAATACTGAAATTTGAAGGAAGGGGTTGTTCAATACAACATGATGTCAACTTATTCTTAGGTGTATTTTATTTTTAACTAGATAGTTGAATTGGAAGGATGCAACCGTCAACCATTTAATAACTGTAGCTAGGAAAAGACTTATTTTCCTAAGTTAATATGGTTCTCAGGCGTTGAGTAAGACACTTCGACGATGATACATCTGGCCTCTGTCCTTGGTACGTTTCAAAATTAATATACGGACAAGAAGTTTATTTTTCTGCTGCAGTTATAGACCCGTAAATAAAAATTGTCATAGTCTTGACAGTAATGCGTTGTAAAAGTTTGCTTGGTGTTCCGCTCATGCAAATACAGCTTATACTTATAAAGAAGATTCAATTTATATCTCTTTTCTGATCAGCGAAATATACTGGCTGTATCATAAATATGTAGGTTTCGTGTAGTTTATCTATTCCAAATTCCAGTTATAAGAGGAAATATTGATTAATAATGACAATGATTTTCACTAAACGGGTAGCAATAATTTTCATTTCTGCCTGCACAAATTTTAATAAATTTTACAGACACATTTTTTGAAAGTAAATTAATGAACATCGATTTTATCATACACAATTCCAATTTTGTCCCGATTGTTCACATTTACGCTTGGGAACATTTTTCAGCTTATAATTTGGTCATTGATAGCTTAACGGTATATATTAAAGAAATAATTGAAGATCTATCCAATCGCACGCGCACGCACTCACGCGTTGATGTAAAAAACGTCATTTAGAAAATGTAATTATTTAATCATTAAAAGTGTATACTGACGGTTCTGTATTAGATACAGGCAAAAAAGTGGTGCTGCATATGTGATTCGACTTTTAAAAGTGCAAAATTTTTGTTCATTTAGGACAAATTTTTCTATTTTTTACTTTGATATTAGTTTGCAATTATTATGGCCTTGGAATTTTTTTGTCTGATACGGCTATTTATGTTTGCCAATATTGCTGTTTTGCAGTTGATCAAAGGCGTGTTATTGGCACATTAGTGAAGTGTGTAATGGAAGTTCTGTGTATCATTTGGCATGGTAAAATAATGAATGATATTGTATTTGAGATAAAACTTCCTGCTAACATTCATGCAAGCAGAGGCATCTGCTCTAACCTTTTAGCTGGATTCCCTCTCATTGTGGAATTTATTCGAATGATGGTATGGTTGATTTCTGTGGCCCAAACTCAAGGTTGCCTCTGAATACAGTACTGAAGCTGTTTGAGTCTAATCTTGCATTGCGTCTATGTCTTATGAAATTCATTCTATAGTTAATAGAAATGCATACGATTCATAAGATTATAGAAAAAAACTTTATCAGCAGTTTTCATTGCCCACGGAAATTATTTAGTAATTCTTTTAAATTAAATGGTGATTAAATGCATGGAATAATAAATATTCTAGAAAATTTGTAACATGTTGTTTATTCACTTTCTGAGTCCACCGATTTGTTGTTTGATTGCTATTCTTTCTTGACATTGTATAATAAGGAGAGGTTTAGATTATTCTAAGATATATGCCACTAGGTCAAAGAAGTTTTATATGACTCTCAGCAATTCATAAGTGTCAGTTTGCTGAAGTATATATTCTTACCTGTTAAAACCTTTACGGTAATTACATATATTACATTATAATATATATTATATATATTTATATACTATATATATATATATACTAATATATATATATATATATATATATATATATTTATAATATTTATATTATTTATATGTTATATTTATATTTGTATGTAATGTATATTCATATATATATATACTTAGATGTATATATATGTATTTATTTTTTATATTATGTGTGTGTGGATGTGGGTGCGTGTAAGGGGGGGAGAGGGAAGAGAGACGAAGAGAGAGAGTGAAGTAGGGATGGGATAGGGAGGGACGGTAGACCGGAGAGGGCGTTGTGTCGAGTACAGAGGGAGTGAGAGGAGAGTACGAAGTTAGAGGAGTGGTGAGAAGGAGGATAGAGAGAAAGAGTGACCGAGGAGAACGGGAGGAGAGAGAGAGGAAGAGAGAGAGATGCGGTGTGTATTAATTGGTACATTTGTTGGGTTGATAGGCGGAGTGGTTGCTCGCTCTTAATACCATGTAGTTGAATAGGACATTAAACAAAAACCAAAACAAACACACCTCACACACACGCACCGCACGCACGCACGCTCGAGGAGAGTGCAGAGAGGTGAGGAGAGGAAGCGGTGAGGAAGAACGAGGGTGTGAGGATGAGGGAAGCTTGGGAGAGATGTGAGATGGTGGGAGATAGCCCGTGTGGGAGGAGATGGATCGAGAGAGTGTGGAGGTTTTGTGTTCAACATGTTGTGTAGTGTAGTCTGTGTGTGTGTGTGTGGTGTGTGTGTGTGTTTTTGTGTGTGTGTGGTGTTTTTTTTCATTCGTTCTTTTAACTTTACGTCTTTTTCTTTATTTGATGATTAGACGCGTGTGTACGTGTCTACTGTCACTGATTCGAATTAGAATAACAAATCAGAAATTCTATCAGGGATAGAATTGAAGGGTGTGTGTGTTGGGTGTGTGTGTGTGTGTTGTGGTGTGTGCTGTGTGCATATCGTTACGAATGTAAGATAATAATGAGGCGCGTATGTATTGTTATGTAGAAGAAGAAAATCCTTTAACTATTTCTATGCCAACGTTATGCTGAGTCGAGCGTTGGTTTACCAAGTGGTTTATGGGTGGTCCGTTTGCGCGCCTTGGCTTCTAGTACCGACCCAGTTCACCCTGATCGTGAAATAGGTTCCGGGACATAGTTTTGGCGTCAAGGAAGGTTTAGCAGAGAGGGGTTGAGGTGATGGGGGCGCCGCACTCAATATGCTGGGCCTGGAGATGTTGAGGTCTATGACGCTCGTCCCCTACGACCACACAGGTGATGGGACCCTTTAAGCTTTGCCTCGAGACTTGTGGTCATGCCGGAATGAGGTGAAGCGATGAGCACAGATGGTGTCATAGGGCTGATTCCTGGATAGAGTCGCCTTAGCCACTCCTCCCTGTCCCCGCGCGCGCGCCCACACACACACACACAACGGCGGCGCCACGAACGCATGCACAAACACCACCACTCACGCACGCCTCGCATGCTCGGCGATGCCGCGCGTGGAGGTGCGGGCGACATTTTTCCCCCCACCAAACAACACACACACACACACACCACACACACACACACCACACACAAACACACACACACACACACTAATAATTATTACTGAGAGTGAACAGAGTCATAAATCGAAGACAAACATTAATCTCACTCATCTACTCTATATCTCTCTATCTTCTCTTCTCCTCTCTCTTCTCTACTCTCTCTCTCCTCCTCTCTCTCTCTCTCTCACACACACACCACACTCACACACACTCATGCACGCACGCCACTCTCGCACGCGCACACACACACTCACACACACACCACACACACTCACACACTCCACTCCTCACACAAACACACACAACACTCCAAACACAAACCACCACTCTAACTGCACGCAGCTAAACGCAAAACCAGAATACTCTATCTTTTTAACACACAAACTCTACTCACTCTCTCTCACACAAAATCTCTACTCATCATACACAGACTCACACACAACATCCACATACACACACACAAGACTCACACTGACACACACACTCACTGTACTACACACACACAGACACACACCCACAGGTCACACAGACACACACTCACTAGACAACCCAAACGAGATTACACACTCTCACACACAACAACATACACACTCAAACAGACACACACACACACGCACATCACACAACACACACAACAAACACCACCCACACACACACACATCTCACATACCACCAAAACTACTCACTCACACACACACAACAGAAAGAAACTAGTCAGTGTTTACCTACAGCGGCGGGGCTTGGTGTCTTGTGGCAATCTTTTTACCGAACAATTTTTGTGCCGGGGGGGATGGTGGGGTTCTTTTACACTGTGCGCTGGAATGAGCTACACTTCGGACCTGGGGGTGTTTCATCTCACCCCGAGTGACTGAGCATCCCAGACCACATTCATGTGTGGTTAGGTGGATAGGCTTAAGGGATGAGTGGGGTTCGGTCTCGGTTGTGAATTTATAATCCAGAAATGACAGGTTTGCCCATTTTGTTTTGGTTTTTTATGGTTTTTTTAACCATAAAGAAAAAAAGAGATAGTTGCGTGAGAGAGAGAGAGAAGGAGGCGAGAGAGAGTGCATAACACCTACTCGGTTCTGTGAGTGACGAAGAGAGTGATTGAGAGAAGAGAGTGAAAGAGATGTGTGAGTGAGGAGAGAGAGAGAAAGAGGAGAGACGATGAGAGGACAGCGTTGAGAGGAGTTGGAGAGAGTGAAGAGAGATATGTAGAGAGTGAAAGAGAGCTGTGAATTGTGGGTCAGAGAGAAGAGAGGAGAGGGAGAGAGAAGAGGACGAGAGTGAGGACGTGAGAGCAGTGACGTACGAGTGGGATGTGGAGGGCAGCAGAAGTGATAGGGAGGAGAGAGGACGCGAGTGAAGAGATGAGTGTGTAGAGGGAGAGTGTATGAGTGGGAGGGAGAGGGTGAGACCGAGGATATGAAATGGTGAGTGAGTGGTTTTTTTTTTAGAAAAAAACTAACAAATTTGAATTTCTTATATGGGATATTGTCGTCGCAGTTCGCCACAAGGGAGGGGGTCCTCAGATAATTGAAGTTAATGTGTGGTGAATGGGCAATCACATACATCTCTCTTGTGCTGTCTCCACTCCTCTTTCTGTCTCCTGTCATTCGTCTCTGGACCTGTTGACTGTCATGTCTTCTTCTCTATTCTACTCTTCTCTTCTCCCTCCCTCCCCTTTCTCCCTCTGCTCTCTCTTCTCTTCTATCACTCTCTCTCTAATACGTTGTATTGGTCTCGCCTGCCATGCTTGCCTGTTCCATGGCCGTTGTCTCTCTGAATATAGTCTGTTGTCCGTCTCTCTATCTTTGTCTTGACATGTACTTGCGTTGGTCTGTATCTTGATGAAGGATTCGTTTGTATGATTACTTCAAAGACTTTGATCTGGGAACTTGTCAATCCTGTAAACTTTATGTTTTAATCGAGTCTGCCCTATCTTCAAATTTGTTTTTGTGGTGCCCTCGCTATATATCTAGATCATGTGGTCCATCTTGACTATGTGATTTGGGTAAGATGTTTTATCTTTATGACTTAATTAGTAAGTTGGTTGTGTTATTTTTTTTCTTGGCTCTGTTGTTGTTATTGTTGTTGGTTGTTGTTTGTCTGGTTATGGTACTTTTTTATCTTTTTTTTTCTTCTTTTGTTGTGTTTGGTTTTTCTTTCTTTTTTTGGGTTTGTTTAGTTTGTTTGGGTTAGGGGGGTGGTTGTTTTGGGGGGGTTGGAGGTGGTTGGTTTGCTTGATTTTGGTTGGAGGTGATGGGGGGGCGGGGTGTGGGGTTCTCGGCGGGGCATGTGGTGGGGGGGGTGGGGTGTGCTCAATATAGTGTTTTCTTTTTTTTGTCTTGCTTTTTTTTTTTTTGGGGGGGGGGGGTGGGGGGGAGGGGAGGGGGGGGGGAGGGGGGGTTGTTGGGAGGGGGTGTTTTGGAGAAAAAGCGGTTATTTCCCCTTGTTTAATTTGTTGAGGAATGTTTATAAGTTAATTGGGTTTATTATTATTAAGATTATTCCTTAAGGGCGCGCGAATGGATTTAAATGTAAAAAAAAAAAAAGCACATGTTGTGCCTGATTCATTACCTCGAATAACAGAATTTGTCATTTTGTATTTGTCATTTCTTCGGCTCTGTCGCTGTCCTGTCTGTCTGGTAAGCTGTCTGTCTTTTCTTTGTCTGTTGTTCTCTCTTTTCTTTCTCTCTCTCTCTCCTCTCTTCTCACTCTCTCCTCTTTTCCTCTCTTCTCTGCTCTCTCCTCTCTCTCTCTCTCTATCTGTGTCGTCTCTGCCTTGCTGCTGTTGTTCTGTCTGTTATGACGGATGTCTGTCTGTTCTGTCTGCATCTCTCTCTCTCTCTCTCTCTCTCTCTTCTCCTCTCTCTCTCTCTCTCTCTCTCTCTATCAGGGCAAAGTGCCTGGGGGTATACTGGCTTCAATATTGTATTTGTGAAGTAAAAACAAGGGTATGAACTTGCTATTGAGTCTTGCCCGTTTCCAAGGAATATTGTTTTTGGAAAATCCTGATTGTACACGCAAGTCAGTGTGTGTCCGGGGTTGAGCAACTAAGTGTGAGTGTGTTTGTTTGTCTGTTGTGTTTTTATCGAGGATCATCGGAAATAGCACTCGTGTGCTTTTGTGTACAGGCGAGTCCACCATGTGTTATGCTGTTTTTTTTTTTTTATATATGTCATCCGTTCCCAATTGGCACACAATGGCCTACCTCTTCCGAAAAGCTGGACGGGTCCTCCCGTTCTCACGCTTTGTGCGCAAGATGTTTTCTGTTCTGCGCGCGTTCGCACACGGGACCTTCGGTTTTATAGTCTATCCGAAGGACTTTTTAGAGAGAGTGGAGTCTGCATGATGCTAACTCCAGAGAAAAGTCCTCTTGAACGGGAATCGAACGGGTCAGCAGATCCAGAACCACGTAGCGCAGTACGCCTAACAGGGCTGCACCCGTCCCCCCCCGAGTGTGGCGCGCGTGTCTGCCCCGGAGAAGCTAATGAGATTGTAGTAGTAACGATTGAATGTGTTGTTTTCCATCACAAAGCAACGACGATAACAAACAACATAACAACAACCATATGTCAGTCAGTTGGAATACCAGTTTTTATATTGTCTATTGTTGCATTGTCTTGTCTTGTTTGTCTTGCCTTTGCCTCTTGTCCGTCTTGTCTTGTCCTGTCCTTGTCTTGTACTGTCTTGTCTTGTCTTGTCTGTATTGTCTTGCCCTGTCTGTCTTGTCTGTCTTGTCTTGTCCTGTCTTGTCTTGTCTTGTCTTGTCTTGCCTTGTCCTGTCTTGTCTTGCCTTGTCCTGTCTTGTCCTGTCTTGTCTTGTCCTGTCTTGTCTTGTCCTGTCTTGTCTTGTGTGTCTTGTCTTGTCTGTCTTGTCTTGTCGTGTCTTGTCTTGTCTTGTCTTGTGTGACTGTGTGACTGTGTGCTGTGCTGTGCTGTGCTGTGCTGTGCTGTGCTGTGCTGTGCTGGGGCAGGGCTCGGCAGTGTGGGCCACTGTCAGTCAGGCCAGCTTTCTCTGCCTCCACCTCGGCCTGCTCTCCCTGGGCAGAGTGCGTGCAGGGCCGTCTTGGTTTTTGGGTTGCTGCTGCTTTTGTTGTTTCTGCTGTTGCTGCTTCTGCTGTTGTTGCTGTTGCTGCTGTTGTTGTTGCTGCTTCTTCTGCTGTTGTTGTTGCTTCTGCTGTTGTTGCTGCTTTGCTGTTGTTGTTGTTGCTGCTTCTGTTGTTGTTGTTGTTGCTGCTGTTGTTGTTGTTGTTGCTGCTTCTGCTGTTGTTGCTGCTTCTGCTGTTGTTGTTGTTGCTGCTACTATTGCTGCTGCTGTTGTTGCTGCTACTGCTGCTGCTGCTGTTGCTACCGCTGTTGTTGCTGCTGCTGCTGTTGTTGCTGCTTCTGCTGTTGTTGCTGCTTCTGCTGCTGTTGTTGTTGCTGCTTCTGCTGCTGTTGTTGTTGTTGCTGCTTCTGCTGTTGCTGTTGCTGCTACTGCTGCTGCTGCTGTTGCTACCGCTGTTGTTGCTGCTGCTGCTGTTGTTGCTGCTGCTGTTGTTGTTGCTGCTATTGCTGCTGCTGTTACTGCTTCTGCTACTGCTTCTGTTGCTGCTGCTGCTGCTGCTGCCTGCTTGTTTGCGAGTGTATCAATTTTGTTTTGCTATGAGAGGGACTGTCTCTATTGAATTGGTCAACAAACAAGCAAAACATACTGACTCGCTGGGCCTCGAAATCTTGTACATGTCCTACATGTTCCTGTTGTACACTGGGACCTCAGTTTAGGCCTGATCCGAAAGGCTAGTACCCAGACCACCGCTGAGGAGGGTGTAGGGGATAGGGTGGGTGGGGTGATGAAGAAAGGCTGGACTCAAGAATTGAAGCTGGCACATTTGTTTTGTTTTGTAGAGCAGAGAGAGAGGACGAGAGAGAGAGAGAGAGAGAGAGAGGTGTGTGTGTGTGTGTGTGTGTGTGTGTGTGTGTGTGTGTGTGTGTGTGTGTGTGTGTGTGTGTGTGTGTGTGTGTGTGTGTGTGTGTGGTGAGAGAGAGAGAGAGAGAGTGTGTGTGTGTGTGTGTGTGTGTGTGTGTGTGTGTGTTGTGTGTGTGTGTGTGTGTGTGTGTGTTTTGTGTGTGAGAGAGAGAGAGAGAGTGAGTGTGTGTGTGTGTGTGTGTGTGTGTGTGTGTGTGTGTGTGTGTGTGTGTGTGTGTGTGAGAGAGAGAGAGAGAGAGAGAGAGTGTGTGTGTGTGTGTGTGTGGTGTGTGTGTGTGTGTGTGTGAGGCACCAGGCACATGCCCACTATTGGCGCACGGGGCCGGATGATTTTTGGCTCAGTTCTTTCGCCTCTGTCGGTTATGTGCCAACGGAAGGAAAGAGAGACAGGCCCCCTGCAGTCCAGTCAGGTCAGGTCAGGTCAGGTCAGGTCAGGTCAGGTCAGGTCAGGTGAAATCAGGTCAAGTCAGGTCAGGTGAAATCAGGTCAGGTGACATCAGGTCAGGTCATGTGAAATCAGGTCAGGTGAGGTCAGGTCAGGTCAGGTCAAGTCAGGTCATAACTACTTAAATCACCCCATAGACGGTATACACATCCTACATTGCCAGCATCACCGAGGTCGGTGGTCTGGGAGTGAGGGATACAGGAGATGGTTGACCTCGGCAGAGACAGAGACACAGAGACAGAGAGAGAGAGAGAGAGAGAGAGAGAGAGAGAGAGAGAGAGAGAGAGAGAGAGAGAGAGAGCTGAGGAATTTCTTCTCTCTTGGCTTTTTACACCGTCAGATGTGTCTGGGAAAAATAATGGCATCCTCTTTCCAGCTCCTCTCGTTGGCCGTACAGCTTGGTTTGCAGGGTTGGTGATCTCTCTCGGCCACACCACACTCTCTCTCTCTCTCTCTTCTCTCTCTCTCTCTCTCTTCCCTCTCTCCCTCTCTCTCTCTCTCTCTCTCTCTCTCTCTCTCTCTCTCTCTCTCTCTCTCTTCTCTCTCTCTTCCTGCATCGCGAGCATCTCTGAAGGACGTGCTGGCCAGTCTGGTGTTCTTGATCACAGGGGAGAAGGAAGGAGTTTGAGCGTTGTGGACATGTGGACATTTGTATTTCTTCTTTTAGAGCGAGGATAATGGAATAAGCACGTATGCGCCTTGTATTACATCCAGTCCCCGTGTGCATGCGGTTGTTGTGTAAATTCTGCCCTCCGTTCCCACCGGCACACAGTGGCCTACTCTTTCGAAAAGCGGAACAGGATTTAACGTGTGCGCAAGATGTTCTGCGTGCGTTGGCACACGGGGCCTCGGTTTACAGCCTCATCGGAAGGACTCAAATTGATCCTGTAGTGTGTGCCCAGTGCGGAGTCTTAGAAGGATGACTTGTCCTTCTCTTTGGAGATGGGGGTAGTCGTCCTTCTCTACTCTGGGTCGGGCCAGTGACGTGATGATTGTCTTCTTTGGTGAGCGGCCAGTGACGTGATGATTGTCTTCTTTGGTGAGCGGCCAGTGACGTGGTGATTGTCTTCTTTGGTGAGCGGCCAGTGACGTGGTGATTGTCTTCTTTGGTGAGCGGCCAGTGACGTGATGATTGTCTTCTTTGGTAAAGCGGCCAGTGACGTGGTGATTGTCTTCTTTGGTGAGCGGCCGTGAGTGGTGATTGTCTTCTTTGGTGAGGGGCCCAGTGACGTGATGATTGTCTTCTTTGGTGAGCGGCCAGTGACGTGGTGATTGTCTTCTTTGGTGAGCGGCCAGTGACGTGATGATTGTCTTCTTTGGTGAGCGGCCAGTGACGTGGTGATTGTCTTCTTTGGTGAGCGGCCAGTGACGTGATGATTGTCTTCTTTGGTGAGCGGCCAGTGACGTGATGATTGTCTTCTTTGGTGAGCGGCCAGTGGTGGCGTGATGATTGTCTTCTTTGGTGAGCGGTCAGTGACGTGGTGATTGTCTTCTTTGGTGAGCGGCCAGTGACGTGGTGATTGTCTTCTTTGGTGAGCGGCCAGTGGTGGCGTGAAGCGGAGCTTCTACCCTGGGTAGCGGGGATGGTGACGGGGGACAGGTGATGTGCCAAGCATGGGTCACACCAGCCCTGCTTCTTCTTGCCCCTGCACTGTTCACACACACCACACACACACCAACACACACACACACACACACACACACACACCACACACACACACACACGTACGCCAACGCACAAACCCCCACACCCACATGAACGCACACACACAAAAACCTCCCCCCCCACACACACACCCACGCACACACCACACACACCCCACCCACGACGCACACGCACGCACACACACGTACACAAACACCCCCACACAAACACACACCCCACACACAAACCCCCCCCCCCCTCACACACACACACGCACCCCCCCCCCCACACACACACACACGCACACACACATACACAAACACCCCCCACCCACACACGACACCCCCAAAACACACCACACACGCACACACACACACACACACACACACGCACAAACCCCCCTCACACACACAAACACACACACACCCCACGCACACACACACACACCTACACACCCCTACACACACAACACACACACAAAACCCCCCCCCCACACACACACACACGCACAACACCCACCCCACACAAAAACACAAACACCCAAAACAACACGCACACACACGCACACCCCACACACCACACACACACACACACACACACACAAAAGGGCCCAAATATAAACTAACAATGTGGAACATGAATTAACAATAATGTAACTACAATTAAATATTCAAGTGGGACTATGAAAATAACATCTGGCAATGGCAAAGGCCTAGCTTTGAATTTTCAAACACATTTTCCAGAGACTTCAGAAAATGTAGGTAAAAAAGGTTTTACAATAGGGCACTCAAATATGATATGAGTATTGGAAACATGATCCCCACATAGACATCTGACATGTTTACAAAATTTTGTAAGGAAGCATTTAACTTCATTCTAAAATATAGTGAACTAAACCTTTCACGGATATAAACGCGAATCTTTTGGAAGGAGCCTTATAACAAGAAATATGGGCAGTGGTCAGACAACTTTTAAAATATCGTTCCCTTTAATTGATCAGATTCTTTAAACTTACCCATGAAGTTTTTTCTAATATTTGGTATCCTCCTGTATAGATAAGGGAACGTCCAGTTCTATCGATTCATATCATGTCTTGCCCCTTTATTGCAGCTCGGCAGCCCACTATTTGAAAAAATTCCAACATGGGGAGGCACCCAACAGGAATACCTTTTAAAATTAGGAGGTGTTATGACATATTTAATTTCAAAAATAATTCTGGAGACCTTGAAGTTTGGGGATTTTTTGCATACAATACTGACTTGGAGTCAACAAAAGCAAGATATGAAAAAGGAAAATGGAAATCAAGAATATATTAAAGAGCCATAAGAACTGAATAAGTTCAGCTGTAAATATGACGATGTTTACCAAGATAGTACGAATTCTCAATTTTAAGTGTGGTATGACAAATGCAGAGCCTGTGTCATGATTTTCTAAAACAGATCCATTTGTATAAACTTTAAGCAGCAGCATATTATTTCAATATGCGATCTGAACATCTTCAACCATGATGTTTTGATTTTAATTTTTTTTCATTATATTATTTATATCAAAACAGGCTTTACCCATCTCCATAAGGACATGGTAAGTTTTTTGTGTGTTTCAAAGTATATTTGATTCATTTTGATTTTGAAAGAGATCTGATACATAAGTGCCAATAGCATTAAACACGAAATTTGTTTACCCCTTTTTGGAAAATTCGTTTCTGCTTGAATTTTTTTTTAATTAACTACAGACAAATTTTCGTCATTCGTGCCCCGTAAAAACATATTTGGCCCGCAAGAATAGTTGTGGTATTCAGCTGGGGAAGTTCCCCAATTCTTATAAGTTCTATGGTGGATGCATGGAATGGTACCCCAAAGTGCAGTTCTGTTAACGCCTTACAATTCTATACTTTGGGTTTTTAAAGTAAATAATTAGGAGCACTGAAAAAGACTTCTTGTCCTAAGACAGTTTGGAAAACGTACAAGTGACTTAAACAAGCATTTAAGAGTGAAGATATCTTTTTCCCAGGACTGTCTGCTTAACCATTTTAAGAAAATTGAGGCATTTCCTGGCTTTTTTTTAAAATCTATCCAATATGAGCATTCCAAGTTAATTTTGATTGTTGATTAAATGCAAAAATTTTACCACATTTTTATACTAAATTGGCCCCTCCAATGTAAATGTGGCAGTGTATCTGGATCACTACATTATTAAAAGCATAATGTGCATTTTTTCTGTAGCATAATGTCAGACCATTTTCAAAAATATATTTATGTAAATTATTAGCTCTTTTTGATATTACTTTTCTGGTAGTTTATCATCCTCTTGTTGTAGCACGTTATTAGTGACATTCATCCATTTACATATATCTTCGCATATTGTCCGGGGACAACGTCTTTTAGACAGTTTTGTGGGTAAATATACATCAATATATTAAACAGAAAAGGGGCTATAACTAAACCCCTGTGGTAAACCCATATGAAATTTAAACCTTTAAAGTTTGAATATGCTTTCCCCTACTTCACTTGATATTTCTGTTACATAAAAAGCTTTTAATATATAGATAAAAAATGCCCAGAAAAGCCAATTGTCTTCAGTTTTATGCAGAAAATTTAGCATGCCAAACTTGGTCGTAGGCTTCTTTATATCAAAAAATGTTGCGAGTAGATTTTTTCTTCTCGCAAATTGTTGTTTGACCTGTGTTGTTAGCTTAACTAAGTTATCGATTGCTGATCTACCTTTTTGAAAGCCTGCTTGATTGACAGGAACTACCTTATTTTTCTGACAGTAATACACAAGCCTCTTTAGAATAATTTTCTCCATAAGCTTACCAATGTTAGAAGTCAGTGCTATGGGCCTATAACTAGTTTTATCAGTTTTAGGCTGTTTAAAAGTATTATCCTTACTTTTCTAGGGTTGTTGGTTTTTTCTTCTTGTTTTTTCTCTCACACAAAAATACCAACACTGATGCTATTTCTTAACTTTTTATCCTTCCACTCCTTCCTCTCCCTTCTTTAACTTCCACTACACTTTCTATTTCCCTCGTCTAATATCACTTTAGAGTGAACAGACGTTAAATTGAAGACAACAACAACAACCCAAAACAAAACCAAGGTTACAAGAGGATGTTGCAAATTTTTCCCTTTCCCCACCCATGGGCCTTCCCATCCCTCCCCATTTTATTTTTCTTTTAGGGGTTATTTTTTTAGTTTAGTTTTTTTGTTTTTGGGTTTTGGTGTTGTTGTTTTTTGGTTTTTAAAGGTCTGGGGTTAACCCAGTTTAGTGTTCAAAGGGGGCCGTTGTTGCTGTTGCTGTTGCTTGTTGTTGCTGTGTTGTTTTTGGTTTTTTTTGGGGGCCCATAAGTAGCTGCTTTTGTCTCGGGGATGACGTCTAAACACCCGCAGGTGTGCAGGGGGCTCGTGGGTTTTTGTTTGTTTGTGGGTTTTTGCTTTGCTTGTGTTGTTGTTGGTTTGTTGTTTGTTTTTGGGGGTGGTTTTGCTTTTTTTAAAAATCCTTTTTATTGTCAATCGTTGGACACTACCGCAAGGGCTTCAGGTTTTTTCCAACGTGGCCCCAAGGGTTTGCGTGCTTTAAAGAAATGTAAAAAGTCTCACCCAAAGACTTTCGGAGCAATGGGCCGGGGTGGTGCGACGTGATGCAGTGGGAGGATGTGCTGACGTGATGCCAGTGGGCAGTGTGTGCAGTGGAGAGGTCTGCGTGTGCCGTGGAGAGTGTCTGACGTGGAATGGCGAGGGTGCTGACGTGAGGCCATGGGGGTGCTGACGGTAGGGGTGGCGGTGCGCGTGGTGCGTGGCGAGTGTGCTGACGTGAGCAGTGGAGGTGTGCTGACGTGATCGCTGGGAGAGTGGGGCGGCGGTGCAGTGGGGTGTGTGACGTGATGCAGGGGGAGAGTGTGCTGGGCGGTGAGCAGTGGCAGTGTGTGGGTGAGCGTGGAGAGTGTGCTGACGTGAGCCAGGGGGTGTTGCGGCCCTGAGCAGTGGAGGGTGTGGGCGTGTGCAGTGGAGAGTGTGCTGACGCTAACTGCGGGGGACACATGCCCTCAGCCGGCCTTATGATAAATGTTAAAGCGCTGTACCTTGTGAAAACAATCAACGTGCTTGCATTCGTCACATCTTTCCAACCAACCAGAACAATTGACGGGTGTGAACAAATTCAAATGTCGTACACCACGCGCGACGCCACGCACCAACACACACCCACCCACCACACACACACGCCACACCACGCACCCACACGCATAAAGGTTTTACAAATTTGGGGGTTTTAATGGATGAACCCAGGCCCCGTCAGATCGGGCTCCTTCAGTCCATTCAGTTCGTTCAGTCGTTTCCACTTGGTTAGCCCAGGACGGACATTCAATCCGGGACGTGACGGGCCGCATAATAACCAGCAAGCCTAATATATGAGGGCGGCCAGAGGGACAGCCCCCACACGGATCAATCCGCACTTCCACAGGGAGCCCAAATCCACGCTGAACTCCGTCAGCCAGTGGGGAAAAAACAATCACTCGCCCCCACCCCAAGGGCACCCCACTCCCTGCCCAGTTGTCCAGCATGCACACGGCACCAGTCGCTCTTTCTCTCCTCTCTCTCTCTCTCTCTCTCTTCTCTCTCTCTCTCTCTCTCTCTCTCTCTCCCTCTCTCTCTCTCTCTCTCTCTCTCGCTCGCTCGCTCTCTCGCACACACACACACACACACACACACACAGTGACACACACAGTAACACACACAGTGACACACACAGTGAACACACACAGTAACACACACACAGTAACACACACAGTGACACACACACAAGTGACACACACACACACACAGTAACACACACACAAGTGACACACACACACACAGTGACACACACACAGTGACACACACAGTGACACACACACACACACACACACACACACACACACACACAGTAACACACACACACAGTAAACACACACACACAGTAACACACACACACAGTGACACACACACACACAGTGACACACACACACACACGCACACAGTAACACACACACACACACACACACACACAGAGTAACATACACACAGTGACACACACACAGTAACACACACACACACACACACAGTGACACACACACAGAGTAACACACACACAGTGACACACACACACAGTGACACACACACACAGTGACACACACACAGTGACACACACACACAGAGTAACACACACAGTGACACACACACACACACACACACACACACACACACAGTGACACACACACACAGTAACACACACACAGAGTAACACACACACAGTGTTTAAGAAGTATTCCTGTCTCCTTTTGTTGGGTACCTTCGCACGTTGGAGTTTTTTCAAATGAGTGGGCTGACAGAGCTGCAAAAAGGGGGGCAAGACATCATTTGGAATCAATAGAACTGCATGTCCCATTATCTCTACAGGAGGGATACAGTTTATTAGAACAGACGTCGTGGAGTAAGTGGAGAGAATCAGATCAATTCAAGGAACGATCTTTAAACAATTGCCTGACTAATGGCCTTATTTCATGTTACATGACTCCTTCTCAAACACATTTAAGTATTGCAACCACAAGAAGAGTTAATGCACTATATTTTCGAATTAAAATTAAATGCATTTATAACAAAATTTTGCAAAATGTGAGGTGCCTCTGTGGGGAACATATTTCCAACACTCACATCCTATTTGAGTGTTCATTGTAAACCTTTTTTACCACATTTTTTGTGAGCAGTCTGTGGAAAACTGTTTTTAAAAATCCGAAATTAGCCTTTGCCATTGTTAATGTCTATTGCACAGCCCATTGGAGTATTTGTTGTAGTTATTTTATAGATGTTTCATGTTAACAATTTGTTGAATTTAAATGTTTTACTCATGTTTAGATTCCCCCCACCCCTTTAATTGCATGAAAATACCAACACACATGTTACTAATCAGTATTTTCTCTGTACATTCCCCTCTCCACTACATCCACTACATTTCCCAATCCTTTGTCTAATATCACTAAGAGTGAACAGACGTTAAATTGAAGACAACAACAACAACAACACACACACAGTGACACACAGTAACACACACACAACAGTGACACACACACACAGTGACACACACATAGTAACACACACAGTGTGACACACTCACAACAGAGAGTGACACACACAAGTGACAACCACACAGAGTGACACACACACACACACACAGTAACACACACAGAGTGACACACACACACACAGAGTGACACACACACAGTGACACACACACACACACACAGTAACATACACACAGTGACACACACACACACACACACACAGTGACACACACCACAACACATAGAGTAACACACACACACAGTGACAAAACAACAGAGTGACACACACACACACAGAGTGACACACACACACAGTGACACACACCGTGACAACATACGTGGACAAAAATAGAGTAACACACACAAACCCCTAAAAGTAAAAACACACACACACCACACACACACACAGTAACACACCCCAAGAGTAACACACACACACACACACAGTGACACACAACACAGAGTGACACACACACACCCGTGACACACACACAGTGACACACACACAGTGACACACACACACAGTGACACACACACACACACAGTAACACACACACACACACACACAGTGACACACACACACGTGACACACACACACACAGTGAGACACACACCCCACACACACAGTGGGCACACACACACACACACACACACAGAGTAACACACACACACAGTGACACACACACAGTGACACACACACAGTGACACACACACACAGTGGGCACACCACACACACACACAGAGAGTAACACACACACACACACACACACAGTGACAACAACAGTGACAAAACACACAGAGTGACACACACACAGTGACACACGTGACACACACACACACACACAGTGACACAGACACCACAGTGACAGACCCCACACAGTGACACACACACACCCCACAGTGACACACACCACACACACAGTAACACACCCCACACACACACACCAGAGTAACACACACAGAGTAAAAACACACAGTGACAAAACACACACACACACAGGACACACACACACACACACAACACACACACACGTGACACACACACACACACACACACCAAAACCACAGTGACACACACACACACAGTGAACACCACACCCATGTGACACACACACACACAGTACACACAGAGTGTTACTGACTGATGGAGCTCACTGCTGAAGGTAATAGACAAGCAAGGTTGCACACTGTCCCTCCCAGACAGACCTCGGTCTGCTTTTTCTCTGTTTTTTCTGTCTCTTTCTTTTCTCTGGGCTCTTCTCTGTGTCCTCTCTTCTCTCTCCCCTTTTCTCTCTCCTCCTCTCTCTCCTTCTTCTCTTTCCAGTCTATCTTTTCTCCTGTTTTCTTTCCCCTCTGTTCTCTTTCCCGATCGTTCTCTTTTCTCTTTTCTCTCTCTGTCTCTTTCTCTCCCCTGTCTTGTTTTCTCTCTCAGTCTATCTTTTTTCTCTCTTTTCTCTTCTCTCTGTCTATCTTTCTCTCTGTCTCTTTCTTTTCTCTGTCTCTCTTTCTCTCTGTATCGTTTTTCCCTTTTTCTCTTTCTTCTGTCTTTTTTCTATTCTTGGGGGGGGGGGGGGGGGGGGGCTTTCTCTTTCCCCCTCTGTATCCTTTTTTACTTTCTTCTCTGTACTTTCTTTTCTCTGTTCTTTAATTTTCTGTTCTTTTTCTTTTTTGTTTTCTTTCTCTCTCCTTTTCTGTCTTTCTTTTCTTTTCTCTCTCTCTCCTTTTCCCTGGTTTTCTCTTTCTCTCTCTCTCTCCCCCCACCCCCTCTCTTTTCTCTCCTCTCTCTCTCTCTCTCTCTCTTTTTCTTCTCTCTTTCTCTCTCTCGGGCCCCCTTTTGCATTCTCTCTTTTCTTCCCTCTTTCTCTTTTCCCCTTTCTTCTCTCCCCTTTTTTTCTTTTTTCTTCTCTGTTTTCTCTGGCTCTTTTTTCTCATGTCTTTCTGTCTCTTTCTCCTCGTGCGTGTGTGTAAGTGTGTATTTAAAATTTGTATATGTAAAGGGGGTGTGGGTGGTGTGTGTGTGTTGGGGTTTGTGGTGTGGGTTTAGTGTGTGTGTGGGGGAGTGTGTTGTGTGGTATAGTAGTTCTTCAGTTTTAAAAGTTTCCCTTTCCAAATTTAAAAAAAATGATATCAACAGGGAAAAAGGGGTGTTTTTGTGTTTTGTGTGGCGCGTGTGCGGTGTGTGCGTGCGCACGGCACCCTGCTTGTGTGGGATGTGTGTGTAGGGGGGGGGGGTAAGGGGTATAAACTAATCAATCGGGAATAAAAAAACTATTAAAAAAAAAAACAAATCAAGGGGGTTTTGGAAAAAACAAAAAAAAAAAAAAAAAAAAAAAAAAAAAAAAAAAAAAAAACACCACCCCCCCAAAAACCCAAAAAAAAAAAAAAAAAAAAAAAAAACCCCCAAACCCCAAAAAAAAACAGAAAAAAAATTTTCAATTCTAAAAAAAAAAAAAAAAAAACAAAAACAAACCACCAAAAAAAAACAAAAAACCCTCCACAAACAACATAAATGGGGGGGGGGGGGGGGGGGGGGAAAACCAAAAAATTTTTTTTTTAAAAATTTTTTCAAAAGCTTTGGAAAAAGTAATGAATAAAAATTTTTTTTTTAGGAAATCAATTTTTTGATTTTAAAAAAGAAAATGGGGTTTTCAATCCTCCAGGAAAAAGTATTTTGTAGTTTCAAATTTTTTTTAAAAATTTTGAAAAAAGCTTACCCTATATAAGGGGAACATTTTTCCAAAAACCCCATTGATTTTCAAAAATTGCTTTTCTGAACCCTTTTCTTAAAGTTTTTAAAGGGGGGGAACAGAAAAAGGAAACCCCCCCGCCTCATATAAAAAAAAAGGAAATTTAATCTCAAAAAATCTTGTCTCACTTTTGCTGGGCCCCTCAAAAGTAAACCCCCGGGGTAACCAAAAAAAGTAAAAATGTTTTGGAATTTCAAAAGAAAATAAAAACCCAAAAAAAACTTTCCGAAAAAAACTTTTTTTTTCCCACATAAATGACTTTACCAAAGATGGATGAAAATTTTAAAACCCCTATTTTTTGTTAAAAAGGAACCATCAAATTTTTTAAAAATACGGGAATGTGTTTTTTAAAAATTTAAAAAGAGTTAAAAATTTTCCCCCTTTTTTTTAAAGGGAAAATCTGGTAAAAAATTTCCCTTTTAAAGTTATCACGAGGGTAAAACCCATTCCTTTTTTGTGGGATTTTTTTCCCCCCTTTCAAAATTAGTTTATTTTAGGGGAAAGAGGAATAAAATGTTTTTTTTAAAATTAACTTTTCTTTTTTTAATTTTTGTCCACTTGGGGTTTTGGGAAAATTTTTTGAAATTTTACCACAGATTTCATTTTCCCCAATGGTTTACCTATATTTACCCAGCGTGCAAAAAAAGGCCCCAGGCAAAAAAAACCTTAGTCACTTGCTTTTTTGAAAAATTTTTTGGGAGAAAACAAAATTTCTTCCTGAATAAATATTGGAAAGCAAAAAAAAATTTCCCAAAATGTTTTAAAACACTAAATAACCCCCAATTGTTTTAAAAATTTTTCAAAAGAAAACTTTTTTCCATTTTAATTTAAAAATTAAGGTTTTCCCCAACTTGTTAAATAAAATTATTAAAAATTAAAAAATTTTATACCCAAACTTCCCATTTTTTTAAAACTTTTTGGGGGGGGTGAAAAAAGGGGTTAAGGGGCTGAAAGCCATTCCAAAAAATGGGGGGGTTTTGGTTTAGAAGCATAAAATTTTTTTTTGGGCCCTTTGTTTTTTTTTTTTTATTAAATTATAATTTAAAATTTGTTGAATGGGGGGGGGGGGATTATAAGGATGGGGGGGGGGGGGGGGGGGGGGGCGATAATGCCCCCTTGGAATAATTGGGAAAAAAAAGTAGTGGAAATTTTTAATTTGGGTTTTTTTTGGGGGAAATTTTTTATTAATGAAATAAAAGGGTAAAAGTTTTTTGTTTAAAAAAATCTTTATGAAAATGAAATTTATGTTTTTTTTATATAAAAAAGGGTAAGAATTTTTTTTGTTGGTGTTTAAGGAAAATTAATAGATGTTTGGGTTTTGTTTTTTTTGAAATGGGGAAAGGGGGATTTTTTGGGGTTTTTTATCGTTGATTTTTTAAAAATTTTATTTTTTTTCCGTGTAGATTTAAGGATAGGGGAAAGTTTTTATCATTTTTTTTTTTTTATGTTTATATTGGGGAATTTTCCATAGCGGGAAGCCCCCTAACACCTTTGAAATAATTAATAAAAATTTCCAATTTTTTGGAAGCTGAACCCAACACTTGAAATCATAATACCAAATTTTTTTTTTAAAGGTAACCATTTTTAATCTTAAATTTTAGGGTTGGTAAGATAATCTAAGTTTTTTAAATTTTTTGGTTTTCTTTTTTTATTCGTTTTTTAAAGACTTTTCCTCATTTTCTTAAAATTTTTTTAAAAATTTCACCTTTTCTAATTTTAGGGAATTTTCCTTTTCCCTTTAATTAATGGAATTTTTAAACCCTAACCCTTTTTTCTTTAAAATTTACCCCACTTTTAAAAATTCTTAATTTTAACTCAACCCCAAAAAACCAAAAGGTTTTCTTTGCAAGGAACAAACAATTTTGCTTTTTTCAAAGTTTTTTTTGATTTTTTTTCAAAAAATTTTTTTTGCGTTTTTTTTATTAAAATTTTTTTAAAAAAGGTTTTTTTTTCCAATTTTTTTTCCTTAGGGGTAATATTGGGGAGGGGCTTTTCGCTTTTGGAAAAACTTTTTAAAATTGGCATAAAATTTTTAAAAAAATTTCATATTTTAATATTTTTTATTTATTGTTAAAAAATATCTTTAAACTTTTTCCCAGTCAGCATAACAAAATTTACTTTGGGTAACTTTTTTTCTAAGTCAATTCTAAAGAATAAAAAATTAAGAGTGAAGCAAATTGGAAAATATCCCTTCCCAAAAGTATCATCTTCTATTTCCCAGTTACAGTTTGGAAACAAGGGATGGGAGAAAGAAAGATAATTTTAAACACAGGTCTTTGATTCGAAAAACTGGGGTTTTGAACATTACCATCATTAAGTAAAAAAGATCAGAAACGATAATGTTTTTTAAAAAACCCATTTTTTTTACTGACGTAATTTTTATCCCCAAAAGGGGAGTGCGCATTGAAATCCCCCTATTTCCATTTATTTTTAGATTCTGGCAAAGTCGTAACCTTCTGTGTTAATGTCATTGGGGGCCCCTTTAGGCAAAAAACCCAAACGATTTTGATCTATAATTTTGGGGATTTTTATGCAGCAGCACAAAGTTTGATTTGGGAATTTTGTTGGAACTGGCGAGGTACAAAACATTATACTCATTCCTTTTTGCACAGTGGCAGCCCGAATCTTTTCACATCGTTTGCAACAAAATCTGGATTGGTGGTAATATAATTTTTCAGATTTGGGGAGTCTATTTCTGAGTGTTTTAAAGAGAAAACTAAAACCTCAGATTAAAAGAGCAAATGCTGAATCGATATGGGAGATTTGTTGAACAGATTACATTCCCCCTGTAAAATGTAAAGGGGGCAAAATTTTTTCATTAAAAGAAGTTGTTTTTTACAAGTTAAACGGTAAAGGGGTTTTAAAAGTGCAAATAATTTTCAGGGGAAAAAAACGTAATCTCAATTTAAACAAAAACGTAATCCCGGGGTTTTTGTTGTGTGTGTGTGGTGTTGTGTAAAGTAAAAATCTAAAAAGGAAAAAATTAAGATTCGCCTTTAAAAAAGAGGAAAACAAAAGGGTTTTTTCGCTTTTGATGACAGGAAGATATAGCAAAAAAAATCAATCTCTGGGATGTCAAGTTTATGCAATAATATTTAAATACTTAATGACCTCCTAGTCCTTTAATTGTTATAGTGCATGCCCCAATTTTTTTGGCAGTACGCTTGGCACATTAACATTGTGGAGCCCCTTTCCCCTCCAGGTTGTAGGAAACATGTAGAATGTTTTTGTCATCAATCAGCCATGGCTGGGCCATTCATTAAAAAATGGGGTGGATTTTCAAATGAAACTGCCTACGTTTTGCCATGTGCCTCTTTCAAGTCTAAACAAAATGATTTTTTAAAAAGGAAACAAAAAAATAATTGGCCAAATTCAGGGGAAACATTCTTATACTCGTAAGTTGAGTTTGCGCCGAAATTTAAAAAATTATAATCTCGAAATAAACAACAAAAAAAAAAGTTCTTTTTTAAAGTTTTAAACCCCTAGGGTTCTCGTTGCCTGTCTTTGGGCGTATGTACTTGATGCCCATGTGTGTTGTGTGGTGTGTGTGGTGTGGTTGTGGTGTGGTGAGTGTGGTTGTAATTTTGGTTGCGAGTGGTGTGTTTTAGAGTGTGTGTGTGTGTGGGCGGGGGAAGTTTCTTGTTTTCCCCTTCTTTTAAAAACCTCATAGAGCGGTCCATAGGGGGTTTACCATGGATCCCCATCACCCCCAGACCCTGTGGTCAGGGTAGAACAGAGTGTTTTTGCTTTTCGGGAAGTCCCGGTGCCTTGGGCCCCCTCCGTTCTGGGGGCGTTCCAGAAGAGACCCGAAGATGGCGGCCAATGTTCCCAAGGGCACTTTCTTCCCCCTATTTTGGGGGGATGGATTCCCTCAGTCCAGGGGCACCGTTGGGGCTGATTGTCGTGGGGACGGGGGATATGGGGGTGCTCTCAAGAAGGCCTCAAAGGAAGCGTTAAACAGGGGTTTTTTTGATTTGTAGGTTTCGCCTTTGCACTATTTTGCTTAAAATACTTTGCATCGGGTGGTCTTGAACGATTTTCTTTGCTTTGAGCAGAAGGTCTTTTGAAGCTGTTGCAGTGTCCTTTGTTTTCATCATTGATTTCCCAATGTATCAGTATTTCCCGGGGGATGATTCATTCTGGAAATTGTTCGACAGCGTTGTGGATACTTCAATGGGGTGTACCTTTCGGGGGAAAACACCCCCCTAATGTCCTAACTTGGGGTTGCAACCCCTTCACGGGAAAATAAACACCAAAGCCAAGGAAGATCTTTTTATTTTTGGAGGGTTTTAATCTACTTTTTAAGTTTCTAGATCAACAGGTTTTGGGACAAAAAAAAAATGTTACGAATTTTGGGTTTCCCTTTACATTCTTCAATTATTGATGTTCTTTCCAGCGATTTTTGGCTCATTTTTTTTTTTCATTTTCTTTTTTTTTAGGGTTTTAGGATTTAAGATGCTTGATTTGGGAAAGACAAGTCTTTAGTCTTTTCCCCTTTTTTTTGATATTTGGGCTTATTTATAAGTAAGTGGGCATTGTTTTTTGACCCTCTGCATATAATTTTTCACGTAGTTTGCGTTTGGTTTGGAACAAGACCTGCTTTACATCCAAAGCTGTTGATTTGTTTTTTCTTTTGATCCCGGGTGGTGTTTCCAATGAAAAAATTTTTTTGCACAGGGAAAAAAATATTTGGGGGATCCTTTCGAGTTTATTTGTGGGCAGACTCATGGTCTCCTGTTGTTAAACATTTTCCAAAAAACCCTCGGGTACACCCCTTCCACGCTTTTTTTTCGAGTCGGATTCAGGTTTTCTTTGTCAGGGTCGTTTTGGGTGCGATTGCTTTTGCTTGTCACCGGGGGTTCTTTGCTGTGTGCGGGCACCACCAGCTTCTGGTTCGTCTTTTTTAGTAAATGCCAAAACTCTGACAATGAAAAAATTTGTTTGGCATTTTCCGCCTCTTTAGCGTGTTGTGTGTGGTGTGGGGGTTGTGTGTGTGTGGGGTTGTTGTGTGTGTGTGTGTGTGTGTTGAGTTAACAGTATGTGCCCGGTAACAAACGCGGGGTGTGCGTAAATTTTTTGTGTTATGCGTGCGGTGTGTAAGTGTTATGTAAATTGTTATGTAAGGGTGTGTGGGTGAGTGTGTGTGTGGTTTTTTGGTGTGTGTGTGGGTGGGTTTTGTGTGTGTGTGGTTTTTTTGTTTGTTTTTTTTGGGGGGGGGGGTTTCCCCCGATTTTTTTTGCTGGTTTTGTTGGGTTTTTGTTTTGTGTGTTGTGTGTGTGGTTTTTGTTGGGGGTGTTTTTGTTTTTTTTTTTTGTTTTTGTTTTTTTTGTTGTGTTGGGTGGGTTTTTGGGGTTTGTTTGTTGTTTTTTTGTTTTTTTTTTTTGTTTTTAAACCTTCCCCCCCCAAAATTTCAAGTCGGTGAAGGTGGCAAACCTGGTATTCCCCCTGCCTTTCCAACTCCCCCCGTTTCTTTTAAAAACATTTTTAAAAATTTTGTATATTCTTTACATTGGTTTTATGGTTCCTTTTGGGGTTTTTCAAGATTTATGGAACTGGGCAGTGAAAATGTGCATCCCCACGAACTTTTAAACGTAAACCCTGTGGGGTTTATTTTGTGTGTGTGTGTGTGGTGGGGTTTGTTGTTTTTTTTGTTTTGGTTTTTTTTTTGTCTGTTGTTGTTGTTGTTTTTTGTTTTTGTTTTTTTGTTGGTTTTTTTGGGGGTTTTTTTTAAAAAAAACGTTTTGACATGTACAGGTCTCAGCTTGTTATGACAGCCCCAGCAGTGAAATGTGCAAAACTGGTCCAACTTGGACTAATTTTCCTTTTGACATTTTTGTTTACTGCTGAGGCATTGTTTTAGTCCTGCTGAGCATTATTTTAGTGAGGGAAA
>CM054164.1:9136722-9149222 GCA_028751875.1 Rapana venosa
TAATAGGCGGAGAAACTAAAAAAAGGGGGGACATGCAGCTGTTAGTATCTCCTTACAGACCATACATTATTGCCCAGTACAGCTGGCTAAAGTGCACAAGTGGACTGAGTCTGTGTTGAAGCTAGCGGGGGTAGAAGGGTCAGCAGGCTCTACCCGGGCAACAGTGACTACCTGTGCTAGGCTACACGGTGTTCCACTGCAGGGGATGATGGTTTCAGTAGATTGGACTTGGAGGGACACTTCTCTTCACCAGTAACTTCGTGTGTTACCCGAGGAAACACTGACAGCACTGAGGAGAAGACACATTCAGGACGTTGGTTCTGTCAGTGGCTGATTGATGGGACCATTTTCCACCAGGTGTCTCAGGTAGTAGTGGCATCAAGGTCAGTACTGCATGTCTGTACATTGTCTATAAAGATGGAGTTCCTATATCTCAGGTAGTAATGGCATCAGGTCAGTACTGCATGTCTGTACATTGTCTATAAAGATGGAGTTACTATGTTTGTCATTTCATCTGTTAATGATGTACCAGTAAACTAAACCCTGCGACTGTTAAACAGTCACCCAAAGGTGTGAGCTGTTGCACTTACTATGTGCAGAAATTAGAAAATTTCAGTGTAACGATATAAAATTGGAATTTCTGCACTAAGTGCAACAGCTCACACTTCACGGTCGCATGGTTTAAGTTTGCCGGTACATAGATACATTAGCTCGAATTACAAAAGCGCCAAATGTCCGTGGAACACCCTTTTATACGGCTGATAGGGGGATGCTGGCGAGGCTCCGCCCACATAGGGCCTAGCGTGTTCCCTCCTGAAGACTGCTTTTTCTTTTTAAGTTCATACAAGGCTCGGTGAGAGAGAGAGTATTGCAAATACCCAAAGGTGTGAGCTGTTGCACTTAGTGCAGAAATTCTAATTTTATATCGTTACACTCTAAAATTTTCTAATTTTACGCAGAGAAATCTCGTGACTTTAAGTGATATAAATAGATAAATAAAATAAATTAAACGAAATGAAGGGACCGACCTGGAGTTGTGTTATTGGCACACACACACACACACACACACACACACACCACACCCACACACACACCCACACACATACACACAGAGACACCACACACATACACACATACACACACAAGACACACACACACCACACACAGACCACACATACACACACACACATACACTCACACACACACAAAACATACATACACACACATACACACACACACACACACACACACACACACATAACACACACACACACACATACACACACACACACACACACACACACGCACACACACACACAAACCCTCAGGGAGAGCACGTCGCCACAAGTGCAGCGCCACCCATGTTTTGTGGTTCTTTTCCCACCTGTATACTGTGTGTATTTGTTGCCCTATCAGAGAGGCTTTTTTTTCCACAGAATTGTGCCAGGGACAACTCTCTCGTTGCCGTGGGTTCTTTGTGTGTGCTGAAAATGTGTTGCACACGGGCCCTCGGTTGATCGTCTCATCTGAAAGACTAGCACCCAGACCTCACTTCACGAACTAGTGGATGGGGGAGAGGGGAGGGGTAACCTGGGGCGCTAACGGGGATCGAACCCGGACCTCTCGCTTTCCAGGCAGGTGCGTTACCTCTAGACCACTGATCCACCCGTGTGTGTGTTGTGTGTGTGTGTGTGTGTGTGTGTGTGTGTGTTGTGGTTTTGTTCTGTGTGTGTCTGTGTTGTCTGTGTTGGTGTACGTCGTGTGTGTGTGTGAACACACGCGCACGTGTGTCTAATTTTGAGTGCATATCGCGTGTCAAGCCATGTGTGCGAATGTGCGTGCGCGTGTACGCATGTGCATTTTTTTTAAAGTCTTGTAACCTAATCTTTTCTTTCGAGGATAATAGAATAATCATGTGTGTGTTTTTACATCCAGTCTTTGTGTGCATGCAGTTTTGTCAATTTTGTCGTCCGTTCCCACCGGCACAACTGGCCTACTCTTCCAAAAGGTGGAACAGGTTTCAATGTCTGTGCAAGATGTTCTGCGTACGTTCAGACACGGGACCTCTGTTCATAGTCTCGTCCATTTATCTGTTCATTTATTTATCTTTTAATTTTTATTTCTAGGATAATGGAATAAGCGCATCCAGTCTCCGTGAGCATGTGGTTTGTAAATTTTGTCATCCGTTCCCACCGGCACACGATGGCGTATTCTTCTGTAGAGAGTCCTAATCAGGAATCCTTTAGGTAACCACCCCGATTCCCAGCACCATCCGATCCAGCACCAGAAATGGGATCCTAAACTTATCCTATTGTCTTTAGTGTCCCTAAAGAGGATTAGGGCTCGCCTACTGGTGGGCTGGGAGTGACAAAAGGGGGGATGGGAAGAGGACAGAAGAAAAATAGAAAAGAACTATAAAAGGGAGACAGTAAATAGTAGTGAAAATTATCACCTCAACTCACTCAGCAATCACACTGAAACACTATGAATGTGACGAACAACAACATTCATTCAATGTAATTCTTCAGGCCAAGCAAGTTGGGTTCACAAATTTATTCTACTACTACTACTACTACTCACACACATCACCAATTGTATTACAAATACAATTTAAAACACAAACTATTCTGTAAATTACTTTGTCCAGTCCTCACTACCAACCAATCATGGATGTCTCAGATCAGGGATCAAAAGACTCACTACATGTTAGGATGCTAGCGATGGACGATGAACCGAGAGGGTGCTAGCCATACTACGATGACGATGTTCCTTAATGGGGAACATCTCGAGCAAAGACGCTCGTCTCCCTACCGTCTGGGAGGAAAAGGACGCTAGCAAAAAGGCGGCAATTTAAACCCAAGGGAAATAATTCACCGGTAGAAAATTACCCTTGTAGTAAATTGGAATTATTTTCCTTGCTAGGCTTAGTAACAATGCTCACAAAGCACTCTTCTGTGAGAGTTGTTACACTTCCCAAAGGCGGAACAGGTTTTAACGTGTACACAAGATGTTCTACGTGCTTTCGCACACGGGACCCGGGTTTCTAGTCTCATCCGAAGGACTTTCGGGGAAGTGGAGTCGGCACTGACGTTCACTCCAGGGGAAACAATTCTCGACTTTGGGGTGGCTCGAACTCAGGCCATCAGATCCCAGGCGCAGCAGCAAGCAATGTTCTAACCACCAAGCTGTCCCGTGTGCACGTGTGTGCGCGCCTGCATGTACAGACGCGTTGGTCTTTGCCCCAAAGTTGTCCACGGGAATCTTCATGCTGAACCGATGGGACGCAACTCTTCACAAGCTAGCTGAGTGACAGAGTTGCCTTCCTTTACTTCACCTGCTCAAAAGGAAAAGACTGGAACCATTTTAACCAGACAGTTCACTACATTCCGTGATGTCAAATTCGAACTGCTGTACTCAGAGAGAGTGCATGTCGCCACAAGACCAGCGCCACCAATTTATAGTTTTTCTGTTGTTTTTTAAAATCTGTCTGTATGTGTTTTTAGAGTAGGATTTTTTTTTTAATTTTATTATTTTTTTGAGGGGGAGGGGGGTTACAAAATTATGTCACGGACAAGTCCCTTCTTGCCGTGGGTTCGTTTACGTGTAGTGAGTGCGTTTTTGCACACGAGAATTCAGCTTATGGTGTCATGCCCAAAAGGAGCCTATATAGAGAGCATGGTTTTGTCAGCTGTTTCGTGCGTTTGTTGTTTTTGTTGTTTTCATTGTTGTTTTTGTTGTTGTTTTTGTTGTTGTTTTCATTGTTGTTTTTGTTGTTGTTTTCATTGTTGTTGTTTTTGTTGTTCTTTTCATTGTTGTTGTTTTTGTTGTTCTTTTCATTGTTGTTGTTTTTGTTGTTCTTTTTATTTTTGTTTTTGTTGTTGTTTTCATTGTTGTTGTTTTTGTTGTTGTTTTCGTTGTTTTTGTTGTGGTTGTTTTTTTGTTGTTTTTCAATGTTGTTTTCATTGCTGTTTTCGTTGTTGTTTTTGTTGTTGTTTTTGTTGTGTTTTGTTGTTGTTTTGCTGTCTTTCAGCTCCACGTTTGTATGTCTGTCTGTCTGCCTCTGTGTGTGTGTGTGTGTGTTGTGTGTGTGTGTGTGTGTGTGTGTGTGCTGTGTCCCCCTCTGTGTGTGTGTGTGTTGTGTGTGTCCCTCTGTGTGTGTGTGTGGTGTCCCCCTCTGTGGTTGTGTGTGTGTGGTGTGTCCCCCTCTGTGTGTGTGTGTGTGTGTGGTGTGTCCCCCTCTGTGTGTGTGTGTGTGTGTGGTGTGTCCCCCTCTGTGTGTGTGTGTGTGTGTGTGTGTGTGTCCCCCTCTGTGTGTGTGTGTGTGGTGTGTGTGTGTGTCCCCCTCTGTGTGTGTGTGTGTGATGTGTGGTGTGTCCCCTCTGTGTGTGTGTGTGGTGTGTGGTGTGTCCCCTGTGTGTGTGTGTGTGTGTGTGGTGTGTCCCCCTCTGTGTTGTTTGTGTTGGTGGCGCTGAAGGATTGTCTCTTTCGTTCGCATGTTTGTGGCATTGGTTCTTTGGTTCTTTTTTTGTCTTGAGGGCCTGGAAGAACTGCTCTTCTATGCCAATGTTCCCAATAAAAATTGAGTTCTTCTTTTAAAATACTGATTGTATTCTGTGACTTGAGGGCTGTTAAACGAAGTCTGGTTAACCACACACACACACACACACACATGGACCCCCACAGGCGCACACACACGCGCGCGCGCCCACACACGTCTAATATTACACCTTGTGAAAAAACGTTAAATGAAATTTGAACACACACACCATGGTTTTTTCTTTAGTTTATTCAAAACTAGACATGATACATGGACCCTACCTAAGGAGTCTGATGATATGAAAAAACTGGCAATACTTCTTAATTGTTGTAGGATATTGCCTAGAACACTGCCACTCATTGTTCCATATCATATTCAAAGAGATAATTATGGATATTTGTGTGTTTGTAATATACCACGAGAAGAAAGAATATGTTCAAAAAGCAGTATGTCTGTTGTAGGGGATGAATTTAATTTCATCATGGAATGTCCCCACTTCAAACATCTAAGACAAGATTTGTTTCCCTTACATTTTCTTCCACCTATTATAATTTTTGTAGGCTAATGAAATGCAAATCTTGAAAAGTTCCCCTGTTGCTCTCAAAAGTCATAAGATTTGCAGGGTTAGTGTTTTGTAGTGGGGGGGGTGTGAAAATTTCACTTTCGCAAGAGTAGGTTGTGTCTTTTAAAGAAATGTGTATATACACTTTAAAAATAGTCTTGAGTCTTTGATACTGTTTGGTATCATTTTGTGATGAACTCTTGCTGTTAGTGTTGATATTATTTTGGGGTGTATCCCTGTTAGGTTTATTCTCCTGTTGAGTTTGCTTGTAATCCTCCATACCCCAAAAGGGGTGAAAAGTAATATATCTTGTGTGTTGGTTGGTTGGCTGTCTGTTTTAATGTTTTTTTGGTTGATGATTGTTTCTCAGCTACAACTGCCAGCTTCACCAATATAGAGAATTAGCCAGACAACCGTTGACCCACCTACCAGAGGGCACCGCTCTCTAACACTGTGCCCTCTGCTTCTACCGGCACGCAATGGCATCCTCTTGCACAAGACAGATAGGGATCTAGCAAGTGCACAGGGTTGATAAGAGATCTCCAGGATCTTTTGAAAGGAGTAGAGTCAGCACCGATATTCACGCAACAGATGATTTGATCCACCGTGACTCTCGTCACTTCTTGGCTACGGCAGCAGAGTCAGAACGTGAGGATGTGCCCATTGAAAAGAAACTGCATAAATTCTACGTTTCACCGCGAAGGAATGGTGCACACAAATCACTGTCTTCAACTGCCACCCAACGAAACAAAGCGCCGCACAATTTGCAGCTGTCCCAAAAATAGTAACACACGTCACTCCCATCGCATGGGAGATAAGCTAATTACCGCCCTGTCACATTAACTCCAGGGGGAGGGGGGGGGGGAATATCCCCTCGAACGGGTGTCTCGGTGGTGGCTGGAACCCGGGCCGTCAGATCACGAGCTCAACGCTCAGACCACTAGGCTATCTCCCCGCCTAGTTAGCTTTTGTGCTTTGAGACTTTTCTCTGAAAGTTTCTGTGGTCCCTCCAGGAGTGCAGGAGGCATTGCATCTGTGTTCTCTCTTCCTCCTGCCATCAGCTCTGAGGTTCCCCAGTGTCAGGGGTGCACCTTGTTACCTGCCATCAGCTCTGAGGTTCCCCAGTGTCAGGTGGTGCACCTGGTTACCTGCCATCAGCTCTGAGGTTCCCCAGTGTCAGGGGTGCACCTGGTTACCTGCCATCAAGGTAGCCGCCTTCCAACTTCGGGTTTGTGTCGTAACTTTTTTTTTTAAAGAAGAAGAAGAGCGATCATACTGTTCAAACCCCACCTCTTTCCCATGTGTCAGAGGTGTATTTTACCTGCCACACTCGATCACCACATCACCTTACCTGCCACACACAGCCCCAGTCAGGTGGCGTCGCGCCGGTTACACTCACAATACCTCCTCCTACTACGTTTGTTCTACACTTTTTAAAAAGATACATCATACATTACATACTCTTCATAAATATAGCACCGCGCACGCCTACGTCTTTAACATCATCACCACCTGCCAAAACAGCGTGCAGGGCGGCGAACCTACCTACCTTGACATCTACTAGTACAACAACATACTAGTACAACCATACGCCCGAAGTCTTAATGCGCCTACCTTAAAGGCAGGCGTACTAGGCATGACACACCTTCACATGAACCTCCGAAGTCTCCTACCCAGGCAGCGAAACAAAACTTCTACCCAAACCCAAACTGGACATCAATGTAGATTTTGTCCCTGTGCTTCTAGTCATTGCAGACACATTTGGAGCGAGGTAGGGGGGGGTCAGTGCTTTGAGCATTCACCTGTGTCCTGCCTGGTTCAAGCCTCACAGACCCCTTCCTGAGACTCTTTTCTTGCTTATCTGTGGAGTGAACAGGACTCCACTCCTCCCCAAAAGTCCTTCCACTAAGACCACAAGCTGTGTGGGAATGTACGCAGAACATCTTGCGCACATGTTAATAAAGAAGAAGAAGAAGAAGAAGAAGAGAAAGAAGAAGAAGAAGAAGAAAGAAAAGAAAAAGAAGAAAAGAAAGAGAAGAAAAGAGAAGAAGAAGAAGAAGAAGAAGAAGAAGAATGAAGAAGAATGATAATAATAATAATGTATGGAATTCATATAGCGCTGATTCTTGTAAAGCAACAAATCAAAGCGCTCAGATGACTTCTTTTTTTTCTCGAGGATAATGGAATAAGCACTCATGTGCTTTTTTTTTTTTACATCTAGTCCCCATGTGTACGCAGTTTTGTAAATTTTGTCATCTGTTCCCACCGGCACACAATGGCCTACTCTTTCGAAAAGCGGAACAGGATCTAACGTGTGCGCAAGATGTTCTGCATCGTTCGCACACACTGGGGCCTCGGTTTACAGTCTCATGGGAAGGACTAATAACCCTTATTGCCTTATGGAAGAGTTGCCAGTAGGAACGGATGAGTCATTTTTTAAAAATGACACGCACACTGGGGAGATGTTGTGTACGGACCGTTTTTACCACCATTCGGGTAGCCATATTCCAACTTCAGGGAAACACAGCTCTGCGCCTGAAGGACAATGGCTCCATACTGAAGAGTTTCAAACAACCTTCCTGTCTGTTTTGCTTTGTTTTGCTGATGTCACAACACGCCAAAAGTTTGGTGGGGGGGGGGGGGGTTAACCATCAAAATGTTATCCTTAAAAATCAAAGCTGTCATTTTTAATAGTCATTAACGTCTATGCCTGCTTATTGGAGTCAACAGCATAAAAAAGCAACATAATATTCAACAAACTGCCTACAAAACTTCACAGAAATCCTACACCTTTCGTACTTGTGATAATGATGGTATGGACTGTCAAACTGTTGACACTCTCAGCCTCCCATACACTGTGCTGTCGCAGCTCAGAGACACAGGCAATAGGCCTGCAGACACACCCCTCTACTGCAGTACAACTGGCACCAGTTCCACATCTGTGGATACCACACACCCTGCTCTTTAGGGGTGCACCTGGCTGGGGCAGGGTAGGGAGGTTGGGGGGAGGGGTACCCATACCCAAGCCCCTGCTGGCCCTCCACCCCTCTGGGCAGAGCAGTCCTGTGGCCTACAGCGACAGACGACAAAGTCTCCTGGGCCTGATTTCGCCTGAGGCTGCAGGGTTGAGGTCATTTTGTGAAGGTCGCCGTTCCGTCAACTCCGCCCAAAGAAGAGCGTTTTCATTGGCTGCACCTTCTTTCTCCGCTTCCTGTGCATGGCCATTGGTCAGAAAGTGATCACGTGATTCTTCTCCCGCTCCGCCTTGAACTGCTGACGTCATTTGGCTTTCTGGGTAACCAGAAAGTTGAAAGGGTATGCCAGAAAGAGGCTGGTCACGTGGGGTGACTGCAGAAATATGATTGGTCAGTTTTCGGTCACGTGGGATGCCTGCAGAAATCCGATTGGTCGGTTGCTTGTCACGTGAGGCATCTGCAGAGATTTGATTGGTCAGTTTCTTCCACACGGTTGTTTTTCTGTCCTCACGAGTGATGGGGGGAAGCAATATGGCGGAGTAGGCCACATTGTTGAGGCCTGTGTCTTCAGCAGAACCCAAATCCGCCATTCGACTTTCACCGCCTTCTGAAGAGAATGGCATCTCTTTCTTTGGGTTTTGGAGGGTGTCGAGGGTTTGTAGATTGTCAGAGAAAACCTCTGTTCCTTTGTCGGGCTTTGTCTGTAGCCAGGGCAACACACCCACAGACCTACCGCTCTGTTCCTGCAGCACCGACAGCTGTGAACCGTGGGAGGCAGCAGCCTTTGGTTTCCTGGTCTCTGATTCCTCCGTGGAGAAAGAGGAGCTGCCTGAACTAGTCAACAAAGAGAGGGCTGCCTCCTTCAAACGCTGAGCTAGGGAGAAAATGCCCTTCAGCCTGTCCCTAAACGACGTTCTGTCCTTAACCGTATCACTGTCTGCCGCTTCTTGTACGGTTGGTGTCGCTGCTGCGGTGGTGGTGGTCGATACTGGAGGTACAGAGGATTCAAAACTGGGGTCCATTTTTCTGGTCGTTTCTTTCATAGCTTTCAGAGCGATCACGTCTGTCCAGAACGGCTGCTGGGAAGGCATGGCCAGCTTCTCCCACCAGGATTTCCTACCCTCACCCTCAATACCGCCAACCTTTCCCGGGGTAGATCCACCCGCCGAAATAAGGGTACCCGGCTTCTGCTGTTTGACACGGTGACGTAGCAACCACTGCCAGAAGCTGGTGACTGAAGGAGTGCGGGTGGCCGGTTTTGAGGGTGGAGGATTCCAGTCCTCTGGGGCTGGAGAAACAGTGACCGCAACAGTCGGCTTGTCCCTCGTGGTGGGAGGGGGGTGGGTGGTGGTGGTGGTGGTGGTGGAGGTGGTGGTGGTGGTGGTGAGGTGGTGGAGTGGTGGTGGCGGGTGGAGAGGGGGGGTAGGCAGGAGGCGGGGCTTCACTCGAGGAAGGGAGGTGGGAGAAGGAGGGAGGTGGGGACAGGGCGAGGAGGGTAGGTGACTTGTGGAGGGTAGTAGGTCAGCCCGGACACAGAGGCAGTCACCCTCCCGGGAGGGCGAGGCCTAGGAAGAGGGCGATCGGTGGGGTCAGGGTCATAATCCGTCAGGATAGTCCGGGGGATAGTCCGGGGGATCATCGCTGTCCCAGGCGAGGGCTGAATGACGACGTCAGCACAGGCGTAGAACTGTTCCTGGGGTCCACAGCCCACACAGGACGTGCCGTTGGCCCCCGTGCCCCAACTGTTGGCTGTGGTGGTCGTCAACACCGTCACCATGACAACAAACAACAAAGTCAACATCAACAACAATATCAAAGTCAACATCAACAACAATATCAAAGTCATCAGCAGCAGCATCAACAACACCATCAACATATCAACAACAACTCATCATACAGCAAACAACATCAACAACAAACTCATCATTATCAGCAACAACATCAACCACAATATCAACATTAACATCAAAGTCATCATTATCATTAACAGTATCAACAACAACAACAAAACCATCAGCAACATCAACACCATGAGCAACACCAACAATATCAAAACCAACAACATCAGCAACAACGTCAACAACGACATCATCAACAACATCATCCACACCATCAACAACAACAACATGAACAACTGTATTATCAAGAACGTAATCAACAACAGCACCATCAACATCAACAACAACGAAAATAACATAAACATCAACAACAACAATAATTATCGCCATCGTCGTTGTCATCTTCATCATCTTTTTTATTGTTGTCGTCATCATCGTTGTATACGTCACCATTGGGTATTTTCGTCACCGTCATCACCTCTACTAATAACAGCACAAAGGAGAAGAATGCGACGGAGAGGAATGCAAAGGAGAAGAATGCAAAGAAGAAGAATGCAAAGGAGAAGAATGCAAAGGAGAAGAATGTAAAGAAGAAGAAGAATGCAAAGAAGAAGAATGCAAAGGAGAAGAATGCAAAGGACAGAACGCAAAGAGGAAGAACGCAAAGAGGAAGAATGCAAAGAATTTTAAACCAGAAGAAGAACAACAAGGAGGAGGAGAAAAAGAACAAGAAGAACAAGAAGAAGAACAAGAACAAAAAGAACAAGAAGAACAACAGCAACAACAACAACAATGACGAAGTTTTAAAAAACACACACACACACACACACACACACACACACACAAAAAGCAATGACGAGGTCAACACGGACAGTGACGTCAGTCAGTACTGACGTCATCACCCACTCACCGGCATTCCACTTCCACTGCAGCAGACATCGCTGACAGCTCACTGCAGGAGGCAGGCGAACGTCCACGCTGTACTGACCCACCCGGAATGGAGCGGGTAGGTAGAAACGGGTACCCGAACCATCGGCCAGCTGCAGGAGATGGCGGTCAAGGCAGCGCTGAGTGACCTCCACAAAAGAGCCTCTGACGTCATCACGCTCGACGTCATCAGGCCCAGGATCGTCATAGGGGCACAGGCGGTACTCCATCAGCTGAAATCAGATGATGGAGGAGAGGCAGAGGTGTCGAAGGAAGGGCGGGCAGGAGAGAGCGGGTACCGGGGGAAGGCAGTGTGAAGAAGTAATGGGTGGGAGGGGATGAGGTGCGATTACGCCCTTGGATTTCGGTGGGTGGTTAGCGTGGGTGGGTGGTTTGGGGTAGGTGTTTGTTGATTGTTATGTTGGTGGGGTTTGTTGTTGGGTGTGGGGGGTGAGTTTTGATGGTGGGTGGGGGTGGGTGGGGGGTGTCGGGTGGTGGTGGAGTGGTTGTGATTGTTGGGTGGGTGGTTGTTGTGTTGGTTGGTGGTGGTGGATTTTGTTGGTTGGTGGTGGGTGGGTGGTTTTGTTGGGTGGGTGGTGTGTGTTGTGTTGGTTGGGTGGGTGGGTGGTTGGGTGTGGTGGTGGTGGGTGGTTGTTGGTTGGTGGGTGGGTGGTTTGTTGGTTGGGTGGTGGGTGGGTTTTTGTTGTTGGTTGGGTGGGTGGGTGGTTTTGTTGTTGGTTGGGTGGTGGGTGTTGGTGGGTGGTGATTTGTTGTTGGGGTGGGTGGGTGGTTTTGTTGATTGGTTGGTGGGTGGGTGGTTTTGTTGGGTGGGTGGTGGTGGTGTGGTTGTTTGTGATTGTTGTTGGGTGGGTGGTTTTGTTGTTGTTGTTGGTGGGTGGGTGTGTTTGGTGTGGGTGGGTGGGGTGGGTGGTTTTGTTGTTGGTTGGGTGGTGGGTGGGTGGTTTTGTTGTTGTTGGTGGTGGGTGGGTGGTTGTTGTTTGTGGGTGGGTGTGGTGGTGGGTGGTTTTGTTGATTGTGGTTGGGTGGGTGGTGTTGGTTGTTGTTGTTGTGGTGGTGGTTTGTGGGTGGTGGGTGGGTGGTTTTTGTTGATTGGGTGGTGGGTGGTGGTTTGTTGTTTGGTTGGGTGGGTGGTTTGTTGGGTGGGTGGTGGTGGGTGGTTTTGTTGGTTGGTTGGTGGTGGTGGGTGGTTTTTTTGTTGGTTGGTGGTGGGTGGTGTGGGGTGGTTTTTGTTGTTGGTTTGGTGGGTGGGTGGTTTTGTTGTCGTTGGTTGGGTGGTGGGTGGGTGGTTTTGTTGTTGGTTGGGTGGTGGGTGGTTGGTTTTGGTGGTTGGGTGGTGGGTGGTGGGTGGGTGGGTGGTGGTTTGTGGGTGTGGTTTGTTGGGTTGGGTGGGTGTTTTTGTTGTCGTTGGTTGGGTGGTGGGTGGGTTTGTTGGTTGGTGGTGGGTGGGTGGTTTTGTGGTTGGGTGTGGGTGGGTGGTGGGTGGTTTTGGTGGTGTGGTGGGTGGGTGGGTGTTTGTTGTTGTGTTGGTTGGTTTTTGTGTGGTGGGTGGGTGTTTTGTTGTTGGGTGGGTGGTGGTGGTTTTGTTGGTTGGGTGGGGGTGGGTGGGTGGTTTTGTTGGTTGTTTGTTGGTGGGTGGTTTT
>CM054164.1:9154222-9171722 GCA_028751875.1 Rapana venosa
GTTCTTTCCCTTGCATTTAAAACGCGTTTTCTTACCGTACAAGAGTAAGTTTGCCATCCACCGACGATGTGCCAGCCCTGTCAATGTAGTAGTAGTAGTAGTAGTAGTAGTAGTGGTAGTAGTAGCAGTAGTAGTAGCAGCAGCAGTAGTAGCAGTAGTAGTAGCAGCAGCAGTAGTAGTAGTAGTAATAGTAGTAGTAGAAGGAGGAGGAGGAGTAATAGTAGTAGTAGTATGAGGAGGAGTAATAGGAGTAGTAGTAGTAGTATGAGGAGGAGTAATAGTAGTAGTAGGCCTAGTAGTATGAGGAGGAGTAATAGTAGTAGAAGGAGGAGGACGACGACGAATAGTAGTAGTAGTAAGAGAAGAAGGATAGCATTATTATTATTATTATTATTATTGTTGTTGTTGTTGCTGTTATTATTATTATTACTATTACTATCATCATTTTTTTAATTGTTGTTGTTGTTGTTGTTATTATTATTATTATTATTATTATTATTATTATTATTTATTATTATTATTATTATTATTATTACGTTGTATAAAATATCCTTTGTGTACTTGTGTTACCTTCCTCCTCCCCTGTGCAGGTATCAGTCATGTACAGTGTATTGATAATGAGGGACGCCATTTTTTTAGCGAGTCTCCTCAGCCCCCAAGAATGAACCAGTGTGAACTGTTGGGAAGTGTTTCTTCTCTCCCTTCCTTGACTGTCATCGTTTTGTAATGAGTTGCTTCCCTTGTTGTTCAGACTGTTTTTTTGTTGTTGGTTTTTTGTTTCGTTTGTCGATTCCTTTCGCTCTTTCTTGCTGTGGTTGTATTGTGTTGTATGTGTTGTGTTGTTTCACCTGTCGGCATCACTGAAGACGGCCTTAACTGCCGCACCTACGGAGGAGACTATAAACCCGGGTTCGAATCTCCTTCAAGAGGATTTTTCCCCTGGAGTTAACATCAGTGCCGACTCCACTCTCCCCAAAAGTCCTTCAGATGAGACTATAAACCGACGTCCCGTGTGCGAACGCACGCAGAACATCTTGCGCACACGTTAAAACTCGTTCCACTTTTCGGAAGAGTAGGCCATTGTGTGCCGGTGGCAACGGATGACAAAGTTTACAAAAGCGCATACATATGGGGACAGGATTAAAAATACCAAAAAAAAAGGGCACGAGTGTTTACTTCATTATCCTCGAAATAAAACAATCAATAAATAAATGACGCCGACATGATCCGTTGTAATGTCCGTATAATAATAATAATAATAATAGACCGTGCTTTATTGTATTATATTCTGAAACTGTCATCATCATCATCATCATTTATATAGCGCTATATCTTGCAAAAACCAAATCAAAGCGCTTGAATTCGACACACCCCTACACACACAGCCAATAACAACAGACTTGACAAATTCAAATGCATAAACACACACACACACACACACACACACACACACACACACACGTGTAGCGTTTATCACTTTGGAAAATCAAAGAGAGCAGCTCAGCCTTCCAACAAGGCCCAAGTTGCGCTATGCGCTTTGATTTGTCTTTGCGAGATATAGCGCTATATAAGTTCCATTTATTATTATTTATTATTATTAAGTTGTTGCGGGCTCTCGTCATTTCCCTCCTGCTGCGCCACCGCCTGAGGCAGCTAATAATAATAATAATAATAAATAATAATAATAATAATAATACATGGAATTTATACAGCGCTATATCTTGCACACAAAAAAACCCAAATCAAAGCGCTCTCATTCATCCTAGTCTTTCACATGCAGCCAGTTACGATTAATAGATTTTTACAAATTCAAATGTAAACACACACACGCGCACAATTAAACGTTTTTTACAAATACAAATGTAAACACACACGCGCGCGCCCACACACACACACACACACACACACAAAAGTTGTGTACACTCGGGCAGGCTAATGGGGGGGGGGGGGGGGGGGGGGGGGGGGAGTTGGTTATTAAGGGCAGGGACAGAAATGAGATGAAACAAGAGGGGAGAATCTTAGGTTTGAAATAAATGCGTCTTTAGGCTGGATTTAAAAACATCCTAAGTAGGCTTTTGACGAAGGGAGAGAGGGAGGTCGTTCCAGATCACTGGACCAGAAACAGAGAAAGAGCGACGCCAACAGTGGACTGGTTGAATCTAGGTATTCTTAAGCACAAGGTATCTGCAGCAGAGCGGAGCGAACGAGAAGGAGTGTACAAATGAAGACATTCACAGAGGTAGGAAGGTGCCGTTTTGTGGAGACTTTTGTAACAGAGGGTACAGATCTTATAGTTTACCCTCTGTGGCACAGGCAGCCAGTGGAGAGATCGCAAGAGAGGAGTAATGTGCTCAGATTTTTTTCTTTCTGAGGACTAGTCGAGCTGCAGAGTTTTGTATACGTTGAAGGGAGTGGATAGATGATGCTGGCAGACCAGCCAGAACAGAATTGCAATAGTCCAGACGTGAGAGAATGAGAGATGTGACTAGTTTGGATGTTGCATCAGTGAACAGATACTTTCGAACTGCACTAATGCGCCGTAATTGATAGTAGCACGACTGGCAGGTTTGGGTGATGAATTTTTTGCATGGAGAGCGTGTTATCGATAATGACCCCTAGATATTTCACTACAGTGGATAGAGGGACAGACGTATTACCGAATTCTGTTGAAGCTGTTGTTATGGAAGAGAGTTTGTGTTTGGTCCCTATAAGCATGGCTTCGGTTTTATCTGCATTTAGTTGTAACTTGTTCTCTATCATCCAGTTTTGGATATCTTGAAGGCAGCAGGACATATTTGTCAAGAGAGAAGGAACATTTTCGGGAGTTTCACTGCTAAGAATCTGAGAGTCGTCTGCATAAAAATGATGGCTGATTTGATGACGGTTTATTATATGTGAAAGTGGGGCAGTGTAGAGAGTGAAAAGAACAGGGCCGAGAACTGACCCCTGTGGGACTCCACATTCCAGTTTGGCAGGTGCTGATTGAATCTTATTTACTGTAACTGTGTGGAATCGGTCTGTAAGGTATGAACTGAACCAGGTGAGGGCTGTGTCTTTAATACCAAACGTGTTCTGGAGACCGTAGAGAAAAATTGAGTGGTCTATAGTGTCAAAGGCTGCAGACAAGTCGAGGAGAGTGAGAAGGGATATTTTTCCTGAGTCAGAAGCGTGCAAAAGCGTGTTTAAGGTGTGGACTAGGGTGGTCTCGGTGCTGTGGATGGAGAAGGAGAAGAGACTGGACCTAGCCTGCAGGCAGAGCTGGGGGAGAGAATCCCAGCCTTCCAAAACCAAACCCTCCACGGGCTTCCTTCTCCACAGGTCCTGGCAGGACTGCAGAAGCCACGAGGCAGTGTGGCAGCAAGACGGGGTAGTCAGCAGCAGCGCTGGCCGTCACAGCAACCAACCGCTTCAACTGGGAAGTGGAGGAAGCTGGCTGGCGTGGTTTGGTCAGATCACGCGTCATCACTCTCTTGCCCAGACAGACAGAGAGACAGACAGACAGACAGACACACAAACACACAGACAGACAGACAAACACACAGACAGACAGACAGACAGACAGACAGACAGACACTCAGACAGACACACAGACCTGCAGAGCTACTCACATTCATTCATTTTGTCTGCATTTACTTTTGAAGTCTATGAAATGACGTGGTATTTTCTCTTCTCTCCTCTTCTCTTTTCTCTTCCTTCTGTCTCTCTTCTCTTCTCTCCTCTTCTCTTCTCTCCTCTTCTCTCCTCTTCTCTTCTCTCCTCTTCTCTTCTCTTCTCTCCTCTTCTCTCCTCTTCTCTTCTTCTCCCTCTTCCTCTCTCTCTTCTCTTCTCTCCTCTTCTCTTCTCTCCTCTCCTCTTCTCTCCTCTTCTCTCTCTCTTCTCTCTCTCTCTTTCTCTCCTCTTCTCTTTCTCTCTTCTCTCTCTCTTCTTCTCCTCTCTCTTCTCCTTCCTCTTCTCTTCTCTCTCTTCTCTCCCTCTCTCTCTTCTCTCCTTCCTCTTCTCTCTTCTCTTCTCTTCTCTCCTCTTCTCTTCTCTCCTCTTCTCTTCTCTTCTCTTCTCTTCTCTTCTCTTCTCTCTCTCTCTTCTCTTTCTCTCCTCTTCCTCTTCCTCTTCTCTTCTCTCCTCTTCTCTTCTCTTCCTTCTCTCTTTCTCTTCTTCTCTCTCTCTCCTTCTCATCTCTCTTCTCTTCTCTATCTCTCCTCTTCCTCTTCTCATCTCTCTTCTCTTCTCTTCTCTCTCTTCTTTCTCCTCCATGCTGCTACTTGGCTTTTTTCCTACTCCTTTTTCTTCTCTCTCTGCATGTCACTCTCAGTTGCTCGGCTCATGAAAAACATTACGTGTGTGGTCATATTAAAACGTCTTCTCGTTACGCGTTCGTCCGTCCTGTAACACGCCTGCAGGAGTCTGCCTCTGGCCTCAGCTGACACACCCACTCAGATGCAGAGTTTTTCACAGAATTGTATGTGGTATGAAATAAATCTGTTCCGAAACCCAACACACTGATTCAAAATACGGAAGCAGATATTTGAAGTCAATTATGCATGTGATGTATAGACAGAAGAAGAAGTAAGGCACTGAGCTAGTGTGCACTTGAAAAGTGACTAGGGGGTAATCGAAAAAAATCTAGCATTATGATGATAATAATAATAGAAGAATGAATGAAAAACAAAAACAATAACAATCTTAGATAGACAGCCAGATCGACAGCAACACGCAACAACAACAACAGACAGCCTAGATAGTAGATAGATAGATAGATAGATAGATAGACATCAGGACTGCAGAGAGATAATAGATCAAAAGATGATAGATAGATAGATAAGATAGATAATAGATAGAAGTACCTAGACAGAAGAACAGAAATAGATAATAGAAGACTAAAATACACAGACAGCAAAGACAGAAGACAGATAGATAGATAGATAGAGATAGATAGATAGATAGAATAAGAAGATAGAAGATAGAAGATAGATAGAGAAGAATAGAGAAGTATAGATAGATAGATAGATAGATAGAAGAGACAGAAGTAGAGAGAAAAGATAGAATAGATAGATAGATAGATAGATAGATAGATAGATAGATAGATAGATAGATAGTACATAGATAGATAATAGATAGATAGATAGATAGATAGAGATAGAAGAGATAGAAGATAGATAGATAGATAGATAGATAGATAGATAGATAGATAGACAGACAGACAGATAGATAGAGATAGAGATAGATAGAGATAGATAGATAGATAGATAGAGTAGATAGATAGAAGAGATAGATAGATAGAGAGATAGAGAGATAGATAGATAGATAATAGAGATAGAGATAATAGATAAGATAGATAGATAGATAGATAGATGAAGAGAGAGATAGATAGATAGATAGAGATAGAGGATAGATAGAGAGATAGAGATAGAGATAGATAGATAAGAAGATAGATAGATAGATAGATAGATAGATAGATAGATAGAGAAGAGATAGATAGATAGATAGATGATAGATAGATAGATAGATAGATAGAATAGAGAGAGAGATAGATAGATAGATTAGAGAGAGGATAGATAGAGAGATAGAGAGAGAGAGAGAGAGATAGATAGATAGAAGATAGATAGATAGATAGATAGATAGATAGATAGATAGATAGATAGATAGATAGATAGATAGATAGATAGATAGATAGATAGATAGATAGATAGATAGATAGATAGATAGATAGATAGATAGATAGATAGATAGATAGATAGATAGATAGATACACACCAACAAACCACCCAACCAAAACACACCAAGCCAAAAGCAAACAAACAAACCAGCATTCAAACACTACCCCACAACTAACTCTTTCCCCCAAACCTGTCTGTCCTGCCTAGACCCCACACACCCAGCCCCAACTCACCTTTCGCCCACTGCAACAGAAACAGGACAAGTGTCGGAAGTGGCGCTATCTTCAAACACACGTCAATGGCTCATCTTCCAGCTCTCACAGAGACAAGAGATCTGAGCAGACGACACTCGCTCACGTGACAGGAAAACGAGGCTGCTGGGAAATAGGACGAGCCCTCCTGGGAAGCAGGTAGGTTTATGATGGACAAACAATGCGTTCAACTCCGGCCTCTCCTACAACGTTTACCGCAGTCCGATTTTCTTCAACGCGAAAGGAGAAAAAAATCGATATTTTAGTAGAAAGACTATGGGTGGCGAGAGATCATGTTGTTATTGTTGTGGTGGTGGTTATATCTCCGTCCCAGCGGAGTTTTCCGATGTAGGGATTATTGTAAGAAGGCTTTGTGTTGAGAGGAATAGTGTCTGGCTGTAATCTACTGTTAAAAGTTAGCGCTTGTTTTCTTAGAGGTCAAGGTGTCCCATAACCTATGTGGTCGTAGGGGAGCGAGGCGTCAGAGACCTCAGCTTCTCTAGGGGCCAGCATATTGAGGGCGGCGCCCATCTCCTCTCCCTCGCTGCTTTACCTTCCCTGACCCTAAAGAAGGCAGGTACCCATTAACAGCTGGTTGAACTGGGGAACTGTACTGAAGCCAAGGCGCGCAAACGATCACTCATCCAAGTGGTAGCCACGCTCGATGCTGCTTAATAATGGCTGGGGGAAAGCGAGTGCTCCGACCACTGAGCTGTATATTTTTCTATCTCGTAGGCCTATAAGACCTGTTCCGCTGTCTCCATCGCCGCTGTCGTCGGTAGGGGCTAGCTAGCTCCACGCAATGCCAGCACCAGGGTGCTCCATCTTTCTCTCTGTCTCTGCCGAGGTCTACCGTCTCCTGTAGCCCTCCCTCCCAGACCACTGACTGACCTCAGCGATGCTGGCAATGTAGGATGTTGGTGGTCTGCCTCTTTTTTCCTTTCTGCCCTCAACCTTGCCTTGGACAACTGTCGTCCTCAGAGTTGTCTGTGTGTTTCTGTTGCATGACCAGCCTATCTCAGTCTGCGCTTATTACTTTCAGTTAATATCGTATAAAATTACACACGCACACGCACGCTCACACACACACACACACACACTCACACACACACTCACACACACACACCTCTCTCTCTCTCCCCCCCCCCTCTCTCTCTCCTCACACACACTCTCTCTCTCACTCTCTCTCTCTCACACACTCTCTCTCTCTCACAACACACACACCTCTCTCTCTCTCTCACATGTATACTCTCTCTCTCCCTCTCACACACACACACACAATACGCTCTCTCTCTCTCTCTCACACACACTCTCTCTCTCACACACAAACACACACTCTCTCTCTCACACACACACTTTCTCTCTCACTCACACATACACACACTCTCACAAACACACACTCTCTCTCACACTCACTCTCTCTCACACACACACAAACTCTCTCTCTCTCACACACACACTCTCTCTCTCACACACACACAAATACACACTCTCTCTCACACACACTCACTCTCTCAACATCTCACAACAAACTCTCTCTCTCTCTCTCACACTCTCTCTCTCTCACACACTCCTCTCTCACTCTTCACACTCCTCACACACTCCCTCACAACACACTCTCTCTCTCACCACACACACTCTCTCTCCACTCCACTCACACACACTCCCTCTCTCACACACACTCTCTCTACTCACACACACACCCTCTCTCTCTCTCACAACACACAAACTCTCTCTCATCTCACACACACACACACATCTCTCTCTCTCACCACACACACACCACTCTCTCTCATTCACACACACACACACATTCTCTCCTCATTCACACACACACACACACTCTCTCTCATTCACACACACACAACACATTCTCTCTCATTCACACACACACACACATCTCTCTCTCAGTCACACACACAACACACACACACACTTCTCTCTCTCATTCACCCCAACACACTCTCTCATCACACACACACATTCTCTCTCAGTCCATCACACACACACACTTCATCTCTCTCTCATTCACACACACACATTCTCTCTCACACTCACACATCACACACATTCTCTCTCAGTCACACACTCTCTCTCACACACTCACACACATCTCTCTCACATCACACACTACATTCACTCCACTCACATCTCTCTCATTCACACACACACACTTCTCTCAGTCACACACTCTCTCTCTCCACTCACACACACACACACTTCTCTCATTCCACACACACACATTCTTCATCTCACACACACATTCTCTCTCAGTCACACACACACACATTCTCTCTCAGTCACACACTCACACACTTCTCTCATTCACACACACTCACTCTCTCATTCACACACACACACTCTCTCTCATTCACCACAACACACACTTTTCTCTCTCTCATACACACACATCTCTCTCATTCACACACTACAACCACCTTCCCTCACACTTCCACACTAAATCCTCTCATTCAAAACCATTTCCGGAAACCTCACTCATTCACGAACACACCTAGTACACACACATCCTTCCTCTCTCAGTCATAAGATCACAAACATATCTCTCTCACACACACACTCTCATAACACACGAGGCACCCGTGTCTCAGTTACAGCAGACACACTTGTCGCACTCACGTACAACTCCGTTCCCCCTCTCTTCGGACGAGTAGCCATTGTGCCGGTGAAACAGATGACAAAATTTACAAAACCGCATACACACGGGGACTGGATGTAAAAAAGCACATGAGTGCTTATTCCATTTTCCTCGATATAAAAGAATAAATAAATAAAAGAATAAATAAATAAATAAATAAATCTCTCAGTCACACACTCACACTCTGGCTGAACGCAGCGCTGTGTGTCAGGCCCAGGGTCCTGGCCAGGTGTTAAAAGCAGCAGCCACCAGGGAACGTGGGTTTAATCCCCGGGCCCCCCCCCCCCCCCCCCCCCCCTCCCCCCCCCCTCTAGGTCCTGGTATGAGCACAATGCCTGCAGTGTTTGCTCACCAAGGGGCCGTCACCGCCACAGTTGTCTCCCTTCCACCTGTAAACCGCTTACATACAAACACGTGAGAGCCAGCCTGGCTTACAGATTAGACACACAGGGAGAGGGGGTGAGGAGGAAGACAGTGAGTGTGTGTGTGTGTGTGGGTGAGAGAGAGAGAGGAAGACAGGGAGTGTGTGTGAGAGAGAAAGGGGGGGGGGGTGAGGAGAGAGAGGAGAGAGAGGGGGGGAGGAGGGGGGGGGGAGGTAATAGAGAGTGTGGAGGAAAGAGACAGACAGACAGACAAACATCTCTGAATCCAAGGTCTGTTTAGGTTGTTTCTTGTTTTCCTTTATATATGAGTATATTATGTGGTGAAGGGGGTATGGGTGAGGGTGTGTACGTGTATGTAAGTGTTGAAATGATTTAAAAGGAAACTATACATCAGTTTCCTCTGTTTATATCCATTTGGTTGTTGTTGTTATTGTTGGTGGTGGTGGGGGTGGAGTTCTGGTTTATTTTTGCTTTTTGTTTGTTTGGGGTTTTCCTTTGTTTTAGGGTGGTTTTCTTGGGGAGGGGAGGGGGTATTTTGGACTTTTTTTTCCTCTTTTGTTAGTTCTATATTGTTCTTTGATTTGGCTGTTATTGTTTATGTTTGTTATTGTTGCTGTTGTTGTTGTGTATGTACGTGTGTGTTTGTTTATTTGCTTGTTGTTGTTCTTGTTGCTTTATCTTCTTTTTGTTGTTGTTTTATTCAGTTGTTTGTATGGTTGAAGGTTTTTGTGCGTATGTGTGTGTGGGGGGGGGGGGGGGGGGGGGGGGGGGGGGGGAGTTGGTGGTGTCTTTTTTATTTTGTTTTGTCTTCTTTGTTTGTTTTGGTCTTTCTTTTTTGCTTGTTTGTATTATGGTGGATATATTTTCAGGAGATTTTTTTTATCTATTTCAATTGTATGGTTTAATATTGTTCAGGGCTTTTTGTTTTGTTCTTAATTTCATGTATGCATATATTATTGTCTTCTCTTGTTTGATTTGTATGGTTTATCATTGATTAGGTTTTTTTCATTCTATGTCTGCACATATATATCTTTTTTCGCTCTTTTTTTCCTTTAGATAGATGGCTTGATGGGGGAAAAGAAAGCAAATGCACTGCTTATTCGATGTACCATCTGAAAATAAAAGTTTGACTTTGACTTTGACAGACAGACACAGACAGAGAGACAGAGACAGACAGAGACAGAGAGAGACAGACAGACAGACGGGCAGAGACAGACAGACAAACAGACAGAAACAGCCAGACAGATACAGAGAGAGGGGGGTGGGGGGCAGAGAGAGACTGACAGACAGATATAAAGACAGACAGAGAAGGAGACAGTCAGACAGACAGAGACAGAGATACAGAGACTGACAGAGACAGAGATACAGAGACTGACAGAGACAGAGGGAGAGACAGAGATAGCTGCAGACAGGAAATCAGAGAGGGGGGTGTGGGGGGGGGGGAGAGACAGAGAGAGACAGACAGAAAGGCAGAGACACAGAGACAGAGGAGTAGGGAAAGACAGACAGAGACAGAGACAGACAGAACAGACAGACGAGACAGAGGGAGAGACAGAGATAGCTGCAGACAGGAAGTCAGAGAGAGAGAGAGAGAAAGGGGGGGGGAGGGGGGGAGGGAGGGAGAGAGAGGGGGGTTGAGTCTCCTCCCCCACCCCCACATGCACGCACACGCAAGCGTACAAAATTGAGCAACTGACAGCATTTCCTTTTGGACGATTTTTTGGAAAACAAAAACAAACATGAATTTCTCAGCCTCTTGAGACATTAAAAGTCGTATTGGTGTATGTGTATTCGCAAACAACCACACTGAATAACAGCAACTCTGTCCTTGACACTGACACTGTCATGACATCACACAGGCGACACTGTCAAACATGACACCAGAGACGTTGTCGTGACGTGACACCAGTGACAGTGTCATACCACGACACCCGTGACGTTGTCAAGACGTGACACCAGTGACGTTGTCATGACGTGACACCAGTGACGTTGTCATGACGTGACACCAGTGCCGTTGTCGTGACGTGACACCGTGACGTTGTCATGACGTGACACCCGTGACGTTGTCATGACGTGACACCGTGACGTTGTCATGACGTGACACCAGTTCTCACCTGAACTGGCGAGCCCCATAAAGAAAACAACTTCAACTCAATTCAAGTCGATTCAACTCAATTCAAGTCGATTCAACTCAATTCAATTCGATTCGACTCAATTTAGTTCAATTCGATTCAAATCACAATCCTTTAATCATCCCATGAAGGGCAAAACACAAACAAGAGGGATGGTGGGGGGGGGGGGGGGGGGGTGGAGGGGGGAGAGAGATGGCAGAATCCTTAAAAATGATGACAAAGCTGTTGGTTTTTTTTTTATATATATATAAAATAAAAACAATTTACAAACAAAAATAAATGCATTTAAATTCATTTCAACATTTTCCCTTGAATCTTTGAGAAACGCTCGATGATGATGACGATGACGATGACGATGATGATGATGACGATGATGATGATGATGACGACGGCGGTGATGGTGATGATGATGATGACGATGATGGTGGTAGTGATGGCGGCGGTGGTGATGATGATGACGACGACGATGATGGTGATGACGACGACGATAGTGATGATGATGATGATGGTGGGGATGATGATGACAATGACGATCATTACGTATATATAATGACCAACATCATTATCTTTTTATCAAGAATTCGTGATAATAATTATGCTTGCATTTAGCGTCACCAGAAAAATGGAGAGAGAAATGAAAAGAAAAATGGAAAGAAAATGGAAAGAAAAATGAAAAGAAAAATGGAAAGAAAAATGAAAAGAAAAATGGAAAGAAGAAAGATAGAAAAAGAGAGAAAGAAAAAGAGACAGACAGAAAAAACCAGAACAAAACAAAACGAAAAGAACGTTTCGAAAAACTATGCAGGAAGAAATGAAAAACACACACACACACACAATAATACACACACACACCCACAGGTAAAAGAAAAGTCTAAAACCAAAACAAAACCACCAAAAAAAACCCACCATAAAGACTGTTAAAAAAACAACAAACAACAACAACGATACAAACGGGGGGGGGGGGGGGGGGGGGGGGGAATGCACCAGCAAAAATATACAACATAGGCGCAAAACTGAAAAGGAACACACACACACACTGCAGCGTTTTACTACAAGTCCAATCTCTGGCAAAGTAAAAAACATAACGACCAGTATAAATGAACTAACGGGGAGGGGGGGGGGGGGATGGGGAAGTGAAAAAAGAAAATTATGCAAAGACAGACACAGAGAACAGACAAGGAGGAAAAAGAAGGCTAAAGAGAATGTGGGGGTCATTAATTGGCATAAAATGTTGATCGCGGGGTTGGTTTGGTTTTGGGAGAAGGGGGGGGGGGGGGGGGGGTTAATGTACTTTTGTCATGAATTGCACACACAGACGCACACGCACACTCGCGCACACACACACGCACGCACGCACGCGCGCACACGTACACACACTCTTAGATGATTTGATGAAAGAAAAGCGAACGTTTTGCTTATTCAATGTAAAAGGTAAAGGTAAAGGTGTCCCATAACCTATAAGGTCGTAGGGGAGCGAGGCGTCAGAGACCTCACTTCTCTAGGGCCAGCATATTGAGGGCGGCGCCCATCTCCTCTCCCTCGCTGCTTTACCTTCCCTGACCCTAAAGAGGGCAGGTACCCATTTACAGCTGGGTGAACTGGGGGAACTGTACTGAAGCCAAGGCGCGCAAACGGTCACCCATCCAACTGGTAACCACGCTCGACGCTGCTTAACTTGGCTGGGGGAAAGCGAGTGCTCCGACCACTGAGCTATCCCGTCCCCAATGTACCATCTGGAAATAAAAGTTTGACTTCGACTTTGACTTTGACTTCGACTTTGACTTTGACACACACAAACACACACGCATGCACACACACACACACACTGTTACAAAATAGTTTTCCTTTTTAGGCACGCTACCCTGTGTTGGTTGTGCTATTATGAGCAACGCATACGCGCACGTGCGCACGCACAGACACACGCACGCGCGCACACACGCACACATTGTCACAAAATACAGTTTTGGGTATGCTACCCTGTGCTGATCGTGATATTTTGAGCAAAGCATAAGCACACGCGCGCGCGCACGCACACAATCTTGGTCTCGGTTTTACAACACACACACACACACACCAGCAGCTAATTATAAGCAGCATTATATTCTGATGCTGTATTGATATGTGGGCGCCCCCCCCCCCCCCTCCCCCCCCCCCCCATCACACACCAGGTTAGAAATGTTCAGAATGAAGGCCAACTGAAGCACTGAAGTGTCGGTCTGAATGCAGCCTGATTAACCTGAAACTTGTAGGGTCTGAATGCAGGCTGAAACGCTGACGTGTCGGTCTGAATGCAGGCTGAAACACTGGAGTGTCGGTCTGAATGCAGCCTGGAGCACTTTAGTGTCGGTCTGAATGCAGCCTGGAACACCTAAGTGTCGGTCTGAATGCAGCCCGAAACACTTTGGTGTCGGTCTGAATGCAGCCTGAAACCCCGCCGTGTCGGTCTGAATGCAGGCTGAAACCCCGACGTGTCGGTCTGAATGCAGCCTGGAACACTGAAGTGTCGGTCTGAATGCAGCCGAAACACTGAAGTGTCGGTCTGAATGCAGCCCGAAACACTGAAGTGTCGGTCTGAATGCAGCCTGAACACTTTAGTGTCGGTCTGAATGCAGCCTGAAACACGGAAATGTCGGTCTGAATGCAGGCTGAACCCCTAGTGTCGGTCTGAATGCAGCCGAAACACTTGTGTCGGTCTGAATGCAGCCAAACACGTTCGGTCGATGCAGCTGACCTAAGTTCGGTCTGAATGCAGCCGGAACACTGAAGTGTCGGTCTGAATGCAGCTGGAACCTAAGTGCGGTCTGAATGCAGCCGGGAACACTTAGTGCGGTGGAAGCACTGAAACCCCGTGTCGGTCTGAATGCAGCCTGGAACACTGAAGTGTCGGTCTGAATGCAGCCTGGTTCAACTGAACCACTAGGTCTGTGTGTGCAGCCTGATTCCCCATCACTCCTCCCTCCCCCCCCCCCCCCCCTGCCTTCAGTCCTCCAGACAGACGGCTGGGGGCGCAGGGCGGGTGAAGTTCTGCAACACCTTGTTGCCCACCTTCCGCATCTCCACCACACTGCCTCCTTTCCCCGCCTGTCGGAAGACGAAAGGCAGGTACCTATGCAAGCGCGCGCAGTCGACCTGGTCGGTCTGGAAGCCGTAGCGGACCTGGTTGGTCTTGTGGACGTACTTGGGCGTGACGCAGCCCTGGCCGTAGTTGGCGCTGACCATGCGCTGCACACAGGCCGGCGCCGGCAGCCGCAGCGTCTCCCACTGGACCGTGGTCAGCGGCAGGAGGTGCTTGACCTGCGCCACCAGGTGGTTCTTGGAGCCCCAGGTGACGCCCCACACGTGGGCGCCGTGCTGGCGGTAGAAGAAGATGTCCAGGTAGGGGAACTTGAAGGGCTTGTCGCTGAAGGCCGGCAGCGCCGACAGGTAGAACTTCCACTGCGAGTCGGGCGGCGAGAAGAGCGTGAAGCCCGGGACGTCGCCCAGGACGCGGTGGACCTTCCGCCAGTCCGAGGCGTTGACGGCGATGTCGATGTCGTCGTCCCAAGGCACCAGGCCCTGATGACGGTAAGCGCCCAGCAGGGAGCCTTCGAAGATGAAGAACTGGATGCCGTGCTGGTTGGCACACCCTCTGGAAGACGTGCATGGTGAACATGAGCTGCGCGCGCTCCTTCAGCGACATGACCGGCTCGAAGGGCGCCACCAGCGCTAGCTCCTGGGCGGCTGCCGGGTCGTCGCTGCTGCGGGCTCGCTGCTCCAGAGCCTGCCGCTCCCTGAAGAAGTAGGCGAAGGGGTCGTCCTTGTACAGGAACTTGTCCACGTCCGAGAGGTTGAAGGTCAAGGACGCCGCGCTGCCGCGAGGGTGGAAGGGGGCGGCGATGGGGAAGTGCTGGTTGTCGGCCAGCATGTGCAGCAGGCGCAGGGTGTGGTGGGGGAGCCAGCAGCCCGGCAGAAACCGGCCCAGCAGCAGGTTGCGGATGGGGGTGACCGCCAGGACCACCAGCACTAGCACCGCTGCCAGCCGGCAGTACAGCGCCAGCTTCTGCCTGCTCTTCAGCGTCATGCGGGCCATGGTGACGGTGACGGTGACAGTGATGGTGACGGTGACAGTGATGGTGACAGTGACGGTGACGGTGATGGTGACAGTGATGGTGACGGTGACAGTGACAGTGACGGTGACAGTGATGGTGACAGTGACAGTGACAGTGCGGTGACAGTGGCAGTGACAGTGGCAGTGACAGTGACGGTGACAGTGACAGTGATGGGGTCTAGACCACGCCGCCTCGCCTCTCCCCGCTAGGCCTTGATTCGGCCGCTCAGAAACGGCGCCACCACACCACACAGACAGTCAGTCCCAACTTGGGCCAAGGGCCTGGCGGTATCAGACTGACAGACCTGATGACGACATCAATGCACAGTGACCAAGCACATGCTGCAGCGCTGGTGGATCATCCGCCAAGCACTTGTGCTAGTTGGCCGGATGTCTGCGGGTGACGTCACACAGGTGCAGGTCACGTGGTTTGGACGGTGCTTCCCATCACCAGTGCTCTGCAACAGACGTGTCCAAACATCAAACAGTCTGGACTGCATTCATCTTCGGTGACTTTCTCCTCTATAACTTTGTTAGACGTACAGTATACAAACCTTCTGGGTTTCCATGGCAATAAAAAAAAAAATGATGTTCTTGTTCTCCACACACACACACACACACACACACACACACACACACACACAAAGAGTGACTCCTTTTCTGTGTACTGTTTAAGTTATTTAGGAATAGATATCCATTTCACTGCACACATCCATCAACTTAAGTCCTCCCCCCCTTCTTCCCCTCCTCTTCCAGTCGTCTAATATCCTTTTGAGTGAACAGACGTAAAATCGAAGCAGCAGCAGCAGCAGCAACAACAACAACACACACACAAGCACACACACACACCCCCCCCCCCCCCCCCCACTCTCTCTCTCTCTCTCTCTCTCTCTCTCTCTCTCTCTCTCTCTCTCTCTCTCTCTCTCTATCTATCTATCTATCTATCTATCTATCTCCATTTAACGACATCGGAGAACCGTTTAACAACACTACAAACATCCTGTACCAGTTAGCGACATCAGAGAACCATTTAATTAACAAACAACCCTGCAAACGCTGTGCACCCGTTAAGGACAAGAGAAGCAGCTAGGGACACCACGGAGGCAGAAGGATCGGGCAGTGTAGGGTGTAGTGTAGGGTGTAGTGTAGCCTGTAGTGTAGGGTGTAGTATAGGGTGTAGTGTAGGTTGTAGTGTAGGCTGTAGTGTAGGATGTAGGCTAGTCGACACCCACCCCACTGCAACAAGTGTAAGGGGTGGGGTGACCCGCTTAGAACAAAATAATCTTGATAAGCCTGTAGTGTAGTGTATGTAGCGTAGGGCTGGTGTGTGTGTGTGTGTGTGTGTGTGTGTGTGTGTGTGTGTGTGTGTGTGTGTGTGTGTGTGTGTGTGTGTGTGTGTATTCATATAATACAGAATAAGATCGGAGTGCTCTCTCTCTCTCTCTCTCTCTCTCTCTCTCTCTCTCTCTCTCTCTCTCTCTCTCTCTCTCTCTCTCTCTCTCTTGTACTCAGTCTCCGTTTTAGGGTCGTCTGGTATCACTTAAAAGTGGAAAGACGTTAACATTGAAGACTGACTGACTGACTGATTGACTTACTTGCTTGCTTACTTAGTTCTTCACTTATTTACACACACACACACACACACACACACACACACACACACACACACACACACACACACACACACACACAACTGTAAAACTTGTAATGTTAAAATCAAGCACCTTGACAATAGAGGATTATAAGCAAGTACATGTCCTGACATTTCGAAACCGACTTGTATTCAGTAAAGCTGTGTTTATGCAAAAAGTTGTTAATCAAAATGCACTTCCAAAGATTACCAAAAACTTTCAAAATTAACCAACATAGACACAACCATTTGCTAACATTTCCAAGACCCAGAAATAACCTATATAAATCAAGCCTCTTGTATTCAGGCAGTGACCTATGGAATAAACTCCCCCAAAATGTGAAATGTATTAAAAGCAAAGATCAACATAAAACACACCTAAAAAGATATTTCATGAATAAAAGTTCAGAACACACTTGTACACTTACGACATTCATATCCGCTTACGCATCATCCTGAACTGTTTCCCTTGAACATGTCTATTATGATTGTGGTTTACTGTAGTAGCTGAAATCAATATGATATTGTGTGTGTGTGGGGGGGGGGGGGGGGGGGTGGAGTGGTGAAAGTGCCACTGACGCTGTTATTGACATTAACATCTGATATGAGTCAAGTTTATTCAGTCGTGAATATAGAGTATACCTACAAGTATTGATCTCTACTGATGGGCTGATATGACACTGACCTGCTTTGGATCTCTGTGTGTG
>CM054164.1:9176722-9206722 GCA_028751875.1 Rapana venosa
CTATGTCATAAAGGTTTGCTCGATTTTTTTTTTACAATCAGTCATGCATGCTTTTAACTCTTATTTTAGTGACCAGTCGTGTACGTATTCGTATTCGAGAACGGAATCCAGTGAAAGATCTAAACACGCAAGCAAAACGCAATCAGAAATCAAACCTATCTTCTCCGTACACTTGTCAAAGAACAATCCTCACATGACAGAACGAACGCGATATAATTATCAATGCGAAAAGGACAAGTTCTAAATCTAACCCACACGACAAACATACCTTAGGATAGGGCTGCATGGGCATGCCTATCTTGAATCTATTCTATGCTCTTTTTTTTTTTTTTGGAAGGACACAAAGGTTAATTCTTGAGGGGTTGGGGTGGAGGGGGGGGGGGGTGTTTGTGTGTGTGCATGTGCATTGTACATTGCCCGGACAAAGGGCACTCAGTTTACTAGTTATTCCGCTGAAAATGAAGAATATATCGTATTTTTTCGTTCTTAGGGCGAAACCGACTGTGATAATTTTCAATTCTGGGCTGATTTTTGACAGAAGTTGATATTTCATGCCCACACAACTAGGGCTAAGCTAAGGCCGCCATTTGAGCCGATTGGGTGGCAGGCATTTGGGTCGGACAATTGATCCAAAAATCAAATCGATTTTGACTACACACACACACACACACACACACAGCTTTTACTTACATTTGCTGATCCGGAATCGCACACAAGTTAGTTAATTTCTCGGGTGGACACTTCGCCATAAAACATGGCAGTCGAATACTTCCAATGTGTGGTCTGCCGTGACCATGAAAGCACACGGCTTTTGCGGTGCTGGCTAGACCTGTTCCTCCCACCCCTTTCAATCTACCCGGGCGGTTTATTCTCCTACTAGATTGTATTGGGTTGTATTGTATTGTTGTGTACTGCTTTCAGTGCAGTGTAGTGTAGTGTAGTGCAGTGTAGTGTAGTGTAGTGTAGTGTGGTGTGGTGTGTGTGTGTGTGGTGTAAAGCAATGTAATGTAGTGTGTGTGCACGCGCCAGCGCGCATGCACGTGGGCGAGCGAAAATGTGAGTGCATGTAGCGTTCTTAATGTTGTGTATTAATTTATTTCTTATTTTCCTGTATCAAGCGCGAGAAAGCAGACGTGTGACAGGAAGTAGGAATGCAGGTATCTTCAAGGGACATAGTTGTCATCCATTCGTAAAATGTACATCATCATCATCATCATCAGACCCGTGACCTTGGCGGTCGTGGGGGAGACATGAAAGACGATGCCGTGGTAAGCCTCCTCCATCCATCTCGGTCCTCGGCTCTGCGCAGTAGTGCCGAGTCATTCATCCTGGTCCATTCTCTGATGTTGTCCATCCATGACTTGTTCTGTCTTCCCCTCCTTCTGCCACCTTCGAGTGTTCCCTGCAGTACTGTTTTGGGCAGAGTGTTGTGGCGGGTGACGTGGCCGAACCATGTCAGCTTTTTCTTCTTGACGATGGTGAGAAGGGGTTCCTGTGGACCTGCCAGCCGTGTTATTTGACTCTTGACAAATTCGTTGGTCTTTCGTTCTCTCCAGGATATGCCCAGCAGTTTTCTATGGCATTTTGTTTCGAATGACTGGATTCGCTTTGCTGTTTCAGCAGTCAATGTCCAGGTTTCACTTCCGTACAGCAGGATCGACTGAATTAATGTACAATTAATGTAAAAAATGTACAAACCCTGACAACTAAACCAAAATGGAAGAATATACACCAGATTTAGAATTAGTCTGTAGGCGGGCAGCCTAGTGGTTAGAGAAGTCTGCTCGTGATCTGACGGCTCGGGACCGAGCCACCACGGAGGCGCCTGTTTTAGGGAATTTTACCCTGGAGTTAACGATAGTGCCACTCCACTTCCCCAAAAGTCCTTCGGATGAAACTATAACCCGAGGCCCCGTGTGCGAACACATACAGAACACCTTGTGCACACGTTGTAAACCCGTTCCGCCTTTTAGAAGAGTAGATCATTTTGTGCCAGTAGGAACAGATCCACTTGCAGAAACGCACGCTCACATGTATCGTGTTTAGGCACCATTCCTGAAGTCGGAGTGCAGCCACCTTCACTATCCCGCAGTCCCGTGGGGGCACCAATGAAGGTTTTGTAACCAGCTTCCTCCACTCCTCGCGGTCTTCTGTTTTCCGTAGCAGTTCGTTCCACTCAAGGCCAGTCCACTCTCCGATGTTGTCTTCCCATCGTTTTCTCTGTCTGCCTCTTCTTCGTCTCCCTCCTTGTACTGTTCCCTGTAGGACAGTCTTGGCCAGCCCAGATGTTCGTGTGACGTGCCCATACCACTTCAGTTTGCGTTTATTTCACTGAAGTCAGGAGCTCTTCATATGGTCCGATGGCGTTTTTGATTCTGTTTTTCACTTGTTCATAGTGGTGTGGTCTCTATATGAGATACCAAGGAGTTTGCAAAAGCACCTCATCTCCATTGCCTGTATCCTTTTTTCAATGTCTGCTGTTATGGTCCACATTTTACATACCTACAAAACTATGGACATGACCAGGCAACGCATCAGTGTGACCTTGAAGATGATGGCGATGTTCTCGTCGTCGTTCCAGAGGACTTTCAGTTTTCAGTTCGCTGCAGCTGTGGTCTGGGCTATCCTGGAGAGAATTTCAGGTTTTGATCCTTCATCCCATACTCTAGCTCCCAGATTGTTTAGACACCATTCCCGAAGTCGGAGTGCAGCCAGCTTAATGGTAGGTAAGAACAGTCACACACACCAGGTCTCACCCACAGTGAACCTCACAGCACTAGCCCACAAATCAAACCCAAATTATTTTGACCCTCCCTTCCTCCCCCCTTAAAAAAAACCAACACATAGCAACAACAACATTGCTGCTCTTTGCAATGAGAGATAATATATATATATATGGGGAGGGGGGGGGGATGACACCCACGAGTACAATAAAACTGAATGTGAATGTCCGCCATAGTTGTTTTCCAATCTTGGGAAGACATTTTCGGTAGATGAATATACCAGGCCTCGTTTTTATACTATATGTGAAAGGTCATACTCTTTTTTCTGCAAAACATTTTTTTTTTAAACCATTAATTGGCGAAGGTTGCACGGGCAAAACGTTCACTATTAGATCATTATAATTATTATAATAATAAATCATAAATAGCGGTTACCTGCACGTGTTTTCCTCCACTACCATTTCCTCATGAATCCACTGTCATAATTATTATAGATAATTATAATGTGAAAGGTCATAATTATAATGATTGGCTCCTCCGGTAATCCCTGTCCCGGGGTCAAAACTTTGAGGGGGGATGACGTGGCAAAGTGAGGAGAAAAACGCTCTTGAGCATACCCAGAAACTGACTGGCATGGTGGTGGTCAATACAGCCACACAACCCAAGCAAGCATGGGCTGGGAGTGTGTGTGTGTGTGTGTGTGTGTGTTGGTGGAGGGGCAGTGTAGGGATTCTCTGCTGTCACAGTCTCACTTTTTAACCCCCACCCCATTTTTTTTTCCGAAAGTCTGGAAAGGTGGCTGTAAGTGGGATGAGGGGGGGGGGGGGGGGGGGGGGGGTTAGTATGCAAGATCGAAACCCCCCCCCCTCTCAGTTTGTTTTTCTTTGTTTTTGTATGGCGTGTTACCTACCACTACACCCCGATCACCCAACGTCAGGTAACCTGCTACTGTCGCGACCACTTGCAAACAACTGCAGCGGAAACTAAACAGCATTTGGATTCAGATTTCCAAATGTCTAGTTCACATGTGTGTCCCCCTTTCTTTCTTTTTTTTTTTTCTGTCTTTCTGTTTTCTTTCCTCGTCTGGTGAATGTGCAGTCTGGCGTGTGTGGCTGTCATTGGCGGTATAGTCCGTTTCCCTGTGCGGGTGATCATCTCTTTTTCTTTCTCTCTTTCTTTGTTTCTTTCTTTGCTTGAATAGAAAAGTAAGCAAGCAAGCAAGCAAACAACTGAACCAAGCACCAAAAAGAAAGAAAGAAAGAAAAAAGAAAAAGAAAGAAAGAAAGAAAGAAAGAAAGAAAAAAGATTGCTATAGAAAATAAAAACCAGCCGTGGTGATATTCAGCATGGGAGACGAAAAATAATCCGGGCACCGCTTTCAGCCTGAAGCCTTGTAAACCGAATACACACAAGGGTGGGAGTTGGTACACGCCTAAGCTACCTGCTTTTCACCGTGTATGTTCGCTGTCAGGGTGAGACGTCACTGGAAATCTCCGGCTTTGTTTTTTTGGAGGGGGGGAGTTAAAGGGGAAAACATCATGTATTCTTGGGAAAATTAATTTACATACACAAACTCTACATTCTTATCTGTGCAATGGGTCAGATTTTTTTTTAATTTAAATTTTTTTTTTTTTTTTTTTGGGGGGGGGCTTTTGGTATGTCAAGTCAGAATGATCTTTATTGAGGGTAAAAGATTAAGTTTACACAACTTTTTTTTCATCCTGCCCTCACACCAAAAAAATCAGGAAAATGGACAATATAAAAGCATTCAAAAGACCACGTTGATTCATGTTGAAAACAAAAATATATGAGGATTTTTTTTTTTAATTCCAGATTAACAAAACATGATAAAGCAAATCAAGACAGTATAACATAAGCTCAAGTCATACAGACAAATGAAGAAAATAAACAAAATAACAACAAGACTCACAAAACATGATAAAACGAAACCTAGACAGTATAACACAAACTCAAGTCATACAGACAAATGAGGAAAATTCAAAAACAAAGGTAGGAATAACAACAAAGCAGCCAGATGTAAGGTAACCTTGAGTATTAAAGTGTATTTACAATTTGTCTATCACATGTTTCTTCAAGAGTTTCTTGAATGTTTTTTTTTTCCAAGGAGCTGATTTTAAAGAGATAGGCAGATTATTCCACACTGTTCTTCCTGAATAAGCAAGGCTTGACTTATAGAGATTGTTATGGGGCCTGGGCAAGATTAATCTATGAGTAGGCTTGTTTTTAATAACAGCCAAATTTTTCACAATTTTATTTGGGGCTTTTCCGTTTAATATATTGTGCATCCATAGACACTTGTTGAAATGCAGACTGTCTTCGAGTGGAAGAATATCTAATTCTTTGCATTTGTAGGTGGTCAATGTATTAGATACAATGGGATTAGTTTGACAGCTCTTTTATGTAGGCAGCTTATATTCTTGAGGGTTTTTTTTTGGTTTTAAAAATTTTTTTATTCTTTTATATCGAGGATAATGGAATAAGCACTTATGTGCTTTTTTACATCCAGTCCCCGTGTGTATGCGGTTTTGTAAATTCTGTCATCTGTTCCCACCGGCACACAATGGCCTACTCTTATGAAAAGCGGAACAGGATTCAACGTGTGCGCAAGATGTTCTGCATGCATTCGCACACGGGGCCTATATATCAAGATGTATGTATCAGTGTATGGATAAATCTAGTATGTTTTGTGTACTTTCATTTCACATAGACAGACTAGATGTAATAGATTCAGCAATGTTTGCAAAGTGAGAGGTGAGGTTTTCTGCTGCTATTTCTGTTATGACTTTTATGGTGTTATGTCTTGAATTATTAGTCAAGGTATCAATGGCTTTCCAAATCGTTTTTGGATTCTGGGCAGAAGACAGCAAAAATCTTGAAAGTATTTTATTTTCGCTTTGCGCTTCATTGAATTGACTTTGTTTCTTCGCTTTTTATATTCATCTTTTTACCCTGATTTTCATAGATAATCTCTTAGAGTCATTTCCTTTTCAATTTCTTTTGTTAACCATGGAGGTTTTATGAAATGTTTTATTCTTTTCTTAGTAAATGAAGCATGTTTATCATAAATAGCTATAAACGTCTCTATCCAATAGTTAATAGCATCATCTGGACTTGTCTATGTTTGAGCAGAGTATATCATTAATGAAGACATTGTTATCCAACTGTCTAAAGGAGCGGTAAGATATCTCTTTGTGTCCTGATTTGGGTATCTTTCTTCCTTTTTTCCGCCATGTCCAACAAAATTTTAATGGAAGAGTGATCACTACAGCCTGTCTGCACTGAGCATCTTTCTACTATCTTGGTCTTTGAAGCAGTGTGAATGTGGTCAATGAGGGTGTTAGTATTATTAGTAGTAATTCGAGTCCCACGATCAATTATTTGCTCTAAACTGTACATGACATAGTTAATATTCCACGCTGACCCAGGGGCTGTCACATCAATGTTGAAATCTCCCAAAGGAAAAAGTTATTTGGACTCCAGAATAGCGGCATCCATCATTGAATTAAAATTGTCATACCAGTCAGTTGTTTCAGCTGGGTTCCCGTAGATGAAATCAAGTATGATCAATTTACAGCGTGGAAATGTGATTTCTACCCATACAGATTCTACATGAAACTGTTCAAGACGTTTTAGTCTTTTCCATGACATAAGTCACTCACGCAGTATAAAAGCAAACCGGTAGATCTGACAGTCACTGGATCAAGTCTTATAGTGTCAAAACCTGGCATGTACATATCTGAATCAGAAATCAAATTGTTGAGTCTCGAATCTGCAACACAATATGTTGAATATATGAATATATATGAAATATATGAATACAGAATATATGAAAGCTAGTTCCTTTATTACGTATAATTGATAGTTCCTGTCTTGTTTCTGGCACTATAGATATTTAAGTATCCCACACAAAGTCCTTCCTGAGAAGGCCATGTATCTAGTGTAGAAGGCATCGCAAATGGACAAATGATATTATGTAATTTAAAGAATTTAGTGTTGTAGACACACACCTTGTAATACTGATGTGGAAAAATGAGTCACAGTATTATTTAGAAGGTACAAATCATGGAATCTGTGATATGCTTAGCTGTGTGTTGCAAACGCGCTTATAACTTGTTAAATATAAACAATAATTATGTAAACTACCAGCCTTCACATCAACAAAATGATGAATTGAATTATCAAGAGAAAAAATGTAGAACAAGAAAAGGAAAAACGAGATTTAGTAACTAATGACAGTCAATCAAGTACAATCATCAAATCAACAATCAAAAGCCCAAACAATGAGTTTTGCTTAGTATGCTTAGAAGAGAATGGGACACAACCCTTACACATTTGCCAGCTAGCACTGCTGCCTGTACAAAAGCCAAAACAAACAAACAAAACAGACAGTCAGTCACCTGCATCCACAATCCTGACAGACAGACACCTGCATCCACAATCCTGACAGACAGACACCTGCATCCACAATCCTGACAGACAGACACCTGCATCCACAATCCTGACAGACAGACACCTGCATCCACAATCCTGACAGACAGACAGTCACCTGCATCCACAATCGGCATGCGGCGACACATAAATAATAATAATAATAATGTATGGAATTTATATACCGCTGAATCTTGTAAAGCAACAAATCAAAGTGCTCAGATGACATTTCAAAAAAAAATTTTATATCGAGGATAATGGAATAAGCACTGATGTGCTTTTTTACATCTGGTCCCCATGTGTATGCAGTTTTGGAAATTTTGTCATCTGTTCCCACCGGCACACAATGGCCTACTCTTTTGAAAAGCGGAACAGGATTTAACGTGTGCGCAAGATGTTCTTAATGCGTTCACACACGGGGCCTAGGTTTATAGTCTCATCCGAAGGACACATACATTCACCCACTTACATTTTCAAAATGGCATGCACAAAAATCACTCTCCCATACTCTCTCTCTCTCTCTCTCTCACACACCACACACACACACACACACACACACCTGTCCTCTCTCTCAGGAATGATATTGGTGTCATGCTGCAGTATATTTAACAAGGTTTACACAGTGAAATCGTTTTTTGCTCAATTATCAAGCTGATTATTGAACATTGTATATTGATAGAGACTTTCAAGTCAAGTCAAGTCAAGTCAAAAACACTTTAATCATCCCATGAAGGGCAATTACAATACTGACAGGCAGATTGATACTCATCAAATATATCAAAGACACAAAAGCTATATTTCATATTGGTTTTCAAATAAAATGTCACGAACACACACACACACACACACACCACACACACGCGCGCATGTGCACACACACGCAAATGCCCGCACGCACACACATCAATTGTGAACACAATTTTAAACCCATTGACTAGAAGACATAAAAACTTATTTTTACGCACGCATATACGCAGCACGTACACACGCACGTACGTGTGTGTGCGAACACGCCCACGCACACCCACACCATACACCAATATATGAATTCAATGTTTTAAGACAGTTGACTAGAACACAGACTTATTTCACACACCCACACACCCACCACACACACACACACAATTATGTATTGACTACACTCGTAACAATAACAATCAGGCAGATAATTCAGAGAAATGTAAAAACTAGGTTGTCAACATCATTGTGAATTCAGAATTCGAATGCTTACTGGCAAAAAGAATTTCTTTTTCTGTTAGTTTTGCTGATGGGACACTGAAAACGGCGTTCCGAAGGCAACATTTGAAATTCTGGAAACAAAGCATGGGAAGGATCAGCCAAAATACCAGCCAAATACCGATTTTTTAGCAATAACAGTTAAAAGCTACGAAAACGGAATAGGATACTTATTCCAAGCCGAAAGTCTATTTTTCAAACCTTTAATTTTTTTCCATTTGATCTCATTTTCTCATTTTTCTCCTGTACCGAATATTTTTGTTAAACTTCATAGGATTTTGCATTGCATTGTAATATAATAATCCTGAATTAGTGTGTGTATGTGTATACATTTATTTTGTTAATTAGTTGATTTTGTTACAGAGCAATTATTGTAAGATCACACCTGTATATCTTAGTAAGTGTTTATATTTCAATTACGTGTTTGTTTTAGGGTTTTTTAATTCTGTATATGTTTACTTTGTTTGTTTTTTCTTTGTATGTTTGCTCTCTTAAACCTGAAATTCTAACACAGCGTTATTAGCCGCACTCCTCCCTCTACGTCATGTCTCTTACCTCAGACAAGTGGCCAATAAAACATGGTCTACGAGTAGGCTACCTCAACATAAACAATAGGATAAAGGTAAAGGAGTCCCATAACCTATAAGGTCGTAGGGGAGCAAGGCGTCAGAGACCTCACTTCTCTAGGGCCAGCATATTGAGGGCGGCGCCCATCTCCTCTCCCTCGCTGCTTTACCTTTCCTGTCCCTAAAGAGGGCAGGCACCCATTTACAGCTGGGTGAACTGGGGGAACTGTACTGAAGCCAGGGCGCGCAAACGGTCACCCATCCAGCTGGTAACCACGCTCGATGCTGCTTAACTTGGCTGGGGGAAAGCGAATGCTCCGACCACTGAGCTATCCTGTCCCCATAAACAATGCAACCAATAAAAAGATGACATTGCTAGCATACTATTTAATGATGGGAATGAGTTTCATTTGTTTGGCTTTGCTGAATCCCGCCTTTCTTCAAATATAACTGATGCAGACATGCATATTCCAGGATACCAAACATTTCGCCAAGATCCCTACAAACCAAAAACTACAGGCTTATTAACATATTTTGCATCTTTATTATGCTGTCAAAGGCTATACAATTTTGATGTGTATGATATCGAATTGATTTGGGTAGAAATCAAATTAAAGCACAGTAGTCCACTTTTGATAGGATTCAATACAGAAATCCGTCAGAAACCACTAATTGGTTTGATAGATTCAATTCTCTAATGGATGAAGTTGCACTTTTAAACTGTGAAACTATATTCTTGGAGATTTTAACATAGACTTACTCAAACCTAAACCGAAATGGAATCACAACTATATGATGCTTGGTCTGGAACAACTAATAGATAAACCCTAATGTATAACAGATAATTCAGTAACTTTAATTGATCATATATACACTAACGCAAAACAGCACATAGCTGAAGTATGTGCTCCGTCATGTGGATGCAGCGATCATAATCCTGTCTGCTGTACTTGGTTTAAGCGTCGCATAAAAATTCCTAAAGTTGGGCATAAAACTATATATTATCCGACGATTCAAACACTTCTGTGAGGATAATTTTCTTTCGGACCTGATGAACTCACCATTACACGATGTATATCAAATCAGAGACCCCAATGAAGCTGCTGAATTTTGGGTTAACACATTTATCTCAGTGTATGACATACATGCTCCCTTTATAAGAAAAAAGAGTTAAAGAAAAAAAACCAAACCTCCATGGATAACAAAAGACATAGAATCTGAGATAAACTTCAGAAACCACCTGAAAACCCATGGTACAAATGAACAATTTAGGACACAAAGGAATAAAGTGAATTCCATTAAACGCAGATCAAAGCGTAATTACTTTCAACAGTTGTTAATTACCACTAGTGACTCTCGCCAGATTTGGAAAGCCATCAATACATTACGTAATAAACATGTTTCAAAAAGTCAGCAGTTCATCAAAGACATATCAGCTGATGAATTAAACAGCCATTTTTCAAATGTAGGAAATAAAGTTATAACATGTGGACATATCAGCTGATGAATTAAACAGCCATTTTTCAAATGTAGCAAATAAAGTTATAACATGTGACAAGTCAAGTGAAAATATTCATACCTACAACAATATATTAACTCAAAACATATTAACTTTCCATTTAATCTCCAGCCAATGACAACCTTTGATGTATTAGAAAGCATAAAAATGCAAACAAATTCTACAACACCTGATCTAGACAAATTAGATGCTCGGATTATAAAACTGGCTAGTCCGGTTATTGTTGAAACACTGACATATCTATACAACTTGTGTATTGAGAAAAGGTGTTTTCCTCTCAAGTTTAAAAAGGCAAAAGTTATACCTGTCCATAGATCAGGTGACTGCTCTTCTCCTTCAAATTACAGGCTAATTTCAATTCTCTCTGTACTATCTAAACCCATTCAAAAACACATACAAACATCCCTAAATTCTTACTTTATAAAAAACTCTATTGCACGAGGATCAATCAGGGTTTCGTAAAAACTATTCCTGTCACACTGCTCTAACTCAGCTCACTGACAGTCTCCTACACAATATAAATGACAATAAGTTTACTGGCCTCCTTTTTGTTGACTTTGAAAAAGCATTTGATGTGATCAACCACTCTTTGTTATTGCGTAAATTAGAATTGTACAAACTGCCACCTGAAGTTATCCAAATACTAGAAAATTTTCTGTCTAATAGGCAGCAGCTTGTATCTGTAAATAATCAAGCATCAGAACTACTACCCATTAGATATGGGGCACCACAAGGCTCAGTATTGGAACCACTCTTGTTTTCAGTCTATGTAAATGATTTACCCTGTTTTATTAAATGTAACTGTGAAATATTTGCTGACGATACCACTCTCTTTTGTAGTAATTCAGACTCCAGCAGATTAACTCGCAAACTTCAATACAGTATTGACAGATTGATTATTTGGACTCAATTAAACCACATGTCCTTAAATGCACAAAAAACAAAGTGTATGTACGTATCAGCAAGACAGAAAAGGTAAAAAATGAATGATAGGTTTCAACCTCTGTTGTTGGATAACGGAATAGTTGAAGAAGTTGACTCTCATAAAATATTAGGTGTTACCATTGACAAAAATATGACTTGGACTGATCACATAATGTCGCTAGGTAAACGCCTAGCTCACAGGCTACTTCAATTATCCAAAATAAAACACTTTGTAAATAATCATTCTCGAAAACTATTTTTTTGCGGTCACATTCTACCAATCATTGACTATGTGTCAACTATTTGGGATACCTGCAGTGGTACAAACTTGAAATTCATTTCTCGTTTATATAAAAGAGCAGTAAAACTTGTATTGTTAAAAACAAGCACCCTGACAATTGAGGATTATAAGCAAATAAATGTCCTGACATTTCGAAACCGACTTTTATTCAATAAAGCTGTGTTTATGCAAAAAGTTGTTAATCAAAATGCACCTCCGAAGAATACCAAAGCTTTCAAAGTTAACCAACATAGACACAACCATTTGCTGACATTTCCAAGACCCAGAAATAACCCTATATAAATCGAGCCTCTTGTATTCAGGCAGTGACCTATGGAATGAACTCCCCAAAAATTTGAAACGTATTAAAAGCAAAAAACAATATAAAACACATCTAAAAAGATATTTCATGAATAAAAGTACAGAACACGACTTGTAAACTTAACCCTTTACCATTCGCATATCTTACAGAGAAACTCTCTGTAGTATTCGAAAATTCATGCAGTTTCTTTAAGAAAATAAGGTACCTCAAGTACACAGAGTGCTGTACAGTTACTATTGTTCACAGAGCAGTCATATTTGGCCAAAGTATTCATATGATGTCATACTTTGTTCTGCACCCCAAGATGTGTGTCCTACTTTGTTCTGCACCCCAAGATGTGTGTCCTACCTACATGTGTCGTGCTGCTGTCCCCTCTTTGTCACCAAATAAGGTAACATTGCAGTGACATCATGCTGTTAGTCTACAACTACCCCTAACATGCGCAATATACGTATGTGAGTAAAAAATAAAAAAATAAAAAGTGTGGTCCTGCCTGAATGTGTCCTCCATCGCATCCACCATCATGGTAATCCAATCGAACATTCACACTTGTCACAAAATACTGTCACCAAGTCTACATTTTCTAAGTGGAAAGTATTCAAACATAATGAAAACAACGTTGACTAATGCGCATATATATATTATTTACAAAAATATGCTCATGCCTACTATTTACCAAAACACTAGTGTGTCCTTCACCAATAGCCAGTTACATGGCTGTCACAATGCAGGTGTCACAGCCCAGTGTCACGTCCAGGTGTGTTTGCGTGTTTCTCAAGTGAAAATACTGATTAATTTTGATAAATCGGGTTTTCGTCATATTACTGATCCATGACTCAGAAAATCTCAAATCAGTCGACCAGTAGAGATGAAGCCTTGGCAAACGCTTGATCCCCATCATGATAAAAACTGACAGGTAAGCCCTAATTTCTTCAGGTGTTGTTTCTGTCCATAATGGATCTATGACTAAGCCTCTCACAGCGATCTTTTGCCTGGCATAATTGTTAGTTTCATGCACTGCAGTTTGAAAAAAATGTTGGGGCACAAACAAAACAAAGTAATCTAAGGGCTTGGCATTCAGTGGGAGAGTTTGTGCCAGCCCAGTCGGCAGCGTGAAGTCTTGCACTGTGCAAGGCACTTGTGCGCCGCGCCATGTCGTCTGCTATGAAGCCAACGAATGTTATCCTCAACATCCCTTTCCGACTCACTACCTTCTCCTATTTCATCTCCTTCTTCTACGTCTACTTCAACATCGGATTCAACATTTTATTCTCTTTCGAACTGTTCCACTTGAGCCAAAATAGCTTCAATTTCCACATCAGTATATTCCTCCCAAATCGTACCCTCAATCTTTGCTGCCATTTTTAGCTACAAGAAAGCATGGGAAAAACAAAGCCAGTCACTGGCCAATTTCTTGTGAATTGGAAGCTGTGTAGCACTGAATTTGGTGCCCATTCCTTCCTTAGTTTATGCTGACCTCAGTGGAATGTTCATTCATGGTGTGCGTGTACTAGGTAGAGCTTAGTGCATGCGGGAAATTCCCCACTAGGCTGAAATGATGTCAGGCGGGCTGCAGCGGGTATAAATATATGCAGGCGAGCGGGCAGCGGTGGGCTAAGGCGGGTAAAAATGGGAAAGGGTTAAGAGAGTGATTCAAGTGTCACTGACGTTATTCTTGTCATTAAAATCAGATATGACCCAAGTTTTCATATTCATATAGAGTACATGTGTAAGCATTGATCTATATATGGGTTGATATGATTGCTTTGAATCTGGTGTGTGTGTGTGTGTGTGTGTGTGTGTGTGTGTGTGTGTGTGTGTGTGTGTGTGTGTGTGTGTTTGTGTGTACAAGTGTGTGAGTGCGTGTGTGTTGTGTAATTGGTTTGGTTTTGGTTTTTTACTTTCTTGCTGTTTTGGCCTTTTTACATTTTTTGTGTTACACAAACACATGCTGCTTTATTTAATTTTGTCGCTGTTAGTTTTCTTTTTCATTGTATTAGCTGAGCTGAATTGTTATTGCTGACGTTAGTACTGCTGGGTGGGTTTACATTGCCTGAATTTATTCTTTGACGGAAGGATTAACGTTGTTCTGCCTCAAATCAAAAAGCACATGTACATGCGTGTATATGACCAGGGGAAAGGGAGGGAATGGATGTCTTTGTTTTACTTCTTTGCTCTGAATCCAATGGCTGTTGGTTATTCTTGTTTTCCTTATATATGAGTATATTATGTGATGAAGGGGATGTGGGTGAGGATGTGTATGTGTATGTGTATGTAAGTGTGTAAATGACACATCAGTTTCCTCTGTTTATATCCATTTGGTTGTTGTTGTTGTTATAGTTGGTGTGGTGGGGGTGGGTTCTGGTTTATTTTGCTTTTTGTTTGTTTTGGGTTTAGGGTGGTTTTCTTGGGGAGGGGGAGGGGGTATTTTGGACTCTTTTTCTCATCTTTTGTTAGTTCTATATTGTTCTTCATTTGTCTTGGCTGTTATTCTTGTCCTATGTTAGTTATTGTCGCTGTTGTTGTTGTGTACGTATGTTTGTGTTTGATTGTTTATTTCCTTGTTATGGTTTTCTTGTTGATTTATCTTTTTTTGTTGTTTTATTCAGTTGTTTGTATGGTTGAAGGTTTGTGTGTGTATGTGTGTGAGGGGGGGGGGGGTGAGGGAAGCAGTTGGTGTGGGTTTTTATAATTTTTATTTTGTTTTGTTTTCTTTGTTTGTTTTGGTTTGGTTTTTCTTTGTTGCTTGTTTGTTTGTATTATGACGGATATTTTTTCAAGATTTTTTAATTATTTAATTGTATGGTTTAATATTTTTCTGGGTTTTTTGTTTTGTTTTTAATTCCATATATGCATGTAATATTGTCTTTTCTTGTTTGATTTGTATAGTTTACCATAGATTAGGTTTTTTATTCTATGTCTGCATATACATTATCTTTTTTTCTGCTTTTTTTTTGTTTAGATAGATGGCTTGATGAAAAAAAGCAAATGCACTGCTTATTCAATGTACCATCTGAAAATAAAAGTTGACTTTGACTTATCTGCAGCTGTTTTCACAGCCTTGGGAAGATAACAGAATTTATTCATCAAACACACATTCAGATTCATTCAAATCCTCACAGTCACACACACACATACTTACTTATATACATGCACTCAAAACTATACAGCCAAACTCAGGCACTCACAAGCACCTGTACACACACACACACGCCACAGATAAACATACACACATGTAAAACTGCAACTGCACACACACACACAACAATTGTTTTCACTCAAAAATTACTAGTACACAGTACCCACAACCATCTATCTTTACCCTCCCATCCTGCCCCCCCCCCCCCCCCCCCCCCCCACAAACATAATATACACACACCTTCCCCTCCTCTCCCCTCTAATCCCTCCCTCATCCCCCCCCCCCAACCCCCCCCCCCCAAAACCCCACACACACTACAACAACACAACTGCAGTCACCCCATGTTCCATAAGTGGAAAGACTCAACTCCTCTGATTTCAGCGCTGCTGCCGCTGCCGCTGCCACCATTGCTCCTTACCTCCCCTTCATCCAGGCTCAGGGGCCTGAAGAGGAGTTAATGCCCCTGTGGTGGGCGGAAGGGGGCCCCAGGGGGCAAGGGGAGGGAGGGTGGAGAGAGAGGTCAAGGAGGGGGAGGTCACTGTCGCGGTGTGAGCTTTGGGGGCTGGGGTGTGGAGGGAGGAGGAGGCGAGGGTGGTGGCGGTGGCGGTGGTGGTGGTGGTGGTGGGGGTGTGGACGCTGGCGACAGACCCCTCCCCCTCCCCCCCTCCCTCCTCTGGGGCACGGTGCCCGGAACTTTTGACATGCTCCCGCAGGTGGTAGCGGCTGGCAAACTTCTTGCCGCAGTGCCCGCAGGCGAAAGGCAGCAGCCCAAAGTGCACGGTCTTGACGTGTTTGCGCAGGCTGCTGCTGGCGGCGAAGGTCTTCAGGCAGAGGGGGCAGCAGGGGGGGGGGGGGGCAGGGGAGGGGGGCCTTGCCGCGCGGCCCGTGCACGTTGCGGCGGTGCTGGATGAGGGAGGTGTGGCGCGTGAAGGTGTTGCCGCACGCCTCGCACCTGTAGTCGCGCCGGCCCAGGTGCACGATGTTGCGGTGCTTGCGCACGCTCTCCTGCGAGGAGAAGCGCTTGCAGCACAGGTCGCAGGAGAACTTGAGCGAGGCAGGGTCTCTGCGCCGGGGGGTCAGGTAGCGGGCCAGCTGCGAGGGGTCGGCGGCCACCACCAGCCTGGCCTCCTCCCTGTCTGGCCTGGCCTGCTCCTCCGCCCTGTCTGGCCTGGCCTGCAGGCCATGCACGCTGCGTTGGTGCCTGTGCAGGTTCTTCTTGGCGGCGAAACCTTGCTGCATCACGTCGCACTGCACGCCACCTTGTCCTGTGGGAAGCGAGGCAGCTGGGCGCTGCTTCTGTCTGCTGCTGCCTCCTCCTGCTCCTCCTCCTCCTCCTCCTCCTCCTCCTGCTCCTCCTCCTGCTCCTCCTGCTCCTCCTCCTCCTCCTCCTCCTGCTCCTCCTCCTCCTCCTCCTCCTGCTCCTCCTTCTCTCCTCCTGCTCTCCTCCTCCTCCTCCCGCCTGGCTGTCAGCTGCCACCACCACCAGAGGTGGCCGGCGCTTGCCGCACGCTCTGGAAGCCTGGTGTTTGTGGAGAGCGCACTTGCTGGTGAACACGTGCCCGCACGGCCCGCACCGGAACGCCTTGTCCGGGCAGTGCGTGCGCATGTGGACGCGCAGGTACTGCGTCGTGCGCACGGCCTTCCCGCACACCCAGCACAGCAGACTCTTGGTCGGCCGCGTGGCGTGCGTCTCCATGTGGCGCTTCAGCTCCCGCATCCCGTAGTAGCCCTTCCCGCAGCGCTCGCAGAAGAAGCGGTGCCGGCGGTCCTGCCTGTGGGTTTCCCCGTGACCCCGCAGGGCGCACTGGTCCGGGAAGGTCGCCCCGCAGGTCGGGCAGCGGAAGGGGCGCAGTTTGCGGTGCGCCACGTTGACGTGCCGGTCCAGCTTGCCTCTGGTGGCGTAGGCGGCAGAGCAGCAGCCACAGGCGTGCGGCCGCCACCGCAGGTGAGCCAGGCGCAGGTGCTTGACCAGCATGCCGCGGTGCGTGAAGCTGGCTCCGCACTCCTTGCACCGGTAGCGGTCGTTGGGGGCGCGCTTGAAGCACTGCCGCTTCTGCCCGGCATCTGGCAGCCCCACGTCAGTGACGCCCAGGTAATGCCATGACAGGGCGTCACCAGACGGGCCTTTGTCGTCGGGGCTGTCGCACACCTCCTCTGTTTGCTGTGTCCATGATGATGATGATGATGATGATGATGTCGATGATGATGATGATGATGATGATGGCAGGGGCGGTGGCTTTGATGTCGGCTCTTCGTCGTCTTCCTCCACTGAAGGCAGGGTCTCCTCCAGCAAGTTGTCTGTTGGCGATGCAGCCGCTTCAGCTTTCACAGCTGAGGCATCCTCAAGGGGCTGTGACTCTTTCCTCTCCCCTTCTCTGGCAGGTGAGATGGGGTGAGTCGCCTCCCCTGCATCCTCCAAGTCGGCTGTGTTTTTCTTGAGTATTAGCCCCGAGGATCGCAGTCCTGGTCGACGAGACCGCCGCAGTGCCCTCCCTTTGTCTGCCTGTGTGAACACAGCATACATCCATAAACACTCTGCCTGTCTTTCACACTTTGGCTAAATCTTTCACACTTTGGCTTCCATCTTTCACACTTTGGCTAACATTTTTTACACTTTGGCTAAATCTTTCAAACTTTACATCTTTCACACTTTGGCTAACATCTTTCACACTTTGGCTGAATCTTTCACACTTTGTCTAACATCTTTCACACTTTGTCTAACATCTTTCACACTTTGGCTAAATCTGTCACACTTTACAACTTTAGTAAGGAAAGGACCAATGCTCTAGAGATAATATCAAAAGCTGGTAAAGGATCCCGTATTTATTATGATGAAATGATTGGCAAAATAGAAATTCTCGACATTAAATCTTTCGTGAATTGGGAAAGACAGCTTGACGTTCCAACAGACTGGCACAGACTATTAAAACTGACAAATAAAATTAAAGAAATTAAATTGAAATGGTTTCAAAAAAAGATTTGTTATAGAATATTAGTCACGAACAAAATATTAAAGAAAATGAAAGTTACAGATAATGACAACTGCAATTTTTGTGGCAAGGAAAAGGACACGATAAACCATTATTTATGGGAGTGTCAGTATGTACAGAATTTCTGGAAAGAACTTGAAGTGACTATAAAACACAATTGTTCTCATTGCGAGAGACTGGAGCTTAATGTGGAAATAGTGCTTTTTGGCACTGATGCAATTACAACAACTGATGAAGTGTTAGACTTAATAATACTGTTAGCAAAGTTCTATGTTTATAAATGTCGGATTGGTAAAACAAAACCTAATGTTGGTAATTTTCTGAATGAACTAAAATATAAATATGAAATGGAAAAGCTGGAGCATAGAAAACAAATGCAGTTTACTAATTTTCAGAAAAAATGGTTCCAGTACATCAACTTAGTAGAAACTTGAATACCATTTCAAAATATAAGAAAATTATGTATGTAATCTATAAATCTTGACTTGACAACGAAAATGATGATTGATTCTTTGTGTACTTTGTGTAGCTAGTAGCCTTGTACGCCTGTAAAATGGAAATGATGTAATGTTGTCTGGACGAAAAGTTAATTTGTTTGTTTTGAACTGTATATGTGTGCCAATCAAAAAGATTTTTTTTAAAACAAACAGAAACAACAAAACAAAAAAAACAAAAACAAAAAAAAAATCTGTCACACTTTGGCCAAATCTGTCACACTTTTGGCCAAATCTGTCACACTTTGGCCAAATCTGTCACACTTTGGCCAAATCTGTCACACTCTGGCTGTCTTTCTCACTTTGGCTCAATTTTTCACCCTTACTTTGGCTAAATCTTTTCACACTTTGGCTAAATCTTTCACACTCTGGCTAAATCTTCCAGACTTTGGTTATCTTTCACACTTTGGCTAAATCTTTCATACTCTGGCTAAACCTTTCACACTTTAGACTGTCATATGAGCACAAATACATTGCACTGCCCGTAAAGCACCTGACAAGTCAGGCCCAGCACATCCAACTTCAGCATAAGAGAGATTTGCTATCTTTTAAGTCTTTCTCACTGGGAAAAAAGGCAGGAGGAGAATGGACCAAGATGGCAGAAAACAGACAAGAAGGAAGTAGTGACAGGAAGAACAGAAACAAGGCAGAAACAAAGAGAGGGATAGAAAAGAGGGAATTTCTAGCACAGAATTTCCAGAAGGTGGGGACGGTATTTATACTGTCAGCCCCCCGGCACGCTCGTGATTGGATGGGACTGACACCACCAGAGGGATTGTTTTCCCCCTGGAGTTAACCAACATCTTTCCCCCTGGAGTTACCCAACATCAGTGCTGACTCCACTCCCCCAGAAAGTCCTCCAGAGGGGACCGCAGACTAGATCCCATGTACAAACACTCGGAAAAACAATCTTGAGCATACGCTAAGACCCGGTCCGCGTTTAGGAAGAGCAGACCATTGCGTGCCAGTGGGAACAAATGCCAGAACTGCAGGCGCACCGGTGTCCTGTTTAGACATCACCCCCAAAGTCAGAATGCGGCTGCCTTCACAGAGGGTGAAGGTCGCGTTGCTGATTGGCGAAGCTCGGAGCTGTGGCCGAGGCACGAAAAACAAAGTCAAGGTTTGCCCTGCTCCGCAGTAGGTCTTGTGTCGCCCATCAACCGTCCACACCACACACAACAGCCACACACACAACACCCACACAACAACCACCCACACACACCACACACAACAACCACACACAAACACACACACACAACACAACACCCACACACACCACACACAACACACAACAACACCCAACACACACAACCCAACAACAACACCCACACACACACACAACCACACAACACACTCACACACAACACACACACAACCACACACAACACCCACACAACCACAACACCACACACACACACACACACACACAACACCACCACACCACACCAACACCACACACACACACACACACAACACACACACACACCACACAACACCACACACACACCACACCAACACCACACACACCACAACACCCACACAACACCCACACAACAACCACACACACACACCACACACAACAACACACACACACAACAGCCACACACAACACCCACACACACAACACAACACACACAACACACACACAACAACACCACACACAACACCACCAACACAACACACACACACACAACAACACCACACACACACCACACACACCACACACAACACCACACACAACCAACACCCACACACAACACCACACACACAACACCCACACACACACACACACACACACACACACCAACACACACACAACACCCCACAACACACACACACAACACCACACACAACACCCACACACAACACCACACACAACACCCACCACAACAAACACCCACACAAACACCACACACACAACACCACAACAACCCACAACACACACCCACACACAGTCACACACAACACACACACAACACCCACCACACCAACACCACACACAAACACCACACACACAAACACCCACACACAACACCCACACACAACACACCACACACAACACCACACACACAACACCACACACAACACCCACACAACACACACCACACACACAACACACAACACCACACACACAACCCACACACAACACCCACACACAACACCCCACACAACAGCCACACACAACACACACACACAACACCCACACACAACACCCACACACACAACACCCACACACAACACCCAACAAACACCACACACAACACACACACACAACACACTCCACACAACACCCACACAACACCACAACACAACACCCACACAACACCCACACACAACACCCACACACAACACCACACACAACACACACACAACACACCACACACAACACACAACACCCACACACACAACACCAAAACAACACCCACACACAACACACACCAACACACCACACCAACCCACAACACACCACAACCACCCACACAAACCCACAAACCCAACACACACAACACCCACACAACACACCAACCCACACACACACCACACACAACACCCACACACCACAAACCACAAACACACAACACCCACCACAACACCACACACACACACACACAACACCACACACAACCCACACAACCCCACCCACAACCCACCACAACACCACACACAACCCCACACAACACACCAACCACACAAACCACCCACACCACAACAACCACACACACACCAACACACACAACACAACACACCACAAACCCACACAACCCCACACACAACACCAACACACAACACCACAACACCTCACACACAACACCACACACAACACCCCAAACACAACACACACCACACACAACACACACACCCACACAACACACACACACAACACCAACAACAACACCACACACAACACCACACACACACACACACAACACCCACACACACAACACAACACACACAACACACACAACACCCACACACAACACTCCACACACAACACACCCACACACAACACCCACACAACACAACACACAACACCACACACACCACAACACCCACACACAACAACCACACACAACACCCACACACAACCCCCACACAACACACACACACAACACCCACACAACACACACAACACCTCACACACAACACACACACACACAACACCACACACAACACAACACCACCAACAACCCACACAAACCCCACACACAACACCCACACACAACACCCACACACAACACCACACACAACAACACCACACACAACACTCACACACACCACCACACACAACACCACACACAAACCACACACAACAACACACACACAACAACACCCACACACAACACCCACACACAACACCACAACAGCCACACACAACACCCACACACAACACACACCCACACACAACACCCACACACACACAACACTCACACACAACACACACACACACACAACACCACACACAACAACACCACACACAACACCCACACACAACACCCCACACACAACACCCACACAACAATCACACACAACAACATCACACACAACAGCACACCACAACACCCACACACAACACCACACCACAACACACACACACAACCCACACACAACACCCACACACAACACTCACACAACACATCACACACACACTCACACACACACCACAACACACACCACACACAACACCACACACAACACCCACACACAACACCACACTACACAACACCACACACAACACCACACACACACACAACAGCCACACACAACACCACACACAACAGCCAACAAACCTCACACACAACAACCACACACAACACACAACACCACACCAACACCCAAACCCACACACACAACACCCACACACAACACCCACAAACAACACCCACACACAACACCCACACACAACACCACCCACAACACACACACCACACACCACACACAACACTCACACACAACACACCCACACAACACCACACCCACACACACACACAACACTCAAACAAACACCACACACAACACCCACACACAACACCACACACAAACACCCACAACACCCACCACACAACACTTCGCACCTCAAAACCCTCCGCTCGAAGAGTAGCCTTTTTAACGATACAAAACACAAACCACACACGACAAACCAAAACACAACTTATCCAAACCTCAAAAAAACACAAAAACAACGAAACACCCCACACAACACACAAATCACAAAAACTCACAAACAACACTCACACAAAAAAAAAAAAAAAAAAAAAAAAAAAAAAAAAAAAAAAAAAAAAAAAAAAAAAAAAAAAAAAAAAAAAAAAAAAAAAAAAAAAAAAAAAAAAAAAAAAAAAAAAAAAAAAAAAAAAAAAAAAAAAAAAAAAAAAAAAAAAAAAAAAAAAACGGATACAAAATGACAAAACTGCATACACACGGGACTGGATGGGGGGAACAAAAGCACATGAGTGCTTATTCCATTATCCTCAAAATAGAAGAATGAAATAAATAAATAAAAACGAGAAAAAGCACACACACAGATCTACAAGATTCAGCGCTATATAAATTCCATATATTATTATTATTATTATTATTATTATTATTATCTACCTTCTGGCTGCTACCAGACACTGCACTACTGGCATCCTGTGGCTCCGTCCCGCTCGAGGACAAACCCCCGGACCTCTTCACACGGGAGGACCTTGTTCTTTGGGGCTCCTGCGGCTCCGGTTTCGAGCCCCGGGTCCCCCTGCCGTTGCTACGAGGCGCCCTGGGCAGCCGTGTGGTCGACGCAGCTCCGGGATGGTCGCGGGGCAGGGAGTCAATGGCGGCGTTGGCGTCACCACCCCTGCTCCCCATGACCTTGGCTGAGAGCAAGTTTTTCTCCAGGGCCAGTTTTCTCCACTCTTCACCTGCACACACAGACCCATCAGAAAGAGGATTCAAGACGATTTTTTCCTCTGGAGTTCATATCGGTGCCGACTCCACTCTCCCCCCCACCCCATCCCCCCCAAATAAAAATCCTTTGAATGAGACTATAAACCGAGGTCCTGTGTGCGAACACATGTAGAACATTTTGCAGACAAGGTAAAACCTGTTCCGCTTTTCGGAAGAGTAGGCCATTGCGTGCCGGTGGGAACGTATGACAAAATTGACAAAACTGCATACACAAGGGGAATGGATGTAAAAAAAAAAATTTTAAACCACATGAGTGCTTATTCCATAATCGTTGCAATAAAATAATTTAAAACAAAAATAATTTAAAAAATAATAGAATAATTCTTACCTATAGTAAAGGCAAACCCCCCCACCCCATCCCACCCCCAAAACCCTTACACACACACAATCTCACCTGAAGTAAAGGCTGTAAGATCCCCTACATATATACACAGACTCGATCTCAAAACCACACACAAAACCAATCTCACGCGCAATGAAGGCTAAAACTCCCACCTTGCACACACACACACAGACACACACAGACACACACACAGACACACCACACACACACACACACACACACACACACACAACACACACACACACACCCACACCACACACACACCCACACACACACACACACCAACCACACACACACACCACACACACACACACCCACACAGACTCACACACACACACAGACTCATTCTCACTTGAAAAAAGAAAGAAGATGGCAGGACGGTTTAGACCTTCACCTCCTTATCAGGTACACCCTCAGGTTCTGGGTTCAATTCTCAGCCTGGCCTTTCCTTCCCATTTCAACAGGAAAACCGAACTGAAGGTCAAGTCTTTCGGAGGAGACTCTAAACCAGACAGACCTGTGTGCTGAAAGACTTGTGCACATAAAAAGAACCTCCCCCCCCCTCCCTCCCCTCCCCCGACAGTTGAAAATCAGAAAGCAGGGAGGTACCTCTCCCCATCCTGGCAAAAATTCAATTCTTCACTGGATCACCGGAGTGGGTGACCATAACCGTGGAGGAGGGGGGGGGGTTTGGCCAGAATGGTTGCACATGCAAAGTGTCAGCTACGTGCTGTTTGCATGGAGAGCGTAATGTGTTGGTTTTTTGTATGATGCTCTAAGCTCTCTGAGGACATGTACACGACCCTTTCTTTCATCCTTTACATGTAGTCCTTCTATAAACCGAGGCCCCGTGTGCGAACGTATGCAGAACATCTTGCGCACACGTTAAATCCTGTTCCGCTTTTCGAAAGAGTAGGCCATTGTGTGCCGGTGGGAATAGACGACAACATTTACAAAACCGCATACACACGGGGACTGGATGTTTAAAAAAAAAAGCACATGAGGGCTTATTTCATTATCCTCGGGGAAAAAATCTGAGCGCTTTGATTTGTTGCTTTACAAGATTCAGCACTATATAAATTCCATACATTATTATTATTATTATTATTATTATGTAGTCATCCTTGGCTGGTAACCTGGCTGAGGGAATTTCTCTGTTTTGAGATAATCTTGCTTTGATTTGCTTTTGCAAGATGTAGCGCTATCATTATAAATTCCATTTATTATTATCGTCATAAAGTATGTGGAATTGGACCATCTCTCCATCGGTGAACCTCGGACCTCTAGCCGAGGAAAAAACCCGAAGAAAAAAATCGGCAACAAAAGAGTGGTCACCTGAGGCAGAGGTCACGAGGGCGGCGTTGAGCAGCAGGGCACAGTCCTCCCACGAGGACGGGGTGTGGAGGTGGTACCTGCTCAGCACCCAGCTGACCGCCCTGCTTTCCATGGCGCCCCACCTCCTGCCTCCCCCCTCTTGCCCCCAGCACTGACCGCCTCCGCGCACCTGTGACACACAGCGACTGGAAAGTGGCAGGTGGAAGGGTCGATCCCTCTCTCTCTCTCTCTCTCTCTCTCTCTCTCTCTCTCTCTCTCTACAGCCTTGTGTTTCCCCATCATCAGACCTTAGTGCCAGGTCTGGGTCCTCGGCTCTCCATGACACCATTCAACCCAGCTCCACTTTGCCACACAATTTAGAGCGCTTTCATTGATAAAAACAAAACACAACATATTTTTTAAACCCCCAGTAACATGAAAGTCACCTTTCCAACTGACCTTGCAGACAGGAAAAAGCCATTCTCCAAGGAAAAAGAAACTGCGTAGATGAGGTAAAAAATAAAAAAGTAAGGGGCTGGGAGGTGGGGGCAGGACTGTGCTTCTAAATCCTGGTGATGTTCTCTCTCTCTCTCTCTCCTCTCTCTCTCACCGTCTGATGATGATATTGTGATCAAATCGGTTGCAAAGTTTATTGCTGAAGCACTGAAATGATGACAATTACAGCTAAGTTCCAATTAGTTTAACATTTGTGACTAAACTAAAGTAACATTTATATTATGTAAACTCCGGCATTTTGTGACACACCTAAAGAAACATTTATAATTACGCTGTAATCTCCAGCAAGAATATTTATTGAAAATTTCACATACAATTTCATTGGACGGTCTAATATAGCATTCTAGAATGTTCTTTTTATTATTTTAGTTATTGCTTATTGGTTCCTGATGTTCATCCTTGTTATTACTTTGTGTTCAGTTTGAAACTGAGTTTACGTCAGAGCTTAATGTCGTATCCGTTCATAGAGAGCTCCTTTTTTGTTGTTTTTTGTTTTCATTACGTTAAATGCATCATGTGATTTTTCTTGTATTTATTTGTATTTACAAAAGAAAGTCGTGTATAACCCCCCTTGTCAATAGGCCACATTGGGCAATGACAATAAATTGGTCAAAGCGTCAAAACGTCTCTCACACACACACACACACTCACACACACAAACACACACACACACACAGAACAGCCTGAATGTCACATAGATAAATTCTGCCACAACTGTTAGGCTGCATGCAATACAATACAACAGATTAAGAATAATAAAATACAATGCAATACAATACAAAATACCATAGCATACAAAACAATACGAAACAATACAATACAAGAACCACACTACAATCAGATCACAGACCTCAGAAAAAAGATGGCAGAATGGTCTACACACTCTTCTGCCTAACAAGTAAACCGTGAGGTTGTGGGTTCGATTCCCAGCCTTGCCCTTTCTTCCCAGTTTGACGGGAAAACCGAACTGAATGTTAAGTCTTCCAGAGTTGACTCTAAACCAGACAGACCTGCGTGCTTACGGACTTGTGCACGTCAAAAGAACCCACGACAGTTGACAATCAGAAAAAGCAGAGTGATCCCCCCTGACTAGTCATCGTGGCAAAATTGGAAGGCTCGATTCCTGACTGTATCCCTGAAGTCGGAGTGTGGCTTTACAAGATTCAGCGCTATATAAATTCCATACATTATTATTATTATTATTATTATTAATGGAGGGAGGGGGGCAACAATCTCAGCACTGGTGAACTTCAGAGCTGCAGCGCAGGAAGACAGAAAACAAACAAAAGAACGTGAGGACCAGAGACTGACATGAGCTGCACAGGAACAGCACAAGAAGAACGTCACAAACCACGAGGCAGCAAAAAGACACCCAAAAGAACAGCACTAACGTATTCACCAGCACCTTGCTATTCAGAGCAGGGCGAACTCCAAATGCAAAAGGAACCGCACAGTAAACAAAGACCAGAGTTCTCCTCCCCTCCCCTCACAACTCTGTTCCGCTGTCATCACCACCTTTGTCGACAGGATCTGGACACATGAGAGTTGTCATCTCCTTTTAAATAAAGGGGAGGGGGGGGGGGGGGGGGGGGGGCAGCCTAGAGGTTAGAGCGTTAAGCTTGTGATCTGACAGCTTGGGTTCCAGCCACCACCAAGACCCCCGGTTCAAGGGGACTCTTCCCCTGAAGTTAGCATCAGTATTCCCCGGAAAGTCCTGCCCATTAGACTATAAGCCCAGGTCCCGCATGTGAAAGTACACAGAACATCTTGTGCATATATAAGATGTGTTAAAACCAGCCCTGCCTTTCAAAAGAGTAAGCCCATTTCATGCCGGTAAGAATGGATGACAAATACTTTTTTTTTAAAATGTTTTAAACTGCATGCGCATTGAGGTTGTGAAGTAGGGCGAAAACAGAATACGGCTACCTCAATGGCGGGGCAAACACAGTTGCGTACGCAAAAATCTCACCATTGGTGAACCTCAGACCTCTGGCCAAAGAAGAAATATCAAACGAAAAACAAAACTGCGACACAGTCACACAAGACCAAACAAAGCCCCAAGCAAACTCTCTACACTGGTCTGTCTCGTTCAGCTTACCTCCCCATTGGAGACCGTCTCCTCCTCATCGCCTTTCGTCAGCGATGTTTCATCCTGCGTCGAAAACCTTTGCTGTTCCCATGCCACTTCTTCACCCGAGTCATCGTCATCGTCATCTCTTCTTTCTTCTTTCACACACACACCTCTAGGGGCTTGCTGGGTGTGCCTGGATGGCCGACACCTGAAATCTGAGAGCTTGGAAGCCTGGACCCCAATCTCCGACACAGCAGAGTTGCACACAACTCCCAGTTTCCCAGGAAGCCCTGGTTCAGGGATGTGATGGGCGTGCCACTGTGATTGGTGGATGCGTGACGGTAAGCTTGCAGACGCTTCAGTGCTTGTCTGGGATTGGCTGTTGTCATAGGGGACGCTGTTGCTTCTGGTTTCTGATTGGTCAGATTCTGGGGAAAGGTTGGATCTGGCTTGTGATTGGTCAGATTCACAGGTCAACTTCATTCTGATTTGTGGCTGGTCCTGGTCACATGACTGCTTTGATCTGGCTTGGGATTGGTCCGTTGACAGGCTCATTCTGGCTTGTGATTGGTCTGTTGACAGACTCATTCTGGCTTGTGATTGGTCTGTTGACAGACTCATTCTGGCTTGTGATTGGTCAGATTGCCAGAGCTGGCCACTTTCAGATAAAGGGCCACTGTCTGAGGACGGTGAAGGAGGATTGTGGGAAGGCCGGTGAGTAGACTGTGGGGGTGGTGGTTGAGATGGAGGAAGAGTGGGGCGACAGTCGTCGCACAAAGCAGCAAGTGGAGCCTGACAGTGACAGCAAAGCAACGCTGGTGTGTGTTGGTCCTTGTTTTCCACTGTACCTGTAACAACACACCAGTATGCATGCTGTTGTTCATACACAGGCATGTATGCTTCTATATGCACTTGCATGCTTGCTGCAGACAAGCTCACATGCTCTCTCTCTCTCTCACACACACACACAGACCACACTAAAACAGATATATTCCCATGCACCTATCCACCTACTTACCCCCCCCCCCCCTCTCTCTCACATCTCTCTCTCATACCACACACACACACCACAACCACACACCACACACAACACAAACCACCAACACGCACTGACACACACACGCACACACACAGTTTACCACGCACACACAAGCTTGTGCACCTTTTCACAACATCTCACCATTGCTGAACCTCGAAGCTCTAGCCCAAGAACAGAAACAATCCAAAATTAAACAAAATCCAAAAACCAGGCCCTATCCTAGGGCGTCACACCACGAACGCAGCGCTCGTAACCTCTAGGTTATCCTTCCCCCCATAATTGTGAGTATGATCCTTCAGCTGTAACCACTCACAGATCAGCCCCATTCATAACAAACCCACGGTCCTTCTCTCACTGTGCTCATTCTACTCTATAGGTCTATCCGACCCACAGGCCTGACCCAGCCCCAAAGCTGCCGTCAGCTAAGGGCCAAGGCCTCCATCAATATGTTGTTATGCTTTAAAATTGGTATGTGGCGACGGGACAGCCTAGTGGTTAGAACATTGCGCTCGCAATCTGACGACCCGGGTTCGATTCCCGTTCAAGGGGATATTTTCCCCTGGAGTTAACATCAGTGCAGACTCCACTCTCCCCAAAAGTCCTTCGGATGAGACTATAAACCGAGGCCCGTGTGCGAACGCACGCAGAAAATTTTGTGCACACGTTATTTCCTGTTCCGCTTTTTGTAAGAGTAGGCCATTGTGTGCCAGTGGGAACAGATGACAGAATTTACAAAACCACATACACACAGGGACTGGATGTAAAAAAAGCACATGAGTGCTTATTCCATTATCCTCAATATAAAAGAATTTTTTTTTTAAAAAAATGTTTACATATGTTGTGATTGTCTCCAGCCATGACAAACCCTCAGCAATAACAACCTGCACTCTTCTTTCAAGGAGAGAAAAAAATCCTCTGAAGTTGAAGAACAGCTGCCTAGCATATGGGGAGGTACTCGAAAACAGTCATGCACACAAACTTGTCCCCCGGCGTGTACGTCGCATCTCATGGCGATTCCTAGACTGTGCGATGAGTGAGACAGCGCATTATTCCGAGTGAGCCCCAGGGTGGTGCACTGGGAAATGCCCAACACCAACACCAACATCACCAACACCAGCTCAACAAACAGTACAAACA
>CM054164.1:9214214-9216714 GCA_028751875.1 Rapana venosa
TTTCCCCCCCCCCCCCCCCCCCCTTCTCTCTTTCCCCTTTCTTTTCTCTCCCCTCTTCTCTCTCCTCTCTCGTTCTTTTTTCCCTCCCCTTTCTTCCCCTCTTCTTTTTCCTCTCTCTTTTCCCCTGTCTGCTTTTTTGTCTTTCAGGTTTTCTCTCTCTTCATTCTGTTTCCCTCTCTCATCTCTCTCCTCTCTCTTCTCTTTTCTTCTCTTTTTTTTCCCTCTCTTCTGTCTCTGTCTCTCCCTTTCTCTGTCTCTCTCTTTTTCTTCATTCCCTTCTGTCCCTCCTCCCCCCCCTTTCTGTCTCCCCCTTCTCTGTCTCTTCTCCTCTCTCTTTTGTCCTTCCTCTCTCTCTCTCCTCTCTCTCTCTCTCCCCCTCTCTCTCTCTCCCCCTCTCTCTCCCCCTCTTTCTCTCTCTTTTTTCCCCCCTTTCCTTCTACTAATTTTTTTCTTTCTTTGTTTTCCCCCTCTCTCTCCCCCTCCCCCTCTCCCCCCTCTCCCCCCTCCCCTCTCTCTCTCTCCCCCTCCCCTCTCCCCCCTCTTCTCTTTCTCCCCCTCTTCATTCCCCTGTCTCCTCCCTCTCTCCCTCTCTCTCTCGCTCTCTCTCTCTCTTCATTCTCTTTCCCTCTTCTCTCCCTTCTCTCTCCCTCCCCCCCCCCCTTCTTCCCTCTCTCCCTCTCTCTCTCCTCCTCTTCTCCCTCTCTCTCTCCCTCCCCTCTCTCTCTCTCTCCTCTCTCTCCCCCCTCTCTTCGCCCCCTCTTTTCTCGCTCCCTCTCCTCTCTCTCTCTCCCTCTCTTCCCTCTCCCTCCCCTCCTCCCCCTCTCTCTTCCTCTTCCCCTCCTCTCTCTCCCCCTCTCCCCCCTTTCCCTTTCTCTCCCCCTCTTCCTCTCCCTCTCTCTCCCCTCTCTCCTCCCCCCCCTCTCTTCCTTCCCTCTTCTCCCTCCCTCTCCCCCCCCCTTCTCTCTCCCTCTCTCTCCTCTCCCCTTCCCCCCCTCTCTCTCTCCCCCTCCCTCTCTCTCCCCTTTTTCCCCCTCCTCTCTCCCTCTCCCCTCCTCCCCTCCCCCCCCCCTCCTCTCTCCCTCTCTCTCCCCTCTCTCCCCTCTCTCACCCCCCCTCCTCTCTCTCGCTTCCCTCTCCTCCCCCTTTCTTTTCTCCCCTCTCTCTGTCTCTGGCATTGAAAAAGCAAGCACACTATGGGAGGGAGGGAGGGAGGGATGACCTATTTACCACGGCCTGTTCTCAGATGTACTTGTTCCCTGAACAGGGTTGTGGTGGCTGCCTTCCTTGTGTGGCCCTGGTTGGGTCATCGGCTGGTTGCTAGGCTGCTTGGTGGGTTGGCTGGTTGGTCAGCTGGCTGGTCAGCTTGTTGGTTGACTGGCTGGTCAGCTTGTTGGTTGACTGGCTAGTTGGTTAGTGGGTGTAGTTAGCGTACTGTTTTGTTGGTTGGGGGTGCGAGGGTGGGTTGGTCGGTTGGCTGGTTAACTTTTGAGTTGGCCGTTTGGGCGGTTAACTTTTGGTGTTGGTTGGTTGGTTGGGTTTTTTTAGTTGGCTGGTTAACTTTTGAGTTGGCTGGTTAACTTTTGAGTTGGGGTTGGTGGTTAACTTTTGGTTTGGTTGGTTTTTTTTTAGTTGCTGGTTAACTTTTGAGTTGGCTTTTTGTTAACTTTTGAGTTGGTTGGTTGGGGTTTTTTTTGTTGGCTGGTTAATTTTTTGGGTTGGCTGGTTAACTTTTTTTAGTTGCTGGTTATTTTGGTGGCTGGTTAATTTTGGTTGGTGGTTGGTTGGGTTTTTTTTTAGTTGGCTGGTTAATTTTTGAGTTGGCTGGCTGGCTGGCTGGTTAACTTTTGAGTTGGCTGGTTAACTTTTGAGTTGGCTGGTTAACTTTTGAGTTGGCTGGTTGGCTGGTTAACTTTTGAGTTGGCTGGTTGGTTGGTTGGCTGGTTAACTTTTGAGTTGGCTGGTTGGTTGGTTAACTTTTGAGTTGGCTGGTTAACTTTTGAGTTGGCTGGTTGGCTGGTTAACTTTTGAGTTGGCTGGTTGGTTAACTTTTGTGTTGGCTGGTTAACTTTTGAGTTGGCTGGTTAACTTTTGAGTTGGCTGGTTGGTTAACTTTTGAGTTGGCTGGTTGGCTGGTTAACTTTTGAGTTGACTTGGCTGGTTAACTTTTGACTTGGCTGGTTGGTTAACTTTTGAGTTGGCTGGTTGGCTGGTTAACTTTTGAGTTGGCTGGTTGGCTGGTTAACTTTTGAGTTGGCTGGTTGGTTGGCTGATGGGTTTCTTGGCTCACAGTGCTCACCAGGACTCACGAGGGCCTTTCTCCCATTACTCACATTCGTTTCTCAGGTCGAGGAACCCTCCTCGTGTGAACTTTGTGTGTGGGACAGCCATGCAAGCATCTGCTTGTGGAGTGCAAAGATGTCCAGGATATTAGCCACAGGCATGTTACTGCAGACTCCTGATAGATACGGTTTCGTGATGTTCCTCCGGGGCAGCATTGGTA
>CM054164.1:9221714-9231728 GCA_028751875.1 Rapana venosa
CTGACGTCATTCACTGACAACACAACAGCATTGTTGTAGTGTAGGCCTTGGCAGTGAGCTGACGTTACTCACTGACAACACAACAGCATTGTTGTAGTGCAGGCCTTGGCAGTGAGCTGACGTTACTCACTGACAACACAACAGCATTGTTGTAGTGCAGGCCTTGGCAGTGAGCTGACGTCTCTCACTGACAACACAACAGCATTGTTGTAGTGCAGGCCTTGGCAGTGAGCTGACGTCACTCACTGACAACACAACAGCATTGTTGTAGTGCAGGCCTTGACAGTGAGCTGACGTCACTCACTGACAACACAACAGCATTGTTGTAGTGCAGGCCTTGGCAGTGAGCTGACGTCACTCACTGACAACACAACAGCATTGTTGTAGTGCAGGCCTTGGCAGTGAACTGACGTCACTCACTGACAACACAACAGCATTGTAGTGCAGGCCTTGGCAGTGAACTGACGTCATTCACTGACAACACAACAGCATTGTAGTGCAGGCCTTGGCAGTGAACTGACGTCACTCACTGACAACACAACAGCATTGTTGTAGTGTAGGCCTTGGCAGTGAACTGACGTCACTCACTGACAACACAACAGCATTGTAGTGTAGGCCTTGGCAGTGAGCTGACGTCACTCACTGACAACACAACAGCATTGTTGTAGTGCAGGCCTTGGCAGTGAACTGACGTCACTCACTGACAACACAACAGCATTGTAGTGAGCTGACGTCACTCACTGACAACACAACAGCATTGTAGTGCAGGCCTTGGCAGTGAGCTGACGTCACTCACTGACAACACAACAGCATTGTTGTAGTGCAGGCCTTGGCAGTGAGCTGACGTCACTCACTGACAACACAACATCATTGTAGTGTAGGCCTTGGCAGTGAGCTGACGTCTCTCACTGACAGACACGCTCCTGGCCTGGGCCAGTCACAGTATCATCATGAGGCAGTCACTCTGATTCCCTCTGGGGAGGCCTTTAAAAAAAACAAAAAACTTTTCTCCCTGAACTGCCCGAGGAGTCGTTGGGGCACTTGCACTGAACAAGTTTTCAGCCCCTGTCTCATGGGCCAGTTGAACCTGGCGGAGCCCATCCCTCTGCAGGTGCAGGATGCATGCTGGGCATGCTGGTGCTTCCGCAAACCCACCAGCATGCATGACACGATCCTTAACGTGCATATTATTTTTTTTCTTCTGCATACGTGTATCATTGGGGACGGGACAGCCTGGTGGTTAGAGTCATGTATTCGTGATCTGCTGACCCGGGTTCGATTCTCGTTCAAGAGGATTTTTGCTCTGGAGGTAACATCAGTGCCGACTCCACTCTCCCCAAAAGTCCTTCGGATGAGACTATAAACCGAGGTCCCGTGAGCGAACGTACGCAGAACATCTTGCGCACACGTTAAAACCTGTTCCGTTTTTCGGAAGAGTAGGCCATTGTGTGCCGGTGGGAACGGATGACAATTACAAAACTGCATACACACGGGGAACTGGATGTAAAGAAAAAAGTCGGAGTGCTTATTCCATTGTCCTCGAAATAAAAGAATAAACAAATAGATAAATAAATAAATAAAGAGAAGTATGGCTTTTTTAACTGACCCGAGAAATTGTAAAAAAAAAATTTGTTTAAATTCCTTTCCTTAATTGACTGGATGTCCGTGTCAGAATCGAACCTTCGATTTCATGGACTCGTGTGGGGCGGACGGAAAACGCTCTATCCACTTTGCTACAGTGTTTGTGATACAGGATTATACAAAAATAAAAAAAATTAAAACCTGATTTTTTGGTTTGTTGGTTGTTGTTGTTGTTGTGTTGTTGTTTGTAGCAAGCAGCTGTGCTATAAAAAGGTAAAGGTAAAGGTGTCCCATAACCTATAAGGTCGTAGGGGAGCAAGGCATCAGAGACCTCACTTCTCTAGGGCCAGCATATTGAGGGCGGCGCCCATCTCCTCTCCCTCGCTGCTTTACCTTCCCTGACCCTAAAGAGGGCAGGTACCCATTTACAGCTGGGTGAACTCGGGAACTGTACTGAAGCCAAGGCGCGCAAACAGCAACCCATCCAAGTGGTAACCACGCTCGACGCTGCTCAACTTGGCTGGGGAAAGGTAGTGCTCGGACCACTGAGCTAAGTGGTGCCTGGGCTATGATGAAGTTAATGAGAATCGTCATTGACATAGCGCTCCATTTCACTGGCTAGGTAGGGGCAGTTTGGGTACGCAAGTAAAGAGCATTACTGTCAGTAGCGTGGTTATATATAAGAATGACCGTAATGGTAATAGTAATGATGATGATGATAATGATGATAATTATAGTAACAATGGAAAAAATGACGATGATAATGATGGTGATACTGATGTAGAAGATGATTGTGATACGACTTCTACTACTGCTGCTGCTTCTGCTGCTGCTGCTGGCTGCTGCTGCTGCTGCTGCTGCTGCTGCTGCTGCTGCTGCTGCTGCTGCTGCTAAGGATGAAAGCGCACCAAACGCGCGCGCGCGCGTACACACACAACACAACACACATACACAACACAACACATACACAACACACACACACAACAACACCAATAACACAACGCAACAACAAACACATCAACACACACACAACCTCAACGTACAAACACACACAAACGGACCACACCTACACAAAACACAACACATACACAACAGCTAACCTTACCACACACACACAATCACAACACACTACCATACCATAAACACTACCAACCACCCATCACCAATCACCCATCATCTACCACACTCCATCCCACAACACACACACATCACACCACACAACACACACACTAAACACCAAACACACACACACAACACCAACACACACACCAATACACCATACAAAACACACACAACACACACACACAACACACACCAACACACACAACAACACACACACACAAACACACACACAACACACCAACACACACACACAACACACCACAACACACACACAACACACCACAACACACAACACACACACACAACACACAACAACACAACACACACACCAACAACACACCACACAAACACACACACACACACACCACAACAACAACACACAACCACAACACACAACACAACACACATACAACACAACACACACACACACACACACACACACACAACACAACACACACACAACACAACACACACACACCACACAACACACATACACAACACACACACAACAACACACACAACACACACAACACACACACCACAACAACACACAACACACACACAACACACAACACCACCACACACACACACACAACACACCACACAACACACACACAACACACACACAACACACACACAACACACACACACACACACACACACACACACACAACACAACACCACACACACAACACCACAAAACACACACACACACAAAACACACACAAACACACACACACACAACACCCACACACACACACAACACACACACCCAAACACACAACACAACACCACACACACACACAACACCACACACACACACCCACACCCACACACACACACACACACACACACACACACACACACACACACCCAAAAGAGCTGGAAGCCTCCTCTCTTGGTTGTGGAGAGAGTGAAGATGCTGAAGAAACGATCGATCAGAAACTGCTTCTTTCCAATGCCCCCCACCCCCCATCCCCCACAAGCCCCCTCCCCCTTAACCCCCCCACCCCCCACCCCCAACTCCATCCACCCCCCACCCCCACTCCCTCCTCTCCCCTCTAAATGTCTTTACCTCAACCTTTTTACTATACTCCCATGCTGGATATTAATAGCAACCCTTCCCTCCCTCCCCTCTCCCCCCCCCCCCCCCCCTTCACTGTTCCTCCATCTTGGCCTCCTCCCTCCCTGTCCTAGATTGTCTTGCTTCTCCTTCTTCCTTCCTCTTCTTCTCTTCTCTTCTCTTTCTCCTCCTTCCTTCCTTCCTGCCTGCCTGCCTGCCTGCCTGCCCTTTAGAGAGGGAGAGAGAGAGAGGGGAACTCTGAACTCTGAACTCTGAACTCTGAATCGTTTAATGATTAGGCCTATGGCCCATATCACTGGGGTGTACATAAACAAATAATCACACAAGACATAGCGTTTGATACAAAACAAATACATGCATTACTAGATATTCCATTAAACTTGCTCTGCTACTAGCGTGCTGCGCTTATCAAATGCTTTCATAACAAAATTAGCAAGACGATTGATAGTCAGCTTATTTTCAGATGCAAGTAACATAGTTAACTTAAACAATGATGGACTATTGTAATACTTTTTTGCAATAAACTGTTCCCTGATGTCGGTGTATGCTGGACACACTAATACAAGGTGAATTTCTGTTTCTGTGCCGCACTGACATACTGGACACATTAGGTCTGCTTCTGACAGATTCCTTCTGAAACGCAGTTTATGTACTTTCAGCTGAGAGACACCTAGGCGTAATCGTATCAGACAATTCCTTGCTTTTATATGTTTAATATGTTGTAGAAAAAGTGGCACAGAAAAGTTAGATTTAAATGTTGAGTACACAGTGTATCTTTCGTGACTGTGGATACTTTCTGTCCACTCCTGAACATAAACAGCAGTTAACCGTTCCTTTAGCATTTTAATAAACATTTTCTCATTACCTACTCCTTGATTTTCCCAAGCATCACTAAAACCATACTGGTACAGGAAGAAACATAATGATGAAGCCCATGATCTCTTGTTCATTTCATGCAAAAGAACTGACATCTTATAAGCTTTATGGGGAAGCCGCTCATCTCTCATCTGTATAACCCTCAACCAGAATCTAACTGCCTTTGTGAATATGTTAACAAAAAGTGGGTATCTACCTGTTTCACTGTAAACTAGGTCATTAGGAGTTCTAATGCTCACATTTAGGAAGCGCTTGATAGCAAAGAGGTGTACACATTCAACAATTTTCAGGTCAGTATTTAATCCCCAGACCTCTGCACCATAAGTCAACATAGGCTGTATTTGTGTGTCAAATAATTTAAAGAATATCTTATGAGATTTTCCCCCAAGTGTATTAAGTAGTCTCAAAATGCTTATGATACCTTTTCTTGCTCGGCTTGCCATATCAGTCAGAGCATGTGAAAATGACAATCTAGTGGATAGAATTATGCCAAGATATTTGTATGCATTTACAACCTTCATGCAATCAGTACCATAGGACCATTTCTCATTAAGTGCTAAATGACCACCATTTCTAAACACAACTATATTCGATTTTGCTAAATTAACGTTTAGACCTAATTTTTGTGCTGTCTCATGAAGAACATTTAGTTGCTTTTGTAAGCCACTGATGTTATTCTTTTGTCAGAGAGAGAGGGAGAGAGAGAGGGGGAGGGAGAGAGAGAGAGTGTGTGTGTGTGTGTCTGTTTGTGTTAATGGTTGTGAGTGTGTTAATTGTGTGTGTGTGTGCGAGAGAGAGTGTGTGTGTGTGTGTGTTTATGGTGTGAGTGTGCGAGAGAGAGAGAGAGAGAGAGAGAGAGAGTGTGTGTGTGTGTGTGTAATGGTGTGAGTGTGTGTATGTGTGTGTGTGTGTGTAATGTGTGTGTGTGTGTTATGGTGTGAGTAGGTGTTATGTGTGTGTGTGTTAATGTGTGAGTGTGTAAGATGGTGTGTGTGTGTTAATGTGTGAGTGGTTATGTGTGTGTGTGTTAATGGTGTGAGTGTGTTAATGAGTGTGTGTGTTAATGGTGTGAGTGTGTTAATGTGTGTGGTGTTAATGGTGTGAGTGTGTTAATGTGTGTGTGTGTGTGCGAGAGAGAGAGAGAGTGTGTGTGATGTGTGTGTGTTAATGGTGTGAGTGGTTAATGTGTGTGTGTGTGCGAGAGAGAGAGAGAAGGTGTGTGTGTGTGTGTTAATGGTGTGAGTGTGTTAATGTGTGTGTGTGTGTTTGCGAGAGAGAGAGAGAGTGTGAGTGTGTGTGTGTGTTATTGCGCGCGTTATGTGTAAGAGAGAGAGACAGACAGACAGAGAGAGAGAGGTGTGTGTGTTAATGGTGTGTGAGTGTGTTAATGTGTGTTGTGTGCGCGCGGCGGAGAGAGAGAGAGTGTGTGTGTGTGTGTGTGTGTTTATTGTGTGTGTGTTAATGTGTTTGTGTAAGGAGAGAGAGAGACAGACAGACAGTCAGAGAGTGAGAGAGAGTGTGGTGTGTTAATGTGTGTGTCAAAGAGAGAGAGTGTGTGTGTGTGTTATTGTGTGTTAGTGTTAATGTGTGTGAGAGAGAGAGAGAGAGGCACAGACAGAGAGAGAGTGTGTGTGTGTGCGTTAATGGCGTGTGTGTGTGTGTTAATGTGCGTGCGCGAGACAGACAGACATACAGACTCAGAGAGAGACACAGAGAGAGAACACACTGAACACTGAACATTTTAATTGTACTTCGGCCTTGGGCCACAATACAAGCGAAAGAGGCGAAGGGGAGATAAGTAGACATAAAAAAAAACCCGCAGTCAATTGTAATGCAACCATTCATTACTAAACATAGATAAAAGCATTTAGTTATCTCATATCATTCATCATCAAGGAGTCATCGTTATCTTTCATCATCAACAACAGATATCATGACTTGGGGTATTGTTACCATATCCTCATCCGAGGAGACAGAAGATCAAAAAGAGAGAGACGGGAAGAGAGGGGCTGTTGTCTGTGATATTGATGTTGGGACTTTATTTCCAAGTTTTTAAAATAAGTATGGTGTTTTTGTTGTTTTTAAAAAAAAAAAAAGGTATATATAATTATTTCTCCTCTTGTCATCCTTAAAAAAAATTTGTTTTTTAAAGATAGTGGATGTGGAAAAAAAGCAAAAAGAGCGAACTTTTTTCCGGGGGGGGGGGGGGGGGGGGGGGGGGGGGGGGGGGGGGAGGAGAGAGGAGGGGAGAAGAATGAATAAACATTTTGAATGAATGAACATTTTTTTGGGAAAAAAGAAAAGCACAATGGTGGTTTTTTTATCCACCCCTCAGCCCCAAAGGTAAAAAAAAAACCAAACATTAAATTTAAACAAACAAGATGAAATGCTAAAGAATTAGGTCAAATGTAAACATGCAAAAAACAAGCAAAATAGGTATTTGTATAAAGGACAGATTGAGAGAGAGGAGAGAGGAGGGTGGGGGGGGGGGAGAGAGGGGGGGAGAGGAGAGGGGGTAAGAGAGAAGGGAAATAAAAAAAAATTGAGAGAAGGGGGGGGCGGAGACAGAGGGGAGGGGAGAGAGAATGACAATGAAAATTCTTTTATTTCAGGTAAGGAAAAAGCCCCCATGTGTTTTTTTTTTTAACACCCAGCCCCGGAGGGAGAACAGAGAGAGGAGAGAGGAGAGCAATGAGCACAATGGTGGCTTGTTTCCTTGTAAAAACCTGTGTCAGAAGGGGGCAGTCAATCAGTCCCCGTCGTCAAGGAACCAGTTGGTGATGTCGTGGTGGTTGATGGGCGGAGGGGGGGGGGGGGGGGGGGGAGAGAAAAAATATAATAAAAGGAATTTATACAGCGTTGTATTTTCCAAGGGCCAAACAAAACGCTTTCATCTTTATTCTTCAGTTGAAGAAAAAGGCATAAACACAAAGGAATGGGGAGGTGGTGTGTGTGGTGTTGTGTGGTGTGTGTGTGTGTGTTTTTGTATGTGAATGAATGAATTGTATTTTCAAGGGGAATAGAATGAGTAAGCTACATTTTTTTTTTCATCCCGGCCCCCTTTCCCGTTGGGGCAAATTTTTTAATTAATTTTTAATTAGTTTATTGATGTTGTTGTTTTTTTAAATCCAAAAGTGAAGGGGAAAAAGGGGGGGGGGGGGGGGGGGAGAGAGATGATAGGGTAGAGAGGGAGGGTGAGAGAAAGAATGAATGGGAATGAATGACATTTGTATTGTGGGAAAAAATAAGCACAATGGGGTTTTTCTCATCCCCCCTCAGTCCCAAAGGTAAATCATATCCACAATATTCGTTAATTAAAAAATAGTGAAAGTTAAAGAATTAGGTCAAAAGTCAATGCATAAAAAAGCAGAAAAGGATGTTGTGACACAGGACAATATGGAGAGAGAGAGAGAGGGGGGAGGGGGGAAAGGGGGAGGGGGAAGAGAGGAGGGGGATGAAGAATGAGGAGAGAGGGGTGAGAGGGGACGAGGGGAGAGGGGGTGGAGAGAGAGAGAGGGGGGGGGGTTTTGGGGGGGGGATTTTTTTAAAAAATTTTTTTAAAATTGTTTGTTGTTTGGTTGTGTTTTTTGGAGATTTGTTTTGGATTTTTATATTTTGAAAAAAACCAATTGAACTGGTTTAAATTCGGAAAGGGGAAAAATAATGAAGATTTTTTTCCAAAAAAGAGGCCCATACAGAAGGGGGGTTCCAAAGCTTTTTTGTGAGTTTGTTAAAAATCAAAAATTTTTGTATAAAACTTTTCCCAAAAAAAAATCATTCCCAAAATTTGGTTTTGAAACCGGATCTTTTTTAAAAGGTTTCACAAAAATGAAGGTTTGGAAATTAGGGTGATAGTGATGGTGAAGTTAAAAAATGGGTGTTTTATTTTTTCGTGAGGGGAGAGTTAATACAAATTTTTAATTTTATTTAGGAATGGGGATAAAGCACTCATGTGTTTTTTTTACGCCCGTGTGATGGTTTTTTCCCATTTGTCTGTTTACGCCCTGGCCCCTTTTGGAAAAAGGGAATGGGTTTTAACGTGTGCGCAAGATCACGAATACATCACTCTAACCATGAGGCTATCCCGTCCCAGAGAGAGAGAGGAGATGAGAGAGAGAGAGAGAGAGAGAGAGAGAGAGAGAGAGAGAGAGAGAGAGAGAGAGAGAGAGAGGAAGAAGAGAAGAAGAAAAAGAAAAAGAGGACGAAAAAGAAGAGGAGGAGGAGAAGAGAAGAAGGAAGAAGAATAGCAAAGAAGAAGAAGAAGAAGAAGACGGAAAAAGAAAACGGAAGAAGAGGAGGAGGAGGGACGGTGACAGAGAAGAAGACAGAAACAAACAAGGAAAGAGAAATCACGATTGAAACATTTCACCAAATGTGGTTGGTTGTTTTGTTCCCTGCAGTTTTCCCAGTTGACAGAGAGACTGTGGACGAAAGGAGACGGGGAGGGATGGGGAGGGAGGGATGGGAGGGGGGGGGGGGGTGATGTTAAAGGGGGTGGGGTGGAGGGTTCGAAGTGGGGAGGGTGGGAGTGGGAGGGGGTTTGATGTTTGCGATCTTGTTTAAGCCTGGTTGGTTGCAGATGAGGATGATGCTTGATGTGAAGTTATGGAGCGATGTGTGCCGCACAGGCTGGACTCTTGTCTGTCTGTCTGTCTGCCTGTCTGTCTGTCTGTGTCTGTCTGTCTGTCTGTCTGTCTGCCTGCCTGTGTCTGTCTGTGTCTGTCTGTCGGTCTTTGGTCGGTCTCTGTCTGTCTCTCTTTCTCACACACACACACACACACACACACGCACACACACAACACACACACACACAACCCCACACCCCACACACACACACACACAACACTCTCTCACACACACACACCACACACACACACACACACACACCACACACACACACACAACACCCCACACATCGTCTAATATCACTTTAAATGAACAGATGTAAAATTGAAAGACACACACACACACACACACACAACACTACACACACACACACACACACACACACTCACAACATCGTCTAATATCACTTTAAGTGAACAGACGTAAAATTGAAGACACACACACACACACACACACAACACACACACACACACCACACACACACACACACACACACATATATATACACAGACACTAGATATAGATATATTTATATTATATATATATATATATATATTATTTATATATATATATTATATATAATATATTAATTATACACACATCCATAAATACATACATATACGCACTCAGCACGCACACGCACGCACGCGCGCGTGCTTGGCTACACACATTTTTTCTTTCTTCTCTCTTTAAAATATATAAATGCTTTTATTTTTTGTTTTGTT
>CM054164.1:9232228-9251909 GCA_028751875.1 Rapana venosa
CACCTAGGGAATGCATGCAAACGCGCACTGTTCTTTTTTGGACATGAATGAAAGGTTGTAATTTCATTATAAACTGTCCTATATTTCTTCAGTGAGACAGGGTCTGCTGTACATTCTTCCAGGCACTGCTCCTTGTACAAGTCATACATCTTTTTGATGTTTAAGATTGATGACAAGTACTTTCTTTGATGCTTTTTGAATCGTATCTCAATGCTTCAGAAGACAAAATGAAAATGCAGTGCAGCCTGTTACTGTCTGGCTGGTACAGACGCAGAAACGGGATGTTTTGATAAAGTGCGCAAGCTATTTAGTTAGACACCAACTGTACTTCCCTTTCCTACTGCCTCCCAATAGACCTGTTAAAACAATCTCATGATGGTCATAAACAAACCCAGCTATCCTGCTTTAGGGGTCTAGGAACCATCAACGTATTGTGGCGGCCAGCAGTGGCCACCTGCAATGCTTCCTCAACCTGCTAGTATTTGGTAACACTCTTTCGCCTGTTCCTCAGTCTGGTGCCTATGACTTCAAGCCAGAGATGGAACCTGCTAGCATCCATTAGTGCCTTCTGCTAGACATCACTTAGCCCTTTTTTTGTATGACAGGTTTGAGTTCTGATCATTAAATAAAAAATTAATCACCATACTGGAAAAATTCCTCTTTCATAATGAAGTAGGCCTGTCACTGACTACAGAATAACAAAAAGTGAAAATGTAGCATTTTGAAACTTCGTACCTTCTGGCTGGTATCCCTCGAAATGTAAGTATGGTCGATTTGCCCTATTAGTCATGGTTGATTTGCCTTAGTGGTCAATTCCTAGGCATTTAAGCATTAGATGGCTTTTTAGCTGTGTCTTGAACTGATTTTTGTTTTTGATATATTTTAAGCGTTTTGTTATGTTGCAGTTTAGGGACAGAAAAATGTAGTGGTTGGCAGTGGTTGTTTATTTATAAAATAAAATAGTTTATGTTGGTGTTAGCTAGATCTCATTGGCAGTTTTCTCCAAACCCTTTCCTTCCTCGTATCATATGGCAGAAAGAAAACATTAGCCAAAACGCAGACCTCTCTGGCTGATGGTGTCCAGCGTTTTATTTCCAGGCAGGCCACTCCCTCAGAGTTCTAGCCAAGCCCAGTCCCCACTAGCTGACGGCTAAGGTAAACAAACAGCTGGTCTGTTTCTGCTATCCAAACTCAGACAGGACTGGCAATGGAAGGTAAAGGGAAACAGACAGCAGACAACCAGAGTCTGTTTATGTTAGGAAAGGTCAAGCACCTAGTGGTGGGAAGAGTGTTAGGCACGCAGCTGCATTTCATAGGTACTATAAAGACAAGTTTCAACATTTTGCATGCACTTGTACTGTCTCTCTGTCTCTGTCTCTGTCTCTGACTCTCTCTCTCTCTCTCTCCTCTCTCTCCTCTCTCTCTCTCTCTCTCTCTCTCTCTCTCTCTCTCTCTAATATTGAAGGAGTAGCAAGTTTATATGATCATGATTTGCAGACGTATTTGGCAAGTTTTGATTTTTGTTTTTTAGTTGAAACCTTTGTAACAAACTTTCCTCAGGCACAACATTTGTTTCCTGATCATGATATGTTTATATCACCTGCAGATTATCAGGTTCTGCTACTGCATGACTGTCTGGTGGTCTAATTCTGTTGATTAAAAAAGATATGCTTCTCATGTTGAAAGTATTACTTTAGAGTATGACAATGTAATTGTTTTGCAATTTTATAAAAAACTTTTTGAAACTTAACTACCTGTAGTCTTAGTCGGTACTTACTTGCCCCTCAGCTCATCTGATTACTATCAAGAAACAGACATATACAATGGGTGTTGCTATGCTAGAACATTGTATTCTTGATGTGATCGAGATATTAGGTGATGTTATCTTCATCTTATTTGGTGATTTCAATGCTCAAACTGGCAATGAAAATTCTGATGATTCTGTTGCTGTAGAGAGTATTATTGATAGTTTTGATTACCTTAAGGATACTTGTGAACAGACCTTTCGAGCATCTAGAGACTACACATTGAATTATTTTGGTAGATATCTTTTGAATGTTTGTGATGAATGTGACTTATGTATCATAAATGGTTTATTTGGTAATGTAAATTCTGCCAGTTCCACTTACATTTCTCCTACTGGATGCAGTGTTGTGAATTATTTCATTGTATCAAAGGCATTACTTCAGTTTTCACTAAGAACGAATGTTGGCCAAAGAGTTGATTCAAAACATATGCCAGTTGAACTCTCTTGCAATTGTGATGACCCAAATAAAAAAAATAAAAATATAGCTTGGAAATTTCAAATTAGATAAATTTGTATGGAAAAAAGAAAAATGTAGATGAATTCTTAGGAAAAATTAGTTCACTTGAAGTAAGGCAGACTTTTGATAAAGCAGAAGGCTTTATTGATACGAATAATAAGTCAATAACCACATTTAACAAAGGTCTCCTTAAAGCAGGCCCATGTATGAAGACAAAAACACACATAGGGCAAAAAAGGTCTAAAAATGGTTTGATAAAGAATGTAGAGAGAGTAGAAAATTTGTTTCGACAGAAGTTAAGAAAATTTAACAATACCAACAACCCTGATGACATTATATTGTATCACGAAAACCGTAGACAGTGCAAAGAATTACTAAGGCAGAAAAAGGCAAAGTACTGCAGCGATCTGCTCCACACACTTCAAGAAAAGACTAACAATCCCTCAGAGTTTTGGTCAAGAATCAAGAAATATTTGAGTACAAAGAGTTCAACACCTAACACTATAAGCAAGTTGCAATGGTTTGAACATTTCCATGTCTTGTTTAATGATCAAGAACAGACCGAGAGAAGAAGTATTGAAAATGCTGAAATTAATGGAAATGTAACTTCTTACACTAAAAAAACTAGAGCAGGACATCTCTGAAAATGAAGTTTATGCAGCTATAATAGCATTAGAGAATGGCAAGTCTGCAGGGCCAGATGGTGTCATAAGTGAATTCTTTAAAAATTGTGCTCCATCTCTTGTGCCCTATCTAACAAACTTTTTCAATAAATTATTTTCGACAGGAACTATCCCCTGTCCTGGACAGAATCTGTAATCCAGCCAATACATAAAAAGGGTGATACAAACAACCCAGATAACTACCGAGGAATATCTCTTTTAAATATTTAAAGCAGGTTATACAGCCACATACTTAACAACCGTTTGAATGAGTGGCTTGAGGAAAATAAGTTGATAGGAGAATACCAAGCAGGCTTCCGTAAAAGGTACAGTACAATCGACCATATCTTTACAATATTTTCAACAATACAAAAGCAATTGGTTTATCATAAAAGTTACATGTAGCTTTTGACTCTATAGATAGGACTAAACTGTGGAATGTTCTGGAAAAGAAAGGTCTTAAGGGCAATAGAATGTATAAAGCAATGGTTAGTATGTATAACATTGACAAGACAAAGGTCAGAGTTAGGGGCAAGTTAACAGTGTATTTTACATGTCCACCGGGAGTCAGACAAGGAGAAATTGTAGCCCTTTAGTTCTTTTAACTGCTTATTGATGAAGTAGCAAGAGAACTTGCCCAGCGTTGGAGGCATGGCATCCAGTTATTTCCTGACTTTGTTGAAATATATGTAGTAATGTTTGCTGATGATCTTATTCTTTTGTCACATTATGTGTGTGGCTTACATATGCAACTAAATGTTCTCATGAGACGGCACAAAAATTAAGTCTAAACGTTAATTTAGTAAAATTGAATATAGTTGTGGTTAGAAATGGTGGTCATGTAGCACTTATTGAGAAATGGTACTATGGTACTGATTGCATGGAGGTTGTAAATGCATACAAATATCTTGGCATAATTCTATCCACTAGATTGTCATTTTCACATGCCTGACTGATATGGCAACCGAGCAAGAAAAGGTATCATAAGCATTTGAGACTACTTAATACACTTGGGGGGAAAATCTCATAAAATATTCTTTAAATTATTTGACACACAAATACAGCCTATGTTGACTTATGGTGCAGAGGTCTGGGGATTAAATACTGACCTGAAAATTGTTGAACGTGTACACCTCTTTGCTATCAAGCGCTTTCTAAATGTGAGCATTAAAACTCCTAATGACCTAGTTTACAGTGAAACAGGTAGATACCCACTTTTTGTTAACATATACAAAGACAGTTAGATTCTGTTTGATTATACAGATGAGAGATGAGCGGCTTCCCCATAAAAGCTTATAAGATGTCAGTTCTTTTGCATAAAAGGAACAAGAGATCATGGGCTTCATCATTATCTTTCTTCCCATACCAGTATGGTTTTAGTGATGCTTGGAAAAATCAAGGAGTAGGTGATGAGAAAATGTTTATTAAAATGCTAAAGGAGCGGTTAACTGCTGTTTATATTCAGGAGTGGACATAAAGTATCCACAGTCATGAAAGATACACTGTGTACTCAACATATAAATCTAACTTTTCTGTGCCACTTTTTCTATAACATATTAAACATATAAAAGCAAGGAAATGTCTGATACGATTACGTCTAGGTGTCTCTCAGCTGAAAGTACATGAACTGCATTTCAGAAGGAATCTGTCAGAAGCAGACCTAATGTGTCTGATATGTCAGTGCGGTACAGAAACAGGAATCCAATTTGTATTAGCGTGTCCGGCATACACCGACATCAGGGACCAGTTTATTGCAAAAAAAGTTTTACAATAGTCCATCATTGTTTAAGTTAACTATGCTACTAGCATCTGAAAATAAGCTGATTACCAATCCTCTTGCCAAATTTGTTATGAAAGCATTTGATAAGCGCAGCACACTAGTTGCAGAGCAAGTTTAATGGAATATATAGTAATGCATGTATTTGTTTCGTATCAAATGCTATGTCTTGTGTGATTATTTGTTTATGTACACCCCAGTGATTTGGGCCATATGCCTAATCATTAAATGATTCAGAGTTCAGAGAGTTCAGAGAGAGTTCTCTCTCTCTCTCTCTCTCTCTCATCTCTCTCTCCTCTTCTCCTCTCTCTCTCTCTCTCTCTCTCTCTCTCTTCTTCCCCTCCGCCCCCCTCTCTCTATCTCTCTTGCTCTGTATCACACACAAGTCAAATTAAAGCAAAAAAACTTTAATGATCTAATGAAAGATAATTACAATACTGAGAGGCACATTGATACAAATCATAAACTCAAAAATACACAAGAAAGCTACATTTCATATTTCTTTATCTTTTCACATATTTCAAATAAAAATATCACACACACCAAAACACACAGACACACACAGACACACACACATACAGCACGTGAGTGCTTTTTCCCATTATCCTTGAATAAAAGAATACACAAACACACACACACACACACACACACACACACACACACATACACAACACACACACACACACACACACACACACACAACGTACACTACAAATGCGGACATGCTCTCTCTCACACGCACGCATACACTCGTGCCTGTGCATGTGCGCTCACACACACACCATTGCAGGCACTCATGCTGTGCACATGCGCTCTCACTCTCACTCTCTCATCTACACACACACACCAAAAGTAGGAGTACAGTGTTATAAAGGGCTATTGACTAAAAAAACATTACACGTTTTTTTACGCACTCACGAATCACGCCCTGGCACACGCCACATCGTACACAACAACACAACACACACACACCACCCACAACACCCCCACCCCACAAAAACACACACCACACACACCACACAACATAGCGCATGTGCGTGAATATAGGATTACAATGACCATTGACTAGAAAACACATAACAACTTAACTGTAAAAAATAAGACATATTTCATTAGCATGCTTATGTGTGCACATATGCACCCCTTCCACACACACACACACACACACACGCACACACACACGCGCCCGCGCGTGCACAAGCAAACACACGTACATGCACAAGACACCTACGCACGAGCGCATACACACGCATGCACGCACATACGTGCATGCACACCAGATAACGCATGCACAGCCCAGTAGAGTTTGTATTATCATAGGCTTACACATAATTAAACGTTGCTGCGTGCGTACATGTTGTGTGTGTGTGTGTGTGTGTGTGTCGGCGTGCATGCCTGTGTGTGTGTGTGTGTGTGTTTGTGTGTGTGTGCGTGTGTGCATGTGCCGTGAGTAATTTATAAAATATGTGTAAAAAATGCATATATATATATTATATATATATATATATATATAAAATATATATATATATAATATATATATATATATATATATATATTTATATAATATTATATATATAATTACTCACAAATGGATGGCCAAACTGTACAACAGGATTTTACCCAAGGCATTATCTACCCCCTAAGTGTCACTCTAGCTTCACTGCCACTGTCTACATTTCTGAAGAAAACCTTAATGATCACTGTACTGCCCCTGTCACACTGCTGTAGTGTTCCATTGAAATATCCCCTAGACATTGTTTATCATCATACTGTCATGTAATAATGGTCACTGGACGATGTTCACTGACCCATGCCTTCAACCAACATAAAAATTATTTCGTGTTCCCTGCAGGGTTTTCCTGTGAAATTTTTGCTCATCATTCGCCATAATTAAACCCCCTTTGTAATAATGAAAAATGATTATGATTCTGTTAATTTTCTAAGCTGATCAGAAAGCCATTTTTTAAAAAAAAAACCTCTCATTTTTAAACCCCTCACGTCTCTGTGCGATAGTGGGGAAGAATTACAGATCATGGGGGTAGGTCACTCAGCTTTCACGCCTTGTCCTTCAAAATTTTGGCATTTTGTCAGACTAGGCGAGCAGGGGACGGGTTGGAGAACCCATGAGTGCCTTTGAGACAAAGGGGCCACCAGTACAAAAATCCCGCTTTTGTGCTCTTCGGGCCCTTTTTATACAACCCGGGGAGCACAGGGCCCAGCTCTTGATCCCCCTTTCTGATAACCCAAATTTAAAAAACAACCAATTATTCTCATTTTTTGTTTTGGTCAAATGCATAAAATCTTGGTCCCTGGGAAATACTCCCCCCATGACTCGGGTCCATTTTCCCCATCTTTTTGTTGCAAAGTGGGCCGGGCAATTTTCTTAAAATTGTAAAGGGGTTTTGTTTGATGGGCCAGCAAATAATTTTTCCCCACTCTTAAATTTGGGGAAACAATTCCCACTCAGAAGGAATGTGAGGGGTGTGTTTTCTTTGCATTTAAATTTGCAGAATCATCGTGTCACACCCATCTAGTGTCCCCCAACTCAAGATACTTTTTGAGTTGCGGGTTTTTTTTGGGAGGGTTGACTGAAAAAGGGAGAAAATTTGTCAAGCTTTGGGTTTTTTCCCACCACAGCATCTGAGTAGATGATGAAACCTTGACATGGCTAAGGGGGAGAAAAAACTTGTAGGGGCACTGGCAATCGGGCATGATCCTCTCTTTTTTTCCCCACCCCACCACCAAAAATAAAGACTACACAAAAAAGACAGAAAAAAAGAACAGCAAAAAACCCCACAACAACAGTTATCAATATCAATGCCCCCTGCCCTCCTCAAAAATCATACACACAACAAAACCCCATAAGCTCACACACGCATGCTACAAAAATAACCACACACACACACACACAAACTTCATACCCTATTGCATATCACGCACGCACACCGACACACCACATGCAAAATACAACACAAAACAGCACATATGAAAAACACAGACACCCCACACACACACGCTTTTTCCTCACAGCCCAAAAAATTTGCATATTTTATATAAAACAAGCATTTTCCCTTGAATGGGGGCTTTTCCTTATCTCTCACAAAAAATTAAAAAGTTCCTTTTTTATTTTTGGGGGAAATGCAAAAATTTCTGTCAAGAATAATAAAAAATACAAAAAAAAAAAAGAATACTTCTTCTTTTATTTTTTTATTTAGTGGCTTTTTTTTTTTTTTAAATAAAAAAGGAAAAACCTTTCTGGGGCTACCCAGGCTCCACCAAAGGGAAGAAAATTTTTGGAGGACACTGCAAGGAGCTTTGGGGGGGGGGGGGAGAAGATTCCGCCATTAAAGACTTTTGAATGCCAAAAAAAAAGCATTACACACCATTTGTAATCTACACATAACAGGAAAAAATTAATAACAAGACAAACAACAAGACAAACAGGACAAATACACACAAAAAGTTAAAGCACAAACATAGTACACAAACAATAAACATAGGCTAGCTACTGTATCTATGCGGGTTTGATCCCAGCCTGCCAGCACTGCCTGCTTTCCCCCCTTCTATGCTTTCCACTTCCCCCTGGGCTCCTAAAGGGTGATAGAGGAGTAAAAATTTAATAAATTAAACTCTACAACAGAGATTGTGCAATACTTGGGCCCCCTACTTTTGGGTGTTTGCTGTGTTCAAAAAGAAAAAAGGAAAGGAATTAAAATGCCCCTATACAGCCCATTTGGGGGCGCGCTTCTCTGTGGTGGGGGGATTTGTGCCTAAGCAAACAATGCAAGCTGGCCTTACTGTGTTTTTTTTCTTTTTAGGGGTCTGTCGTTTAAGAAAAAATAAGCTTTGCATTTAAACACTACAGTATTTAGTCGGCTGGGTTTTCATATAAGTTGCTATTTTTTGGTTTCCCAAATTTAGCTTTAATTTTTTTTTTTCTTCCCCCACGTAAAAAACCACTCTCGATGGCAATTAAAACCCATCCTGCTTTCAGGGAAAAAAAGGGTACAACCTTCGTTTGCCCCCTTTAAATTTTTTTTTAAAATAAAATTTAAAAATCGTGATAAAACCAAACAGATATATGTCAGGTCTTTGCTAAAAGCAATTTAGACAAACATTTGTTTTTTAAACAAGTCACCTAGGCTGAGATCATCTATAGAAAAATTTTCTGTTTTTTTAAACAATTTAAAAATAGTTTTCTAAACCCCCATTTAGCCTGTCAGGGGAGACAATAATTATATTCCATTTGTCCAAAAAAAATTTTTCTCCCCGTATTTATTTTGGTAGGTTGGACAAAAATAAAATTAAAATTGAAATGTTTTTTGTACACTGTTTGTAATAAATCTAAAGCAAATACATCTTGCCACAGGCATTTCCCCCTTTTAAGAGAGCAGTGTCTTTTTTTGGTAAAAATTAGCTGCCCAAGTAAACAACTTTTTTTAGTCTTTTCCTTCAATTTTGGGTTGTGCATCCCACTAAAATGGGTTATTTTTAGGGCTCATCATTTTCTTTTTTCAAATTGAATATTTTTCCTTCTAGCCTTTTCAATCGTTTCCAAACCATGCTTTTATCATCATTGTTGATCTTAAGCAACCCCAATGCATAATTTATATAGGTTCAAACCTAATATCATGTAATTTAAAATTTTTTCTGAAAACCAGTAAGGTTCTTGTTGCCAAAACCAAAGTTTTTTACCTCACAAAGTTTTGAAGGGTAAAAAACCGGGGGGGAAAAGTGATTGGCTGCCCCTCTATGAACATGATAAATGTTTAATAGGGGGTTTAAAAAACCCTCAATCGGGAAATGGTGTCATCTGTTTTTCAACAGCATTAACTTTCCTTTAACGATCTTGGAGTTTCAATTTATTTTCCACCAGTATCGCTTTACTCTTTTTTTAATGGTTTGGGTTGAGCACTCTCTCTTTTAAAGATAGCAAGCTTTACGATATTGCTGCAATCAAGCATGAAACCCGGTGATTGAAAACATCATACAAAAGATATCCAGAAATTTTGAATTTGTGTCGCATCACGGGATAAAATAACACGAGCACTGTCAAAACTTTTACTCATAGACAGTCTGTCTCTGATGTCCCTATAGTGGGCTTTGGGAGGAGCATTAAAAAGTCAAGGGGGAAAAAAAAACCTTTTACCATAGGCTTTGCTATTACGATCTTTTTTTCCTTTTTTCCTTATCAGCAAACCTCTGGTGTTTTGGCCCGTTCTTGTTGCCCTGTAAAAAAAATCATCTCTTATTTTTTTTGTCATCCAAAATCCAAGATCAAAAATATGTCTGCGTTTTTTATGAAGCACTTCCTGCCTTCTAGCTTTACACTAATCTTTTTTATAATACCCTTCCAAGTTTGCTCCCACTTCTGTTTCAATCATCTTCAGACTCTAGTTCAATCTGAAAAGCAAGCCTGTTGACCTTAACAAAAACATCACTTTCCTAAAAATTTGGGGAAAACCAACAGTCAGAATTGATTTTACAATAGTGGAGGGGGTTTTTGTAATAACGATTGTCGTACGTTTTCCTTTTTTCCAAGGGATCTTCTAAACGTCTGATGGATCAAGGGTTGCACCCAAAGTTTGTTGGCCATCTTTTTTTTATAATACAAAAAAAAAAAACAATAAAAATAATGGAAGACTAGATATAATTTAAAAAGTTTTGGGGTTTTACGCCAGTGATGAAACGGGTGAAGCAGCAAATTCTTTCCCATTGCATTTTATTTAAAGAAATTATTAAAAGCAGGTTAAAGGGGTTTTCACACAAGTTTTGGGGCAACCCAACACCAAAAGTAAATAGCCATACTGACTATGATAGCACAATAAAGACATCGTAGCTATAACGACACAGGGGAAAAAGGTTTTTTTTAACAAAAAAAAATAAACCCCCCCATCAGTTTTAGCTAAAAATAACTCAACAGAGACTAAAAGTTCTATGCAAGAAAACTTGGTTTGTGTTTCACTAACCTACTATAAAAGATCCACACAAGCGTTGCACAAACAAAAAGCTGAAAAACCCTACCCAAAAAACTTTAAAATTTACCCCTTAAGACCTTGCACAGTCGGCAAACACAAAAATGAAACTATTCTAGAGTTGGAAACTACTTCACAAAGCAGACAAAGACACAGCACTAAAAAAAAAATACAACCCCACCATGCAGAAAAAGGGTCAAAACAAGACTACAGAGTATTAAAGGGGAACTGATAAATACTTTTCAAGCTGCATTTTTGCTCACGCATAGAACAGAAAAAAAGAAGCTAGCAAAGGGAACGATGCAAATCTTGGACGGGAAAAAAAGAAAAAAATCCAAAGCATCTAAAAATCTGCAAAATAACGCCAACAAGATTAGGGTCTTAAACAATAAAGACAACAAACAACTCAGGTTTTCAAATAAAAGAAACAATCCACCGCTTCTTTTTGAAACACAACACGCGGAAAGAATCCTACACTGTTCCGTAGCAAGGGAAAACATTGTCAATAATTACGCTTGGTTTCGCAAAGCACACTTGGTAGCACTGACGGGAACACCTACCACCACCACCACACCCCTTCGCACCCACAGGGCCCGGGGGTTAAGAAAGAAATCGGTCACTGCAACCCCATTTAAAAAAAATTTGCCTTCAAATTGGCAACGCACTTCCTGTATAATTGGTCAGGATTAGCTGGGTCTATCAATGCGGAAAAGTTGTGGATTTATTGGAGAATTTTGGTGCTACTTGTATTAGTTGTTAGTTTTTACTTTTTAAAATAAAGATAAGCTGGCCCCTTAAAAAAAGTATAGTTGTTAAAGCAAACATCCCACGGTGATTTCTTTTCAAGGGGACAAAATTTTTTTTTTTTTGCCTAGGGGCAGGATTTCTTTCCCCTTTTTTGCTGTTGTTTTTGGTGCGTTTGGGGTTTTTACACCTTTTTGTGCTGCACGATATAACGTGCGGGTTTTTGTTTACCATTCATTTTTTCCAACTCACATCACCCCCGACTAAATTTGTATTGTTCTTGAGTTTGAATTGCCTGATTTTTAACTGCGTTGGAAGCGCATTATAACCCTGCCCTATAGAAAAACTACATTAACCAGCATATAAGAACTCTTTTTAATGCTTGAACTTGATGGAGGTCAAAAGCCGATTAAAACTGTCTTCAAAAATTTTTAGAAAATGCTTCTGTGCATCAAACCCGTACCACCAATAAACTTGAGTTGTCTGTGCCTGTGCACCCAACAAGCACCCCAATAGGCCCAACAATCATTAACCCCTCTAACCTCGTCTTGTTAACCCTCACCTTAAAGACAAAAAGTCTCCCGCATTATTTGGTTTTCTCTATTTAATCAAAGAACAACTCTTGCCTGCTTAAAAGATGTATTTTGAGGCCCCCATCGTAGTTTTCCTCCTGTGCCACCCCACAATACAGATTTTTTCTTTTGTTTGTCTGAATCAGTCTTAGAACAATATTAAACTCATTGCACTCCCCTCTTCGCTTCATGTTATTCATTACAAAAATATTGAAGTTTTTTTGTTTTTTGTTTTTGTTTTTTTTTCTGCCTTTTTCTTGACGCCCCCCTCCCTCACCCCCCTCCCCTGCCACACCATACCCAGATTTTTTATGTCCATCCTCAGAGCGGAGGGCCCCTGAGCCAATCCTATAGGCCCCGTGGGGGCCCCAGCCCAAGGGGGCCCCCACTGCTCGGGTCACTTTGGGGGTGTTCAGGGTGCCTGTTTTTGAGCTAACATACCAGGGCACCACCTATAAGCCCCCCACTAACGACAGTATTTCTCAGTCGTGGGGCCAGACGAGTGGGGCCCCCCGGGGCCCACACAACGTCCCCCCAAGACCGTTCCTGTGAACCCCAACCCCCAAGGCTTGACAAAAACTACCACGGACAGAATTTTATGGCAAACCGAAGGGGGTAACCATGAACCAGAAACTGGGGCCACCGATCAGAGGGAATTTTTTAAATTGATGTGTCATGACAATGAGGAGACGTAATTTTCTGCTGGAAGTGCATAGCTTTTGGGAATACTTGACAGGGCTGTACCTCGCTTAAATCAAATAACCCGGGGGTCAACCAGGCCCGAAGATAAACACCTCAGTGTTTTGGGCATTTTTTTACAACACTCTCAAATTCGCACCATTTAAAGGGGTAAGCTCGACGGGTCCCTCTTCCCACGAGCCCCCAGCACACTCACTCGGGGGGGAGCCCGGCCGGGGTCCAAAAATCCCATGACTCTTATGGGGAAACGAAACCCCCCCGACCTTTCCCGCCGAACCCAAACCCCAAACCACTGCGCCTGGCGTTGGCAAAGATTTGAAGTTCTACATGGGTTTGGGGGCCTCAAAACACACACCTAAACTGATATACACAAAGAAACCTTATAAAAATTTTCTAAGGTTTGGGTGGTTATCCGGCGCATATGAAACCAAGCTGTTTGCACGGGGAAAGCAAAGTTTAAGTGGTTTTGTAAACGTATTTTTTTAGACAACCATGCTTTTGCATGGCTCCCTTAAAGGGGGGTTTAAGTACATTTCAGTGGGTTTAGAACTTTTTCTTCAAAAATCAATGTCTCTAATACAGCAACATCAAAGCTTTAAAGGTAAAGATTTTGGGTTTATGTGAGATCCAGCCTCGTATTTTGCATCTTTATTACATGTATACATTATTATTTTATAGTAATAAAATGTTTAAAAACACTAGACAACATCCATCAGGTGTACCTATTAAACTAACCATTCCTATTGACAACCGCTGTCAACATAAAACAGTTGTTTTTGCACGAGGCCCTTCTACACGTATCATGGACAAACATCAGCAGATACAGGCGGGTTTCAGTAGAAGATCATAGAAACGGGAACAACGAATACATTTACTTCAAAAAGGGCTATAATGATTTTGCACACTGGAAAAGGTTCGAGCTGGCATCACAGCAAAACTCAACCAAGCAAAGTCACAAGTCTCTTTACAGCCACCTTCACCTAACATAAAAAAAAATGATGCAACGATCAACTGCATACATCTTGGGTTTGACATGGCCACATTTCCTGGTGGTATTGATGATAGGGCTTTGAAATAACCTATTTGGGTATCAAGCCCATTGACATGGCAGTAAACTCTTGGACTTTTGTACACCTGTCTCAGTTAAACACAACACAAAACCAAGTGTGATGAAGTTTCTTCCTCATCATCCCTTTCTGATCTACTGGAATCCTTCCACCCAGCAGAGCAATGTACTGTAAACACTGCACAATAGCTTTACTACACTTCAATTCAAAGACCTAAAAAAAGGGCCCTTCCATGAAACACTCTGTATAATTATCAAAGATGCACACAAAGAACAGTTGCCTGTAAAAAATTTACATATTACATTAGAAATAAAATAATATAAATACTAATATATATAATAACCATGTCAGCTGTCCCGTAATTAGAGCACCTGAAACATGCCGAACTATTGAGCTTAAAGATCTTGTGATGTACAAGAGTTAAGAAGGATGGGGAGATTGGTGAATTTTAAATCTTTTGAGTACACCAAATAAATGGATACAACAAGTGCACAGATAGAAAAGCTAAGAAACCTCGGTTCCTAAACTTGAACATTGCGAAAATGTTGGAGCTGAAAGCATTAGCAGTTTGATTTTACTTACAAATAAACACATAAAGCTAAAAAAAGGCACTTCAAACCAAGCATCAACTGGAGATCAAGTTGAGTTTTATTAGTCCATACACTCTCTAAAACTCAAACCCCAGAAAAATTCTAAAGCCATAAATCCCGACCAGTAAAAATAGCACTACAATAAAATCAGCCAGCTGAAAGGGAAGTAGAGATAATAGCATTACAGATTAAGACACATCACTTGCTTCATAGAAAAGACTTAGTGACAAAAACCATCAACCACATTGCTACGATTTTTTCCCAAACTTTCCTCGGGATGATCAAAACACATTGGTGTTTGTTCTGGTTGCAAGAGAAGAAAGAGCTTCTTTCTTGTTCATGGATGGGATTACTATTAACTGCAAAGACCTTGACGTTGATGCCCTCAGATTTGCTATTGCTATTCGGAACAGCGGCGGTGACAATGACATTGAAGGGAACATTTCCAGTAATAAAGTCAACTTGCTCCTAGACCAACCACAGCTGACACAATTAGCATCCCTCAATCTACACCACATTGACCTCGCTGCAGTCGATTACACAGATGTTGTACTGTCTGACAATCAATTAAAAGACTTAATGAATGAATAAAAATGACACACGTTGTTTTTTTGTAAACAGTATAAGAAGAAGATGATGACCGCTATATATCCTAAAGTTCCCAGTGCACCAGATCTTGAACTTCTTAATGATAATGCTAATGCCTTTTGTTTGACAAACATTACACAGATGCAGCATGACATTGAGCAACAACTAGCAAAGTATACAAAATGCAGGCGTAGGTACAGATCAGCATTTTCTCTGTTGAGCTCTATTACAACAGGTAAAAGCAACTCTGTCTACAGTCACACAGGAACAGGCATTGGTCTCTTGCTACTAGAATTGCTCTCCTGCATTAATTGCATTGGGCTCGTTTCAAAAACAGCAAGCCTGTCATTTGTCACATCATTCTTTTCAAAGAAGGTTGTGCATAAACTAGAAAAACATGATGCTGGTTGCCTTGACATTACCAAGCTAAGCTCATTCAGGCTCATATTAGCAAAGCTCTAACAGATTCCACAATATCAGAAGAGGAGTTCAAACGTCTTCAGAATGACTATTATGACTACAAGCGCCAAAAGTTTGACCTCCAGAACAAACAACACAAAGCTATGCCTGTGGATATTGACTCAATAAAAAAGGAATATATAAAAAAGGGGTATCTGCTTAGCCAAGACAGTGCTTTAAATGATCAGCTGAGTACTCTATTAAGGAGCTAAGAATTACCTGGGGTAGATTCACAACTTCATACCGTAGCAAAACAAAAAGACAAGAAGCAATTAATTAATTAATTAAATTTTTTTTCTTACAATATGAATTAGAGATTTTTTTTGATTTTAGTATTGACAAAATTTTCAGCAATAAGCAAAATGTTTCACAAGCCAAAAAATGGGGCAAAACATTAAATGCAAAGCCAAAACCAAAAACTTAAAAATAGACACAGTAAAAGTGGGGTTGGGGCTGAAATTTTATACTACCGACAAAAAAGAAAGAATTAAATGTTCAGTGTCAAAAACAAACAAGCACTGAACCGTTTGAAGAGCTCAACACAAAATGGCAATGAATGATGCGCAACTTTGTTCATTCTGCAGAAACAGCAAGAAAAGGGGGATCAGGGGGACATTTGGTTTAAAATTTTTTGCATAAAAATAAAGCAAACAAATTTCATCCCATTGTTGTTGAAGTTACATTCCTTGCCCCCTGATTTGTAGCAAAACAAGCTGTGCTGAAGTTTGAAACAAAGAGTAATTTTTTGTGGTGTGGCTGGCAAACTTTTTATTGGGAAAAGGAAGCAGAGAGATTTCAAACAATCATAAAATTGGGGCAAGCTTGTCTTACAGAATTGATTTTCCTGGACAGGTTTAAAGAATTAAACCCACCCCTTGGGGGGAAATGTTACCCCTTAAAAGATCAGCCTACCCCTAGCATCTAAAATTTTTCCTATGTAGGTACCCGAAAAAAACCTTAACTTATTGTTGATAAAGGGGCATTAACCTATTAGAACAAGACTAACTTATTGCACAAACAACAAAACACCAAAACAAGATTTTTGCGGGCATGTTTGGTTCTTTTCCATTTTTTGCAAGCGCTACAAACACAAAAAACTTTGTAAAGTGAACTGAAGCAATCACTAAAACTTTAACACCAACCAAAAAAGGGTTTTTTATTTCAAGAATAAAAAAACTAAAAAAAATCCCCTTTTTTTATCGTTTTTATCATCATTGTCCCATAGAAGAACGGCTCTTTTTCTTCTTCATCTGCCGCGTGCCCTTCGGCGTGGGGGAACACAAGTCTGTCTGCAGTGGGGGGGGGCTTGTTTATACGGTCATGGGCTGCGGGGTCACCAAGTCGTTTCCATCGTCTCCTTGTCTTCCTCGGGCTTTCCACCATTGTTTTTGGTGGTGTATCCCGTGGGGCTGGTTTGTTGGGGCGGCATTCTTGAGGTGCCCAAAACCCCTGATCCTTTGTTGTTCGTATGGGGGAGAAGGGGTTTTAGTCCAACCAGTCCTGATCCCCTCTTTTTTTATTTTTGTCGCTTGGTTTTGTTGAAGTTTTTCTCAGGCGGGGCCCCTTTCAATTGAAAAAGTTTTCTCTCAAAGGCTTTTTTAGGGCCCATGTCTACAGGGTATGTGGGTTTGAACAAAGAGGCTTGATGAGTTTTGCCTGGTGCTCTTTGGTTCGGGGATGTTTTAGAAGGGGGGCGATTTGGAACTGATGTTTCTTTTTCTGGCATCTTGTTTCCTCTCGCCCCAATTTTCCCATTTCGGAAGGGGGCTCCCAAAGTTTTTAAATTCTTTGTCGTTTCAGCGGGGTCCCGTTGATTTGATGTCGTTTTCCCTGATTTCTGCTGACGAATAACTTCTGTTTTGGTTACTGATTTTCATTCATACCCTTGCATTGTGTTGGTTGTCTGGTGTTCTTGAAGACGCTTTGTTCTGTTTCTCGGGGCCCTGTCTCGCAAATAATGTTCGTTCGGGGCCTAAATCTGGGGGTTCCTTGAAAATTGGTCCTGTAATCATGAAAAAAGGGGGGGAGAACGCCCTTCCTGACCCCTGAGTAACCGGGAAACCCAATCGGATGTTCCACTGGCTGTTCGGCTGCCTCATACTGTGGCATAGATTCTCTGATGTTATCACAACTCCCCTTCACTTCGAACGCCCCGGGATTTTCCAGATTGTCTCTGTGACTCGGTCAAAGCTTTTTTTTGATCAACGAATACGTATGAGGTCTGGTTGTATTCGATGGCTCTTTCACACAGCTTGGGAGTGCAAAAGGGCATCTGGCCCCCTTTTCCTTTCCGAAAAAAAAACGGGGCATTGCTAAAGGGGGGTTCGCTTTGGCCTTTTGGGTTGCTTTCAAATTTTTTGCTTTACTTTTTTCCCTACATGGCTCAAAGTGAAACCCCTCTGTGGGGCTGCAGTCTTTTTGCGCCTTCTTTTTCCAATTGGCACCCTATTGTTTTTGCCACCCATTGGTACTTTCCTCTTTCCCATGCTTTCGGAAGATGATGGGACCACTTAACCCCGTTTCTCCCATGAAGGGATGGTTTCAGTTTTTCGTCATCCCCTGCCGCTTTCCCCTTTGGCTGGTTTTAATTGCTTTTTTGTTTCGCTTTAAGGATTTGGGGCTCTAACGGGGCTTTTAGCGTGGTGAGAACTCGATCTGGAACTTTTACCCAATGGGGGTTTTAAAAATCTTTAAAAGTCTTTCCCCTCGTTTTGAAATTTCCCCTTTTTTTGTGCATGCCCTCCATTTGCTCATTCACTACTGTTGTTGGGTTGAAAGGCTCATCCTTACTCTCATGTCTTTCACACTTTCGAAAAAATTTTCTTGGGGAGTTTTGCAAATTTTTTTTAACTTTTCCATAAGGCCCAAAATTTTCTTTGGAGGCTTTCACAAAACATTACATGTCTTCTTGCGATCTGTACTTGACGTACCCTTCTGTCTTGGTCTTTACCCAACTTTATAGCTGTTTTTTTTTTTTGATGCTTCCCCTTTCCCTTTGGTTCCCCAAGCTGTAGCTTTCCTTTATTAAACCCCCAATTCTTTGTCCCCAAACTTTCCCCTTTAAAGGGGTTAAGAGAGCTGGCTGAAGGGTCCCAGACTTTCCTGTTGAGAGGTGTTTTTCATGGGCAAGTTTCACCCTTTAAGCACTTTAATTTTTTGCACTTCTTTCTCTTTCCCGTTTGGGGGTTATCTTTTCGGCGGTTCTTCCTAGAAGTTGTGTTTTTTTCTTTGGGTACGGAGCTAGAAAGACAGGCCTTGGGCCTGTCAAGGGTTGGGAGTGGGGATGGCTTTTAGTCTTTTAGGCGTAACGTTTCAGTCTTGCAAGTAAAAGTCGATTTGGAAAGAGATTTGAATCGTTCCCTTTTTACCAGGTGTAAAATTTGGAGCTCGATTTGGGAAAAAAAGGGGTTGGTGATGATCAGACATGCTCTGACAAGTTTTCCCCAAAAGCCCAACCCTGTCCACGTCGTGGGAAACGGAAACAGGTAACGGCTAACGGGGGTCTGGTGAAATGTACGGCCCCAGCAAGCCGACAGTGGTTTTAACAACCTAAAAAAACGAAAAAAGAATGGGACCGGGGAAAATACCTAAAACGTCTTACTCTAACATCAAATCGTTCCCTTTGCATTTTTTGTTTAAACAAAAGGGCACACTCAAGCCATTTTGGATAGAGACCAGACGTGGCTAAGCTTTTTCTTAACACATGAAAGCGAATCTAACCCCTCTCTCAAAGCTAAACCAAGAATCATTATGTCTGAGAAGACCGGGGAAAAGATGCTACTGCCAACATGCTGGGTTGTGGAATTTTTTATACCAAGGGGGAGCAAAAACCCATCACAGATCATACAACATGTAAGTTTCTGGGCAGAATATAAGTGAATCCCCAAATAAAGAGATCCCCAAAAATGGGAAATCCATCTTTTTTCCCCAATCAAGGGTTACAATCAACCTAATATGCAGGGAGAACTGGGTGATATAAGGGTACGATTTCACATCTCAGGAATCCTGACCTTTACACAAATATTTTTCCTTCTTGATTCTACAACATCAAAGGGGTCTTAAGCCTTGTCTTCATGCTGAGTATTTGCCAAATTTCAGAAAAATACTGACACAAAGCTTGCAAGAAAAAAGGCGTTTTCTTTATGGGACAGGACTCCTAGGAAGGTTTAGAAAAAAGCTGCCCCCCAAAAGAACTTCTTCAACAGATTAACGGTAAAGGAATCAGTGTGATGCTACAGCATGCCAGTGGCAGGCAAGAGATTATTTGTATGTGGGGGAATACCA
>CM054164.1:9252409-9272409 GCA_028751875.1 Rapana venosa
GTGCTGCTACCTGGGTATGAAAGGGGCCCGAGCAGTCAGAGCATCTATAACAGATCCCCTTCCTTTTCTTCAATTTTGCCTTGCTTTGACGTAGCTGGTCGTTTTCAAATACAATTCAAATTCAAATACAGAACCTTTATTATCTCAGAGACAGAGAAATGCCGGCGGGTTACACGCCGTACATTAAAAACAGTGAACATGGAGACATAATATCGCGGAAAAAATACCGTATGGGAGACACCAGCACGCAGCCGTCACAACAACAAAAAGCACCCACAAAATAAATCAGCAATACCCCAGCCAGTTATAAAGAAACGCACCCAAGTACAATCACAAACACTCGTGTGCGCGCACCAGTATGCCCACCCATCCACACACTCGCACACAGTTCGTACGCACGCACGAGCGCGCGCGCGCGCGCACACACACACACACACGCACACACACACACACACACACACACAAGAACTAGCAGTTTCAAAATTGGTAACATGAGCAGCATCAACCACAAACAGTTTTCTCGGGAAGGAAATCACATTAGGCCTAAGATCTGACTCTGATTTCCCAAAACGAGCACAGAATATTTCCTCACAAGTGACTATTGCAACCTATACTAACGACTTAATACAACAAGCTGGAATTCATATAAAAGAATTAGCAAAAAAAGCCAGCATGGACACCTATACCGAAATGGGAAATTTTTAAAGCTACTTTTGACATTAGTTATACTGACATGAGAAAAGAAGAAAATGTCAATATTGCCATAGCGACCACTAGAGAGCACATTGCTAAAAACTACCACAGTCATCTCCATGTTTTCACAGATGGGTCGGTTCTAAATACTAAAGACGCCGGTGCAGTTTTCACCATTCCAGCACTGAAAGTTGAATAGTCTTGTTTTGTTGGACACAATTTGTCAATCTTTACAGCGGAGCTTGTTGCTATCTTTTTGGGATCAGAATACTTGATTAGTCTGCTGCCTCAATTTGTGTTTGATTCAAGTGGCCTTTGCTGTTGATTCCTCATCTGTCTGACAAGCCTTGGAATCTGTTCATGTGGAAGCAACACCCGACTGCTGCACGTCTGAGAGAGACGGTTATCTTTCCTCAATGTTGTCATCTCTGCCCTCAATGATGTCACATGTGTCCTCAGTGCTGTCATCAGTGTCCTCAATGCTGTCATCCTCAATGCTGTCATCGGTGTCCTCAATGCTGTCATCCTAAATGTTGTCATCAGTGTCCTCAATGCTGTCATCGGTGTCCTCAATGCCGTCATCCTCAGTGTTGTCATCAGTGTCCTCGATGCTGTCATCCTCAATGATGTCATCAGTGTCCTCAATGCTGGCACCAGAGTCCTCAATACGGTCATCGGTGTCCTCAATGCTGCCACCCTCAATGTAGGCATCGATGTCCTCGATGTTGTCATCCTCAATGTTGGCATCAATGTCCTCGATGCTGTCGCCCTCAATGTTGTCCTCAGTGTCCTCAGTGGTGTCACCAGTGTCCTCAATGATGTCACCCTAAATTTTTGGGGCATTTTTGGTTTTGCCCTAAATGCTGTAATCCTAAATGTTGGAATGGGTGTCCTAAATTTTGCTGTCATCCTAAATGTTGTCATCAGTTTTCCTAAAATGCCTTTCCTCAGTGTCCTCAGTGGTCCTAACTTGATTTTGCTGTTTTTTTAGCGAGTGTTTTTGTGAGTTGTTTTTTGTTGTTGGTTGTACAGTGGACACCACCTTCAGGGCCCCGGCACATTTTTTCTGCCGGAATTTCGGGGGTGCCCCTCCCCCGAGAGGAGTGCGTCCCCCACAAGAGCAGCCCCCACCATTTCATAAAAAAAAAAAAACATACATCGTTCCCCTTTTTAAATTTAACCCATTTCGCTTCGAGAGGTTTCCCCTTTTTTTTTTTTTTTGCCTTTTTTAAAAAATTTCCCTTTTCCCTTTTGCCGTGTGTTCTTCTTTCGGCGAAAGAAAGTAAAGTTGCACACGGGGAAACCTTTGGGGGTTGTCGTCTCGTTTCCCAAAGACAAGGGACCAAAAACCACCACTCAAGGTTTTAGGGATGGGGGGCCCCCCCCCCCAAAAAAAAAAAGGGGCCCCCCGGGGGTGGAACCCCGGGTTGGGGGGCCCCTGTAGGCAGTTTTTTTCCCCCCCCCCCCCCCCCCCCCCCCCCCCCCCCCCCTCTGGGGAATGGGGTAAGGGGGGGGAGGAAAAGGGGGACGAAAAGGCCCAGGGAAAAAACGTGGGAAATCCAGGGAAAAGGCCGGGCCCTCCCGGAGCCCCCCCCCCCCCCCCAAATTCCCCGCCCCCCCCCCCTTCCCCCCTTTTCCCCCCTCTCCTTTTTCCCTCCCCCCCCTTTTCTTTCCCCTCCCTTCTCTCTCCCCCCCCTTTTTCCCGCTAAACCCCCCCTCCCCCCCCCCTTTCCCCCTTTTATCTCTCCCCCCCCCCCCCCTCCTTATTCCTCCCTCTCTCCCCCTCTCTCTCCCCTCTCCCTCCCCCTTCTCTCTCCCCCCTTTTTCATTTTCTCTCTTTCCCCCCCTCTGTTCCCCCTCCCCTCTCCTTCTCTCCCCCTCGTCTCTCCCCCCCCCTCTTTCCCCCTTTTCCCCCTCTCTTCTCCCTCCTCTCCCCCCTTTTCTCTCCCCTCCCCTCTCCCCCTCTCTCTTCCCCTTTTAGGTAAAGGGGGCCTTTTTTTGGGATTTTAGACTATAAACTGAGGGCCCGTTTTTTTCGAAAGCATTCAGAAAATCTTGCGCCCCACGTTTAAAATTTTTGTTTCCGGTTTTCGGGGGAAAAAGTAGGGCCCCTTGTTGCCGGTGGAAACAGAGACAAAATTTACAAAAACCCGGATACACACGGGGATAGATGTTTTAAAAAAAAGGCCCGAGGGGGATTCCCGGCCCACCCTGTGCAGAAAGAGAGAGAGACAATGAAAAATTCTTTTTTTTTTTTGGGGGATAATGGAAAAAAGCATCATGTGCTTTTTTACATCCAGTCCCCCCCCGTGGGGTAAATTTAATAATAAAACCCAATATTATAATCTACCCCAGTAGAAAAAAAGGGAAATAAAAAATTTTTCAAAACACCCCCCCCCCAAAAAAAAAAACAAAAAAAACCAACAACAGCAACAAAAAAAAAACAATAAACAAATAAAAGAAAATCCTAAAAAACACCCTACCCACCCCCCCCCCCCCCCCAAAAAAAAAAACACCACAACATCACCCCAACCAAAACAAACAAACAAACAAAAGAAAAAGAAAAAACAAACCAACAAAAGAAAGAAAAAGAGAGAAAAAACAAAACAACAACAAGAGCAACAACAAAACCAAGAAAAATAACAACCAAACTTAATAAGTCATAAAAATAAACATCTACACATTGACAAATGGTACACATACTTGTTACATGTAACAATAAGATATTGAAATAGGGCATTCATTAAAAGTTAAGTACAGCCGAAGCTCAATAAAGTATTGAAAATATAAAGTATGAATCCTTCATCAGGATACACTATAACTATAAGCAAAAAGATAAAAGGAGAGAGAGAGAGAGATGGAGAGAGAGACAGATAGACAGACAGACAGACAGAGACAGAGAGGGTGTGTGTGTGTGTGTGTGTGTGTGTTTCAGAGATAATATCAAATATATAATTCTCAAAACAGTACACGATCACCATCAACACTCATTTTTGATTATACTCGTTCAAATTATATGTCATGATAATGAAATAAACTCAATACCCATACACTCACACATTAAAAACAAGGGAAGGAGGAGTCCCATAACCTATAGGGGAGCGAGGCGTCAGAGACCTCACTTCTCTAGGGCCAGCATATTGAGGGCGGCGCCCATCTCCTCTCCCTCGCTGCTTTACGTTCCCTGACCCTAAAGAGGGCAGGTACCCATTTACAGCTGGGGGAACTGGGGGAACTGTACTGAAGGCAAGGCGCGCAAACGGTCACCCATCCAACTGGTAACCACGCTCGACGCTGCTTAACTTGGTTGGGGGAAAGCGAGTGCTCCAACCACTGAGCTATCCCGTCCCCTTAAGAAACAAAAGAAAAGAAGAAATCCAAACCTATAGTCATTGAGAGAGAGAATGTGTGTGTGTGTGTGTGTGTGTGTGTGTGTGTGTGTGTGTGTGTGTGTGTGTGTGTGTGTGTGTGTGTGTTTCAGGGATAATGCAAAATATATAATACTCACATAGCACATAGCATTTCTGGCAGTAGTAATTGTCATTGTTAATTGATATCGCCATCGTCATCATCGTTATCTTTATCTTTATAATTTCCTTTTCAATAAGATTTGGTATAATTGTTTGTTTGGGTTTTTGTTTGTTTGTTTGTTTGTTTGTTTGTATTGTTTTTGGTTGGGTTTTGTGGGGGGGGGGGGGTGGGTGTTGGGGGGGGGGGTGTTGTTGTTGGTTGATTTTTTTCCCTTTCTTGGATGGCTTGACGAAAAAAAGCAAGTATTTTGCTTATTCAATGTACCATCTGGAAATAAAGTTTGACTTTGACTTTGACTTTGATCACGATCGGAGAGAGAGGGGAGATAGAGAGGGGTAAGAGGGGGGAGAGAGAAGAGGGGTTGAGAGAGAGAGGATGAGAGAGAGAGGGAGATGAGAGAGAGGGAGAGAGAGAGGAAAGAGAGAGGAGAAGGAGAGGGAGAGAGAGGGAGAGAGAGAGAGGTAGAGAGAGAGAGGGAGAGAGAGAGAGGGAGAGAGAGAGGGAGAGAGAGAGAGGGAGAGAGAGAGAGGGAGAGAGAGAGGGAAGAGGAGAGGGAGAGAGAGAGGGGAGAGAGAGAGAGGAGAGAGAGAGAGGAGAGAGAGGAGAGAGAGAGAGGGAGAGAGAGAGGGAGAGTCTGGGACCGTGCAGAAGAGAGAGAGAGGAGAGAGAGAGAGAGAGGGAGAGAGGAGAGGGGGAGAGAGAGGGAGAGGGGGAGAGAGAGAGAGAAGGGAGAGGGGCGAGGAGAGAGGAGAGGGGGAGAGAGAGAGAGGGAGAGGAGAGAGAGAGAGGGGAGAGAGAGAGAGAGGGAGAGAGAGAGGGGAGAGAGAGAGGGAGAGGGGAGAGAGAGAGAGAGAGAGAGGGAGAGAGAGAGGGGAGAGGGGAGAGGAGAGGGGGAGAGAGAGGAGAGGGGAGAGGAGAGAGGGAAGGAGAGGGGGAGAGAGAGGGGAGAGAGAGGGAGAGAGAGAGAGAGAGAGAGAGAGAGAGAGAAAAGAGAAAAAACACACCAAGTGACGAAAGACTCCCCACCCCACCCCCCGAAAAAAATCCAAACTTTTTGTCAACGTCACGACCACTTGTGGACAAAAGGTATAAAACCAAACAAGAAAATTTAAAGAACCCCCCCCCCCCCACCCTGCATTCCTCCTCTCTCTCTCTCATCTCGGGGGGGGGGGGGGGGGGGGTGGAGACAGGATAGCCTGGTGGTTAGAGTGATGAGCTCGTGATCTGCTGACCCGGGTTCGATTCTCATTCAAGAGGATTTTTCCTCTGGAGTTAACATCAGTGCAGACTCCACTCCACTCCAAAGTCCTTCGGATGACACTGTAAACCGAGGTCCCGTGTGCGAACGCACGCAGAACATCTTGCGCACACGTTAAAACCCGTTCCGCTTTTCGGAAGTGTAGGCCATTGTGTGTCGGTGGGAACGGAGGACAAAAATGACAAAACTGCATACACACGGGGACTGGATGTAATAAAAAGCTCATGAATGCTTATTCTATTATCCTCGAAATAAAAGACTATCTCTCTCTCTCTCTCTCTCTCTCTCTCTCTCCTCTCTCTCTCTCTCTCTCTCTCTCTCTCCCTCCCTCTCTCTCCCTTTCTCCCTCCCCCTCCCTCCTCTCTCTCCCTCTCTGAAAATGAAACTATTTACGTGGTTTGTTCTCCTTTATTTTATGGAGGTTTTGCTTTGTTTGGTTCTGTTTTGGTTTTGGTTTGGGGTTGTTGTTGCTTTTTTGAGGGGGGGACTATTCGGTTGTTTCCTCTCCCTTGTTGTTGTTGCCGTTTTTGTTTTGCTCTTGGTTCTTGCTATTTTTTCGGTTGTTTCTGTGTTTTTCTGTTCTGCTTTCTTTCTACTTGTTGCTACTTTTCTCCTCTCTCTCTCTCTCTCTCTCTCTCTCTCCTCTCATCTCTCTCTCTCCTCTCTCTCTCTCTCTCTCTTCGGTGATTTTTGTGGGGATTTTTGTGTATATATTTTTTCCGTAAACTGTGTAAGTGTATTGCTATGGGCTTTGCTTTATTTTATTTTATTATCATATAAATCCTTAAGGGCGGGGAATGGATTTAAAAAAAAACACATGGGTGCTTATTCATTATCCTCGAAATAAAAGAATTTGTCATTTGTCATTTGTCTCTCCCTCGCTCTCTCTCCCTCCCCCTCTCTCCCTCTCTCCCTCTCCCTCTCTCTTCCTTGTGAGAGCTGAAAGGAAGAGTTTGGGTGAACATGAAAGCGACACAAACAAAACAGGAGGCGGATATCACGGAGACAGCATTACCTAGCGAAACATCCACCCCGAAGGACCGGGAAGGGGGGAGGGGGGGAGGGGGGGGGGGGCGTGCCACAACTGGAGAGAACACGCCCAAAGAATTAATGGCTGGCCCGTCTTCTTCTCTGTCTCTGTTTGTTCCGTTGGCCTTTGTCAGTTTTGACTGAGGGGGGGGGGGGGGGGGGGGGGGGGGGGGGGGGGGGGGGGGGGGGGGGGGGGGGGGCGGGAGGGGCGGGGGGGGAGTTTCTTTTTTTTGGGGGGTAGGGGTGGGGTGGGTGAGGTTGGGGGTTGGGAGTGAGGATGGGTGGGTGGGTGTGGGTGGGTGGTGGAGAGGGGTTGAGGGGTGTGTGTGTGTGTGTGTTTGTGCGAGTATGTGTGTGTGTGTGTGTGTGGAGAGATAGAGAGAGTGAGTGAGAGAGAATGTGGTGTGTGGTGATGAGTGAGTGAGTGAGTGAGAGAGTGTGTGTGTGTGTGTGAGAGAGAGAGTGTGTGTGTTGTGTGTGTGTATGTCTGCGTGCGTGCGTGCGTGTGTGCGCGCGCGCGCGCGTATGTGTGTGTGTGTGAAGAGGAAGAGGATAGGTATCAGCCTCACATATTTGCTCACCTTTTTACGTCAATTCTGTGGCGACACCATTTCATGGTTAGCTTGTGGAAGAAAACTCATCACACTTGTTATTTGCAAGCCAAACAAGGAGGGTGGGGCGTCTTGTCTGATGTTCTGAGTTTGTCAGCCGTAAAGGATGTCTGCTACCTGGGTATGTAAGGGCCGAGCAGTCAGAGCATCTATAACAGATCTCCTTCCATTCTTCAAGTTTGCCCTAGCTTATGACGTACGCTGGTCGTTTTCAAATACAAATTCAAATTCAAATACAGAACCTTTATTATCTCAGAGACAGAGAAATGCCGGGGGTTACACGCCGTACATAAAAACAGTGAACATGGAGACATAATATCGCGGAAAAAATACCGTATGGGAGACACCAGCACGCAGCCGTCACAACAACAAAAAGCACCCACAAATAAATCAGCAATACCCCAGCCAGTTATAAAGAAACGCACCCAAGTACAATCACAAACACTCGTGTGCGCGCACCAGTATGCCCACCCATCCACACACTCGCACACAGTTCGTACGCACGCACGAGCGCGCGCGCGCGCGCACACACACACACACGCACGCACGCACGCACACACGCAGGTACGCACACACACACACACAAGAACTAGCAGCTTCAAAATTGGTAACATGAGCAGCATCAACCACAAACAGTTTTCTCGGGAAGGAAATCACATTAGGCCTAAGATCTGACTCTGATTTCCCAAAAACGAGCACAGAATATTTCCTCACAAGTGACTATTGCAACCTATACTAACGACTTAATACAACAAGCTGGAATTCATATAAAAGAATTAGCAAAAAAAGCCAGCATGGACACCTATACCGAAATGGGAAATTTTAAAGCTACTTTTGACATTAGTTAACTGACATGAGAAAAAAGAAAATGTCGAAATTGCCTTTCCCAGCCACAGTAAGAGCCATGCTAAATAACACCCAGTATGCTCATCGTTTTCACGTGGGTCTGGTTCTAAATACTAAAGCCCGGCTGAATTTTCACCATTCCAGCCGAAAGTTGAATAGTGCTTGGTTATGGGACACAATTTGCATCTTGACAGGAGGCTTGTGCTACTTTTTGGCAGAATACTATTAGATCTGCTGCCTCAATTTGGTCTTTACCCTTTGCTGTTGATCCTATCTGTGACAAAGCCTGAAATCGTCAATGGAATGCAACACCGACTGCTGCACGTCTAGAGAGACGGTATCTTCTCAATGTTTCAGCCCAATGATGTTCACATGTGTCCAAAGGGTCACGTTCCCATTGCAGCATCAAATGCTGTCATCGTGTTCTATGGACCAATCGTCAATCTTTAGGAGCTTTTGCTTCTTTTTGGGTCAAATCTGTCTAGTCTCTGCTCGATGTCCTCATGCCGTCATCGTCAGTGTTGTCATCAGTGTCCTCGATGCTGTCACCCTCAATGATGTCATCGTGTCCTCAATGCTGCACAGTCCTCAATTCTGTCATCAGTGCCTCATGCTGCACCCTCAATGTTGGCATGGGATGTCCTCGATGTTGTCATCCTCAATGTTGGCATCAATGTCCTCGATGCTGTCGCCCTCAATGTTGTCATCAGTGTCCTCAGTGCTGTCACGTGTCCTCAATGCTGTCATCCTCAATGTTGTCATCAGTGTCCTCAGTGCTGTCATCAGTGTCCTCAATGCTGTCATCCTCAATGTTGGCATGGGTGTCCTCAATGCTGTCATCCTCAATGTTGTCATCAGTGTCCTCAATGCAGTCATCCTCAATGTTGGCATGGGTGTCCTCAATGCTGTCATCCTCCATGTTGTCATCAGTGTCCCCAGTGCTGTCATCAGTGTCCTCAATGCTGTCATCCTCAATGTTGGCATGGGTGTCCTCAATGCTGTCATCCTCCATGTTGTCATCAGTGTCCCCAGTGCTGTCATCAGTGTCCTCAATGCAGTCATCCTCAATGTTGGCATGGGTGTCCTCAATGCTGTCATCCTCATGTTGTCATCAGTGTCCTCAATGCTGTCATCCTCAATGTTGTCATCAGTGTCCTCATTGCCGTCCTCAGTGTCCTCAGTGGTCCTAACTTGATTTTGCTGTTGTTTAGCAGAGTGCTTGTTGTGTTTGTTGATGTTGGTGGTGGTGGTGGTTGTACAGTGGACACCACCTTCAGTCACGGCACATTTCTCTGCCAGAATTTCGGGCTGCTCTCCCCAGAGAGGAGTGCGTCGCCACAAGAGCAGCGCCACGCATTTCATAAACAACCCAAAACATACATCGTCCTATTTGCAAATTTAACTATTTCGCTTCGAGAGTGCCATTCTTTTTTTTCTTTTGCCTTTTTAAAAAGTGCCTTCTCTTGCTGCCGTGTGTTCTTCTACGTGCGATGAATGTAAAGTTGCACACGGGACCTCGGATTGTCGTCTCGTCCGAAAGACAAGCACCAAGACCCCCCCTCCTCCTCCCTCCCCCCCCCCCCCCCCCACCCCCACACGGACCAGGGAGACCCCACTGGGTCCGCCCCAGTCCCCCCCCCCCCCCCCCCCCCCCCCCCTCCTCTCAGCATAGGGGGACAAGTAAGGGGAGACACTGAGGTCTGTCCCCCGATCTCTCTCCTCCCTCCTCTCTCTCTCTCTCTCCCTCCTCTCTCCTCTCTCCTCTCTCCTCTCTCATCCCTCCCTTCTCTCTCTCTCTCTCTCCCTCTCTCTCTCTCTCTCCCTCTCTCTCTCTCTCCTCTCTCCTCCCCCTCTCTCCCCTCTCTCTCTCCCTCTCTCTCTTCTCTCCCTCTCTCCCTCTCTCTCTCCCCTCTCTCTCTCTCCCTCTCTCTCTCCTCCCTCTCTCTCTCCCCTCTCTCTCTCCCCCTCTCTCTCCCTCTCTCTCCTTCTCTCCCTCTCTCTGTCTCTCTCACCCTCTCTCCCTCTCTCCCCTCTTCCTCTCCCTCTCTCTCCCCTCTTTCTCCCTCCTCTCTTCCCCCTCTCTCTTCCCCTCTCTCCTTCGGATGAGACTATAAACTGAGGACCTGTGTTCGAACGCATTCAGAACATCTTGCGCACACGTTAAATCCTGTTCCGCTTTTCGGAAGAGTAGGCCATTGTGTGCCGGTGGAAACAGATGAAAAAATTTACAAAAACCGTATACACACGGGGACTAGATGTAAAAAAGCATAGGGAGAGAGAGGGAGATCCTGGCGACCCTGTGCAGAAGAGAGAGAGACAATGACAATGACAATGACAAAATTATTTTATTTCGAGGATAATGAATAAGCACTCATGTGCTTTTTTACATCCAGTCCCCGCCCGTAGGGATACATCTTAATAATAATAACCCAATACTTATACTCTCACACAGTAGAAACAAAGGGAAATAACCATTTTCAAAAACACACACCCCCCAAAAAAAAACCACCAAAAAACAACGACAACAGCAACAAAAAAACAACAAACAAATAAAAGAAAACCCTAAAAACACCCCACCCCCCCCAAAAAAAACCACCACAACAAACAACAACCCAACCAAAACAAACAAAACACAAAAGAAAAAGAAAAAACAAACCAACAAAGAAAGAAAAAGAGAGAAAAACAAACAACAAGAAGAACAACAAAACCAAGAAAAATAACAACCAAACTTAATAAGTCATAAAAATAAACATCTACACATTGACAAATGGTACACATACTTGTTACATGTAACAATAAGATATTGAAATAGGGCATTCATTAAAAGTTAAGTACAGCCGAAGCTCAATAAAGTATTGAAAATATAAAGTATGAATCCTTCATCAGGATACACTATAACTATAAGCAAAAAGATAAAAGGAGAGAGAGAGATGGAGAGAGAGACAGACAGACAGACAGACAGACAGAGACAGAGAGGGTGTGTGTGTGTGTGTGTGTGTGTTTCAGAGATAATATCAAATATATAGTTCTCAAAACAGTACACGATCACCATCAACACTCATTTTTGATTATACTCGTTCAAATTATATGTCATGATAATGAAATAAACTCAATACCCATACACTCACACAATAAAAACAAGGGAAGGAGGAGTCCCATAACCTATAAGGTCGTAGGGGAGCGAGGCGTCAGAGACCTCACTTCTCTAGGGCCAGCATATTGAGGGCGGCGCCTATCTCCTCTCCCTCGCTGCTTTACCTTCCCTGACCCTAAAGAGGGCAGGTACCCATTTACAGCTGGGGGAACTGGGGGAACTGTACTGAAGCCAAGGCGGGCAAACGGTCACCCATCCAACTGGTAACCACGCTCGACGCTGCTTAACTTGGCTGGGGGAAAGCGAGTGCTCCGACCACTGAGCTATCCCGTCCCCTTAAGAAACAAAAGAAAAGAAGAAATCCAAACCTATACAGTCATTGAGAGAGAGAATGTGTGTGTGTGTGTGTGTGTGTGTGTGTGTGCGTGTGTGTGTGTGTTTCAGGGATAATGCTAAATATATAATACTCACATAGCACACGATCACGATATTTTTCCTTTTAATAGTGGCTGGCGATGGGTTGTTATTTTTCCCTTTTTAATGGTGCATGCACTGGAGATGGGTTGTTATTTTTCCTTTTAATAGTGCACGCCAGATGTCTTGAATTTACAGCCAGGGTCAAGCACATGTTTATGTTGCATGATGCTGGTTTCTTTTCAATGTGCCTTGATCTTTCAGTGCTTTTGGTTTCAATGGTCCATGTTAATTTGTCCATTCCCGAGTTTGGATATTGTAGGTTTGAAGTTCATCAGCATGTTCCTGCAGTACTGTGCCCTTCCCCCAACTGCTTGGTTGTGGCTTTAGGCCAAAGTACTAGTTAAGCATTTGAGAGGTTTTATTTTATTTTACTTATTTGTTTCTTCTTTTATTTCGAGGATAATGGAAGAGGCACTCGTGTGATTTTTTGACACCCAAGTCCCCGTGTGTATGCAGTTTTGTAAATTTTTTTATCCGTTCCCACTGGTACTTAAAGGCCTTGCTGAACAGGATTCAACGTGTGCGCAAGATGTTCTGCGTGCGTTCGCACATGGGACCTCGGTTTTAGTCTTATCCGAAGGACTTTTGGGGAGAGTGGAATCTGCACTGATGTTAACTCCAGGGGAAAATATCCTCTTGAACGAGAATCGAACACGATATATATATATATATATATATATATAGAGAGAGAGAGAGAGAGAGAGAGAGAGAGAGAGAGAGAGAGAGAGGAGAAGAGAGAGAGAGAGAGAGAGAGAGTCCATCGAGTCATCATAGTTCGCCTCGAAGATAGACAGACAGACAGACAGAAAGAAAGACAGGCAGGCAGACAGACAGACAGACAGACAGAAAGAAAGACAGGCAGGCAGGCAGAGAGACAGACAGAAAGAAAGACAGGCAGGCAGGCAGAGAGACAGACAGAAAGAAAGAAAGACAGGCAGGCAGGCAGAGAGACAGACAGACAGAAAGAAAGACAGGCAGGCAGGCAGAGAGACAGACAGACAGAAAGAAAGACAGGCAGGCAGGCAGAGAGACAGACAGACAGAAAGAAAGACAGGAAGGCAGACAGACAGACAGACAGAAAGAAAGACAGGCAGGCAGGCAGAGAGACAGACAGGCAGGCAGACAGACTGGAGGACACACTGACAAACAGATTGACAAGCAGACGTGTTTGTCATTGTCTATGTCAGAGACAGACAGACAGACAAACAAACAGACAGACAGACAGACAGACAGATGCTTTCATTTCTGCTTCTGTGTGTGTGTTATTTTATTTATTCTTTTATATCAAGGATAATGGAATAAGCACTCATGTGCTTTTTTAACATCCAGTCCCCGTGTGTATGTGGTTTTGTAAATTTTGTCATCTGTTCCCACCGGCACACAATGGCCTACTCTTTCAAAAAGCGGAACAGGATTTAACGCGTGCGCAAGATGTTCTGCATGCGTTCGAACACGGGGCCTCGGTTTATAGTCTAATCCGAAGGGCTTTTAACATTCAGTTCGATTTTTTTGTCAAACTGGGAAGAAAGGGCGAGGTTGGGAATCGAACCCACAACCTCACGGTTGACTTGTTGGCAGGCAAACGTCTTAATCATCCTGCCACCTTCCTTCCTCTGTGTGTGTGTGTGTGTGTGTGGTGTGTGTGTGTGTGTGTGTGTGTGTGTTGTGTTGGTGTGTGTGTGTGTGTGTGGTGTGTGCTGTGTGTGTGTGTGTGTGCGTGCGTGTGTGTGTGTGTGTGTGTGTGTGTGTGTGTGTGTGTGTGGTGTGTGTGTGTGTGTGTGTGTGTGTGTGTGTGTGTGTGTGTGTGTGTGTGTGTGTGTGTGTGTGTGTGAGAGAGAGAATGCTTGGGAATGCTTTCATTTCTAACAAAGTCTGTGGTTGGTATAATCGCAGAAATAAGTTATCCCTTACGTACAGGTATGAACTAAAATTTTGTTTTCAGGACAAAATACGTGAAAGATGTAAATTGTATTTGTGGGGAGAAGATTACCAATAGTCGTGTTATTTTTGATTGTGGACATTTAAAAGCATTTTTACCTGCTGTACCAAGTTTGTCACTGGATCAGATTCTGTCTGAACCATCGTTACTGCTGGACATTGTGTTAGGATTGATAAGAAGTCGATAATTCAGTTTTTGTAGTATGTTAAAGCTAGTTTTTATTCTGTACTGTTATCTGACATTTTTCTGTTATTGTTTGCATTCTCTTGTTTAGATTACTTTTCCCCGTCTAAAATCACTAAATGTGAATAGACGTTAAACTGAAAATATCACAGACAGACAGACAGATGGACAGACAGACAGATAGACAGACAGATTGACAGACAGTCAGACGGTCTGTATAACATCATGGTGTATATTAAACAAACAGATGAGGCGAGCTGTTTATTAAAAGAATACGCGCGCACGCACACACACACCACACACAACACACACACACACACACACACACACACACACACACACACACACACACACACACACACACATGAAGGCTACATATTCATACAAACCAATAGAATGTTTTTTCATCAAATATCACGAACAGTAAACAGAGGATATGGACATCTAACGAAATAGCGAAAGAACACACACAAGTTCTCTCTTCTCACTCTCCCTCTCTCTCTCTCCTCTCTCTCTCTCTCTCTGTCTCTCTCTCTCTCTCTCTCTCTCTCTCTCTCTCCTCTCTCTCTCTCTGTTTTTAATTGATGTCAGGGGAGTAGGAAGGGAGAGGCTGGGAGGGGGCGGGGGGGGGGGAGGGAAACGAGAAAATGCAAAAGCAAGAAATGTGTCCTAAAGGGTTTGTAGTCCTAATGTGGACATGCTCAACAGAGCTAAGAACTCCCCCCCCCCCCCCCCCCCCCCCCCCCCCCCCCCCCCCCCCCCCCCACACACACACACACACACACGCGCGCACACACCTGCCCGGGTCTGGAATCTTCCTGTGGAAACTGACCTTCTCCTTTCCTTCACCAGGTAGGATGCCCGCCAATGCCACAGACTGCAGAATCAGGTAAGACAGACGGTTCCAGAATCTGGCATTTCCTTTTGTCTTCTGTGCCAGCGTGAGAATTAGACACGTAGAACAACAGATTTTCCTTGGAAAAGTTAGGAAGTGTTTCGTTTTACGTTCGCGGTTTTGACTGAGCTTTCATGTAAGTATCATTGTATTTATCGCCATTATTCTGGGTGGTGTTTTCATGTGTGTTGACAGATAACTTTCTGCTCAGCGGTTTAAAGACAATGTCCAGTTACACTGGAAGGGGTTTGCACAGTCAAAGGCATTAACAGTGCAGTTAGCGACAAGAAAACCATTTAATGAATGATACCACTTCTGGGGTGCAAAGCCAGGGGGGGAGAAGGTGAGAGAATGGTAGTGGATGGGGGGTGAGGCGGGTGGGGAGGGAGGTTTAAAATGAACAAAAGAATTGGAAGGACACTGGCACAGACAGCCTGCACGGCTGCCGATGACGTCAATCATCCGGGTACGTGGATAAACTGAAATTCAAGATCGGCAAACAAACGGTCCGATTGTGCGCTCTCAAAGTCAAATAACAATCGGAGGACTGAATGACATAAAAAGAGTCCCAAGCGCACTCTGCACAGGTCAAAGGTCAGGTCAGGTCAGGTCAGGCGTATGGTATAAAAGTGGAAGAGGAGAGTGCTAGTGTGATGCTGATGTTTTGTACCTGTAGGCAGACACTGAGAGGTATGGGACCTGTTTCTCTTCTCTTCTCTTCCTTCCTTCCTTCCTCCTTCCTTCTCCTTCCTTTGCTTTGCTGTGCCTTCTTCTGCACTAGCCCTGACTGGAGTTTGGTCACAGGGCTCAAAACGGCCAAAATCATGAGGGGGTGGGGGGTGAGGGGTGGGGGTAAAAAAGTTGCTCCAATGGAAGTATGGAGATTTCCCTTTGTCAATTGACAAAATCACCTAAAATCTATCCATTTACGAAGGGAAACCTTATTTCATATATTTGGTCTGCAGCCTACCATGTTTGTAATGTCTGTCTGTTTAAAATATTGATTATTTGTGATTGGTTGTATGACTGTGTAAGATTAGGTTGAATGCATGCCCTTTGGTTTGTCTTTACAAGATATAGGGCTATATAAGTTCCATTTATTATTATTATTATTATTATTATTATTATTAGGAAACCTCCATATATTCATCTGTAACACAGGCTTAGATTTTTTTTTAAGTTTTAGAAGTTTAAAAAATTCTTTGTGGTGGCCATTTTGGATTGTTTTTTCGTGGCAACAGTGCTGCATAAAACTGTGTAATTCACAGACTGTTAAGCTTGGCAAGTGACGCCCTTTCAATAACTATATGGTGCCACTTCTAACATGGCTGTTAAACGAAAGGCTTGTAGTTTCCACCCCCATGTCCTAACTGAAACGGAAAATGGTTACAAACATGTAACATCCAGGTAATTTGAGTTACAATGTTGACATGTAACATCTCCCATCTATTCGAGTTATAATGTTGACATGACTGTGATATCTCCAATCTATTTGAGTTACAATGTTGACATGACTGTGATATTTCCAATCTATTTGAATTATAATGTTGACATCTAATATCTCCAGCTTATTTGAGTTATAATGTTGACATGTAATATCTCCAGTTTATTTGAGTTATAATGTTGACATGACTGTGATATCTCCAATTTATTTGAAGTACAATGTTGACATGCAATATCTCCAGTTTATTTGAGTTATAATGTCGACATCTAATATCTCCAGTTTATTTGAGTTATAATGTTGACATGCAATATCTCCAGTTTATTTGAGTTATAATGTTGACATGCAATATCTCCAGTTTATTTGAGTTATAATGTTGACATGCAATATCCCCAGTTTATTTGAGTTATAATGTTGACATGCAATATCCCCAGTTTATTTGAGTTATAATGTTGACATGTGATATCTCCAGCTTATTTGAGTTATAATGTTGACATGTAATATCTCCAGTTTATTTGAGTTATAATGTTGACATCTAATATCTCCAGTTTATTTGAGTTATAATGTTGGCATGTGATATCTCCAATTTATTTGAGTTACAGTGGCGACATGTAATATCTCCAGTTTATTTGAGTTATATAATGTTGACGTGTAATATCTCCAGTTTATTTGAGTTATATAATGTTGACATCTAATATCTCCAGTTTATTTGAGTTATAATGTTGACATCTAATATCTCCAGTTTATTTGATTTATAATGTTGACATCTAATATCTCCAGTTTATCTGAGTTATAATGTTGGCATGTGATATCTCCAGCTTATTTGAGTTATAACGTTGGCATCTAATATCCCAAGTTTATTTGAGTTATAATGTTGACATGCAATATCTCCAGTTTATTTGAGTTATAATGTTGATATGTAATATCTCCCGTTTATTTGAGTTATAATGTTGAAATGCAATATCTCCAATTTATTTGAGTTATAATGTTGACATGACTGTGATATCTCCAATCTATTTGAATCATAATGTTGACATCTAATATCGCCAGTTTATTTGAGTTATAATGTTGACATCTAATTCTCCAGTTTATTTGAGTTATAATGTTGGCATGTGATATCTCCAATTTATTTGAGTTACAGTGGTGACATGTAATATCTCCAGTTTATTTGAGTTATAATGTTGGCATGTGATATCTCCAGTTTATTTGAGTTATAATGTTGACATGCAATATCTCCAGTTTATTTGAGTTATAATGTTGACATCTAATATCTCCAGTTTATTTGAGTTATAATGTTGACATGTAATATCTCCAGTTTATTTGAACAACATTGTCCTGGTGTAACCTAATGTTCCACTTGATCCTCAGAGGTCTGTGTGAACAACATTGTGCTGGTGTAACCTAATGTTCCACTTGATCCTCAGAGGTCTGTGTGTTGAACAAGATAGGCACTCCCCTGCTGTCGGCAGGGTGAAAGGATCAGAAGAAACTAAAATGATGACTGGCTGTGAAGGGGGCGGGCGTGGACACTGCAAACAGTGCACAGACTCTGAAGTGAAGGTGACTGACAGACCAGGAAACCTCCTCTAGTCAAGTCCCAGTCAATTTAGAATGGTGTCTACAGAGAAGATCCATGTTTCATTTTTCATGATTATGTTTGTCTTTCTCAGCGAGAGCTCCATGGTTCACCAGTGGTGAAATTTTGTCTCTTCACCTTTTGCTTCCCTTCCCCACACCAGTGTGTATGTGTTTGTTTAAAAATGCTGTCATCCATTCCCACTGTCACACCATGGTCTATTCATCAGAAAGGTGGAACCCCTTTTACATAGGGACAAGATGTTCTGCGTGTGTTCGCACTCGGGACCTTGGTTTATTGTCTCATCCGAAGGACTAAGGATAGTATGATTTATGTAGTAGCACGGCAGAATACACCATTATCAAATCACACTTACAGGTAATATAAGATAAATTTAGCTGTAGCCGTGTGTTCCCACAGGAACTCAAAACGCCCCAAAGAAAGGTTTGCTTAGATCACAAACTAACAGCAAATAACTGTATTGATTTTGAAAAGGCTTTCATTCTCATGGTGACAGCTCTTGTGATCCACGATGTGCAACTTTGAAGACATGATCTGGAGCAGGGTTTTCAGGATTCAGAAGACTGTGGTGAGGAGGTGTGAAAGGGGTGGATCATGTGCTGTATTTCTGATGCTGTGTTTCTGATTCGGCTGTATCGACTACACTCGGAGGTGTGGAACAAGGGAATCTTTGCAGTCTTGTTATGTTCTCAACGTTCTTTCAGAAATTGACATAGGAAGCTGTGAATATTAGATAAAGATAATTATTAGTGAATGAAGAAGAAGAAGCAGAAGAAGAAGAAGAAGAAGAAGAAGAAGGAGAGAGAAGAAGAAGAAGAAGAAGAAGAAGAAAAGAAGAAGAAAGGAGAGAAGAAGAAGAAGAAGAAGAACAAGAACAAGAACAAGAACAAGAAGAAGGATAAAGACATATGCGCACAGTAAACAGTTTTTATGCATCAAATTTTTTGATTCACCATTATCTTCTTGCCCCAAAAGCTGGTTTTTTAAATATTTTCTTTTTACCTGAAGATGCAATTACGTAGGTGAGCTTTCCACAGAACTGCTGGGTGGTTTTTTTTTACATGGAGATCCTTGTATCTAAATAAAACAAAACAACAACGACAAAAAACAAAAAAGGGGAGAGGGTGGGGGTGGGGAACAAAGGAATCTAGCAAAGATGGAGAATAGCAGTCGTTGTTGTTTTGTGCTGTTCTATATGGACTTTTTATGTGGGTAGTGTTGCATGGTTTGTTTGTTTAGGTTTTTGGTGTTTTTTTGTTGCTGTTGACCAATGTGTGCAGCGTGTTGGTGTTTCTGTTGTTTTTCGTGTTTCGGAACTTGTGCGTAAATTTGATAAACTCCGCAACATTCGCTCCAGACTGGATCAGACTTCTTTCTACCCTATGCCTCCGATCCCCATTTATCTGGTACTCCTCTCCTTTTCTTTCACCCAACAAGCGAGAAAGAAATCAAGACGATTCTGAAAGAAATGACAATAAAATCATGTGATCTCGATCCTATACCTGCTTCTCTTCTCACTCAGTGCATTCCACAGCTTATACTCACCATCACAAAAATAATAAATTCATCACTTCTTCAGGAATTGTTCCAACAGCTCTCAAAACTGTAGTAGCTACACCTCTACTAAAAAAGCACGACCTCGATACTAACACTCTGAAGAATTATAGACCTGTATCCAACCTACCGTTCATCTCTCAAGTCCTTGAAAAAGTTGTTCTGAAACAACTCAACAACCATCTTCACTCAAATAGTCTCCTTCCCCCTTTTCAGTCTGCCTATCGCGTCAACCACAGCACCGAAACCACCCTTGTCCACACCTTAAACACGCTTCTACACGCGTCTGACTCAGGAAAAATCTCCCTTCTCACTCTTCTCGACTTATCTGCAGCCTTTGATACCATAGATCACTCAATTCTTCTCTCCCGTCTCCAAAAAACGTTCGGTATTAAAGGCACAGCCCTCACCTGGTTCACTTCATACCTTACAGGCCGATTCCACACAGTTGCAGTAAACAAGATTCAATCAACACCTAACAAAACTGGAATGTGGAGTCCCACAGGGATCATTTCTCGGCCCTGTTCTTTTCACTCTCTACACTGCTCCTCTTTCACATATAATAAATCGTCATCAGATCAGCCATCATTTTTATGCAGATGACTCTCAGATTCTTAGCAGTGATACTCCTGAAAATCTGCCTTCTCTCTTGATTAATATGTCCTACTGCCTTCAAGATATCCAAAATTGGATGATACAGAACAAGTTACAGTTAAATGCAGATAAAACCGAAGCTATGCTTGTAGGGACCAAACACAAACTCTCTTCCATCACAACAGCTTCAATAGAATTCAGCAATACATCTATCCCTCTATCCACTGTTGTGAAAAATATAGGGGTCATTATCGACAA
>CM054164.1:9277409-9282409 GCA_028751875.1 Rapana venosa
CTAGTACATATCTCGGTGTCCACATTGGTTTCTTGCTTTGAACATCGTAAGAGGTATTTAGCCAAAGCCAGTTGTCGATAGTTGTCTAATGGCAAAATACCTATCTCTTTATAAGTACCCATTGATGATGCATGAAAAGGTACCCCTAGAGCTAATCGAAAAGCCTTACAGTCTAATCTTCTCATTTTTTGCAATAAATATTTAGGAGCACTGAAAAACGCTTCCTGACCATAAATGAGTCTAGAACGTACTAAAGATAACGCCAGATGTTTTAACACAACTACATCATGAGCCCACACTTGTTTACTAATAACTTTCAGGAAGTTTAGACTTCTCCTAGCTTTAGTATTTAAATATTCAATATGATAATTCCAAGTTAATTTAGACGTGAAATATACCCCTAAAAACTTCACTATGGTTTTATAGTTTAAAATATTACCATCTATATGGAAAACAGGTAGATCTGGTGAGTTAGCACCATTACTGAAAAGTACGAGATTTGTCTTTTCAGGAGATAGTGACAGACCATTTTCAAATATGTAGTCATTAAGTTTGTTCAGCTCAATCTGATACACGTTTTTCATATAATTTAGATGTCTCTTTGGAGTTCTCTTTTTCATTGAGACATTCATCCACATACAAATGTCATCAGCATACTGGACATGGGTTGCATTACTTGAGAGACACCTAGGAAGATCATAAAGAAGAATATTGAAAAGATGGGGAGCAATGACTGATCCCTGTGCCCATTGTTGGAAATCGTAAAGTAGAATAGGAATTTCCAACTTTGGCCTGTATGCGTGTGTGTGTGTGTGTGTGTGTGTGTGTGTGTGTGTGTGTGTGTGTGTGTGTGTGTGTGTGTGTGTGTGAATGTGGCAATGTGGCAATGTGTGTGTGTGTCAATATGTCAATGTGTCAATGTGTGTGTGAGTGCAGGTTCAGAAAAAATACGGCCACAAATGCGGCATTTGTGGAGACCCTTGGCAGCCTACCCCTCGACCCTATGAGCGGCCATACGGGGCTCTGGTCGTCAGAGACAACTTCATCCTCAGCAAATACCGCACAGGTTCTGCCATCACCGCTTCCGTGCAGATTACCGCCCCTCACCAGGTGGGTAGTATTCCCCCTTGGGCGTGTCGGTATACATAGCAAGCACCCCGCACCTTCTGGAAATTCTGTGCTAGGAATTCCCTCTTCTCTATCCCTTTGTTTCTGCCTTGCTCCTTTTCTTCCAGTCAGTTCCCTTCTCGTCTGTTTCCTGCCCTCTTGGTCCATTCTCCTACCTTTGTTTCCCCTTTCTTTGTTTATTTTGGACCAGAAAGACTGAAAAGAGAACAATTATCTCCTACGCCGAAGTCGGATGCGCTGGGCCTGACTTGTCAGGCGCTTAACGGCAGCGCAACGCGTTTTCGCTCATATGACAGATTTAATAGCTGCTGTCTGAGCGTTCAACGAAGGAGGAGGAGGAGGAGGAGAAGGAGGAGAAGAAGGAAGAGAGAGGGAAGGAGGAGGAGGAGAAGGAGAAGAGAAGAGGAGAGGAGGAGAGGAGAAGAAGAGGAGGAGAGGAGGAGGGGAGGAGAAGGAAGGAGAGAAGAAGAAGGAGGAGAAGGAGGAGGAGAGGAGGAGAAGAAGGAGGAGGAGGAGAGAGAAGGAGGAGAAGGAGGAGGAGGAGGAGAGGAGGAGGAGAAGAAGGAGGAGGAGGAGGAGAAGGAGAGGAAGAGAAGGAGGAGAAGGAGAAGGAGGAGGAGGAGGAAAGAAGAAGAGAGGAGGAGGAAACGAGAAGAGAGGGAGGAGGAGAAGGAGGAGGAAGAAGGAGGAGGAGAAGGAGAGGAGAAGAGAAGGAGGAGGAGGAGGAGAGAAGAAGAAAGAAGGAGGAGGAGGAGAGAAGAAGAAGAAGGAAGGAGGAAGACGGAAGAAAGGAGGAGGAGAGAAAAGAGAAAGGAGGGAGAAGAAGGAAGGAGGAGGAGAGAGAAGAAGAAGAAGAAGGAGGAGGAGGAGGAGGAGAAGACGAAGAAGAAGAGAGAGGAGGAAGGGAGGAGAGGAGGAGGAGAGAAGAAGAAGAAGGAGAGAGGAGGGAGAGAAGGAGGAGGAGGAGGAGAAGAAGAAGAAGAGAGAGAAGGAGAGGAGGAGGAGAAGAAGAAGGAGAAGAAGAAGAAGAAGAAGAAGGAGAGAAGAAGAAGAAGGAGAGAGAAGAAGAAGAAGAAGAAGGAGGAGGAGGAGGAGGAGGAGAAGAAGAAGGAGGAAGGAGGAGGAGAGAGAAGGAGAAGGAAAAGAAGAGGAGGAGAAGAGGAGAAGAAGAAGAAAAAAGGAGGAGGAGGAGGAGAATAAGAAGAGGAGGAGGAGAGGAGGAGGAGGAGAGAAAGGAGGAGGAGGAGGAGAGAAGAAGAAAAAAGGAGGAGGAGGAGGAGAATAAGAAGAAGGAGGAGGAGGGAGGAGGAGGAGGAGGAGGAGAGGAGAGAAGAGAGAGAAGAAGAAGAAGGAGGAGGAGGAGGAGGAGAAGAAGAAGGAGAAGAAGAGAGGAGGAGGAGAAGGAGGAGGAGGAGAAGGAGGAGAAGGAGGAGGAGGAGGCTCTTGCAGTTTCCTGGCCTTGACGTTTGCTTGTCTTCTCCTCCTGGGCTAGAGCTCCGGGGTTCCCCCATGGCGACATTTTGCGTATGCGACCTCCCCCACCCCCCCCCCCCTCACCAGCGTGAAGGTAGCCGCATTGTGACTTCGTGGATGAAATCTAAACACTACACCAGTGTGCATTTTGTCGTCGTTGTTTTTAACGTTTCGTCCTGTGTTCCTAACGACCGGCAATGGCCTATTCTTGTGAAAGGGGGAACGGGGTGGCCTAGTGGTTAGAACGGCGGTGTGCGCGAGGCTCTAGCGATCTGACGACCTGGGTTCAAGCTCAGGGTCGAGGCACCAGCTGTTGAAGAGGATTTCTCTCCTGGAGGGAACACCAGTGCCGACTCCACTCCCCTGAAAGTCCTTCGGATGAGACTAGAAACCCAGGTCCCGTGTGTGAACGCATGTAGAACATCTTGAGCACACGTCAAAACCTGTTCCGCCTCTGGGAAAAGGAGGCTATGTGTGCCAGTGGGAACGGTTGACACATTTTTTTAAACCTGCATGCACACGGGGACTCGATGTAAAAAAAAGATACATCAGCGGTTTTTTTTATTATCCTTGAAATATAAGAACAAATAAATCAGGGGGAACGGGATTTTTCTTTTCCTTTTTTTTCTTTTTATTTAATTTATTGTTTTTAGCGCGAGTGTAAGATGCTCTGCGTGCGTGTGCACACGGGACCTGGGTCTGTAGTCTCGCGTGAAGGAAGGGGTGTCGGGGAGTGGAGTCGCCACTGATGGTCACTCCAGGGGAAATCCTCTCGAAGCTGACTCGAACCCGGGCCGGCAGACCGTGAACACAATGATCTAACCACTGACGTAGTGTCAGGAGTGGTGATGGTGATGACGATGACGATGACGTAGTGTCAGAGATGATGATGATGATGATGACGATGACGTAGTGTTAGAGATGATGATGACGATGACGTAGTGTCAGTGATGATGATGATGACGATGACGTAGTGTCAGGTGTGATGATGACGATGACGTAGTTTCAGGAGTGGTGATGATGATGACGATGACGATTATGTAGTGTCAGAGATGATGATGACGATGACGATTATGTAGTGTCAGAGATGATGATGACGATGACGATTATGTAGTGTCAGAGATGATGATGGCGATGATGACGATGACGTAGTGTCAGAGATGATGATGATGATGATGATGACGTAGTGTCAGTGATGATGATGCCGTAGTGTCAGGTACGATGACGACGATGACGTAGTGTCAGGAGTGGTGGTGATGACGACGATGATGATGACGTAGTGTCAGGAGTGGTGATGATGATGACGATGACGTAGTGTCAGGGGTGGTGATGACGATGACGTGGTGTCAGGTGTGGTGATGATGATGATGATGATGATGACTACGACGACGACGACGACGACGATGACGTAATGTCAGGTGTGATGATGACGATGATGACGATGACGTAGTGTCAGGAATGGTGATGACGATGACGTGGGGTCAGGAGTGGTGATTATGATGACGATGACGATGATGGTGATGATGATGATGATGATGATGATGATGTTGTTGTTGTTGTTGTTGTTGTTGCACATTCCCCAGCTTAACACTCTGGGGGTCACCCAGAACGTGCACTCTGACTCACTCATCCCACCTGGGAATCATGTGAGATTGAAATGGCACACTGCATGAGAAGTTTGCGTGTATGACTGTTTTACCTCGCCATATGATGATGATGATGATGATGATGATGATGATGATGATGATGATGATGATGATGATGATGATGATGATGATGATGATGACGACGACGACGACAGTGGTGATTATGATGATGATGATGATGACGACGACGATGTCAGTCACTCAGTGTGTGTGTGTGTGTGTGTGTGTGTGTGTGTGTGTGTGTGGTGCAGGGCTACTTTGAATTTTTCCTGTGCAATGTGGACGAACTCCCCAACCCAGTGGAGGCTACCCCGGCCTGTCTGCTCAAACACCCGCTGCCCATCGTCAGTCGGGGTGGATCTACCCGCTTCACACCCGTCACCCGCGGGGTGCATGACGTCACGCTGCAGCTGCCTGCAGGCCTGGTGTGCAGCCACTGTGTGCTGCAGTGGAAATACACCTCAGGTGAGACAGACAGGCAGACAGACAGACAGACAGACAGGCAGGCAGACAGACAGACAGACAGGCAGGCAGGCAGACAGACAGGCAGGCAGACAGACAGACAGACAGACAGACAGGCAGACAGACAGACAGGCAGAGAGGCAGGCAGACAGACAGACAGGCAGACAGGCAGGCAGACAGACAGACAGGCAGGCAGGCAGGCAGACAGACAGACAGAGAGGCAGACAGGCAGACAGACAGAGAGGCAGACAGACAGACAGAGAGGCAGGCAGGCAGGCAGACAGACAGGCA
>CM054164.1:9289909-9307409 GCA_028751875.1 Rapana venosa
TGTTGACTCTTGATGGTATGAATGCTGTGACACAGTGAGCAGTGGAATAAAAGTTTGATATACATGTTCAATCCCTGTTCTTTTCTTTCAGTGTCGGTGTATGTATGGGCTGGTTTGGTTTATTTGGGTATTGTTGTTTTGGTTTGGTTTTGGATGTTTCTTGGTGTTGTTGTGTGTGTTGTGTTCGTGCGTGTTGTGTGTGCGTGCGTGCGTGCGTGGTGTGTGGTGTGTGTGCGTGTGTGTGTTCGTGTGTGTGTGTGTGTGCGTGTGTGTGTGTGTGTGTGTGTGTGCGTGTGTGTGTTTCGTTGTGTGCTTTGCATGTGTGTGTGTGTGTGTGTGTTGCGTGTGTGTGTTGTGGGCGTTCGTGCGCGCGTGTGTGTGTGTGTGTGTGTGTGGCGCGCGCGCGCGCGCGAGCGTGCGTGTGTGTGTGTGGGGGGGGGGGTGTTGTTGTTTGGTTGGTTGGTTTTGTTTTCTTTTTATTTGGGGGGGGGGACGGGGGGGGGGGGGGGGGGGATGGGGGTCGTTTCTTGGTCAGAGTTGACCAGGGTGAGCTTTGCCTCAGTGACGTCACGGGCCATCATGAAAGCATCCGCATTCCGACTTCGGAGATGACGTCTAAACACGACGCCAGCACGCCTGCGTTTTGACAACCAGCCAACCGACAACAAACATGGTCGGTCATCCCTTCCTACCAACACGCAATGGCCTACTCTTCCGAAAGTCCTTCGGATGAGACTAGAAACCAAGGCCCCGTGTTCGAACGCACGCAGAACATCTTGCGCACACGTTAAATCCTGTTCCGCTTTTCGAAAGAGTAGGCCATTGTGTGCCGGTGGGAACAGATGACAACATTTACAAAACCGCATACACAAGGGGACTGGATGTAAAAATTTAAAAAAAGCACACGAGTGCTTATTCCATTATCCTCGATATAAAAGAATAAATAAATAAAATATAAAATAAATAAAATTAAGACCGGACAGGATTTAACGTGTGCGCAAGATGTTCTGCGAGCGTTCGCGCACGGGACCTCAGTTTATAGTCTCATCCAAAGGACTTCAGGGGGAGTGGAGTGGGCACTGATGTTAACTCCAGGGGAAATAATCCTCTTGAAAGGGCGTCGTAGCAGAGACTCGAACCTGCACCCCGCCCTGTATGTCTGTGAAGTTGGATAAATGGGCAGAGATAGAGAAGTGTCCCCCACCCTCACCTGTATGTCTGTGAAGTTGGATAAATGGGTAGAGATAGAGAAGTGTCCCCCACCCCTGTATGTCTGTGAAGTTGGATAAATGGGTAGAGATACAGAAGTGTCCCCTGTGTGTCTGTGAAGTTGGATAAATGGGTAGAGATAGAGAAGTGTCCCCCACCCCTGTATGTCTGTGAAGTTGGATAAATGGGTACAGATAGAGAAGTGTCCCCCCTGTATGTCTGTGAAGTTGGATAAATGGGTAGAGATAGAGAAGTGTCCCCTACCCCTGTATGTCTGTGAAGTTGGATAAATGGGCAGAGATAGAGAAGTCCCCCCCCCCACCCCTGTATGTCTGTGAAGTTGGATAAATGGGTAGAGATAGTGAAGTCCCCCCTCACCTGTATGTCTGTGAAGATGGATAAATGGGTAGAGATAGAGAAATCCCCCCCCCCCTGTATGTCTGTGAAGTTGGATAAATGGGTAGAGATAGAGAAGTGTCCCCTACCCCTGAATGTCTGTGAAGTTGGATAAATGGGTAGAGATAGAGAAGTTCCCCCTACCCCTGTATATCTGTGAAGTTGGATAAATGGGTAGAGATAGAGACATCCCACCCCCCACCCCTGTATGTCTGTGAAGTTGGATAAATGGGTAGAGATAGAGAAGTACCCCCCCCCCCCCCACCTCTACCCCATTCCTCAGCTCCAGATCCCAGGTTCGCCCGTGGAGAGATGTTGCATAATCATGCAGCCTTTTCTGGCCCTGCACCATGAAAGCAGCCACATTCCGATTTCGGGAATGCATGCTGGGTATGTTCGTGTTTCCGTCACCCACCCAACACTGATTGAATGACGGGATGGGGGGTTTTGTGTGTGTGTGTGTTTGTTTTGGTTTTTTTAACGTGCATATTTGATCTCCTGCATGTGTGTATGTACACGAAGTGACATGAAGGCACTGGCAGGTCTGCACTTGACGCTGACCTGGAAGATAGTCATTGATTGTTTTGGTCAATATTTTTTTTATACCACTGTAAATCACGGCAGATTTCTCTGCGTGAAATTCGGGCTACTTTTCCCGGGGAGAGCACCAGCGTCGCCACAAGAGCAGCGCCACCCAGTACTTTTTTTTTTAATTTTCTGTCTGCAACTGTATTTGTTTCCCTACCAGAGTTACTTTTTTTTCCTACAGATTATTGCCAGGGACAACTCTTTTGCTGCCGTGGGTTCTTTTACGTGCGCTAAATAATTTTGCGTAACGCACGAGACCTCGGTTTATCGTCTCATCCGAAAGACTTGCATCCAGACCATCACTCATGGTCGAATGGATGGGGGAGGGGGAGTTTTGGGCCCAAACAGGATTGGAACCACCGCACACTTCTGACCCGGACTTTTGGCTTTGTAGGCAGGCCGTTACCCCAGACCAGCGCTGCTCCGCTATGCTGGTCAAAGTGCCCACCCTCAGCCCGAGGTCCCCAGACGTCGCCCAGATTCGAACCCAGCACTTCAGGAACCCTTAGGGCTGAACGGGAACGATCTTCACCACTGGGCTGTAGCGTGGATCCGTGACAGGAGTAGCACCTGACAGGTGGGGATCCGTGACAGGAGTAGCACCTGACAGGTCAGGATCCGTGACAGGAGTAGCACCTGACAGGTCAGGATCCGTGACAGGAGTAGCACCTGACAGGTGGGGATCCGTGACAGGAGTAGCACCTGACAGGTGGGGATCCGTGACAGGAGTAGCACCTGACAGGTGGGGACCACGTCGCGCTGAAGCCAGCAGAGCAATCCCTCGCTGCTGAAGGCAAAGCAAGTAGACATGAGTAGGTAGGTAGGCAGGTAGTAGAGACAGTGGAGGTAAGGTAGGTGCAGGTCGCGTGAAGGTAGGTAGGTAGACATGTAGGTAGGTAGGTAGACATGTAGGTAGGTAGGTAGGTAGGTAGGCAGGTAGGTAGGTAGGTAGACATGTAGGTAGGTAGGTAGACATGTAGGTAGGTAGGCAGGTAGGTAGGTAGGTAGGTAGGTAGGTAGACATGCAAGTAGGTAGGTAGGTAGGTAGGCAGGTAGGTAGGTAGGTAGGTAGGCAGGTAGGTAGGTAGGTAGGTAGGTAGGTAGACATGCAAGTAGGTAGGTAGGTAGGTAGGCAGGTAGGTAGGTAGGTAGACATGTAGGTAGGTAGGTAGGTAGGTAGGTAGACATGCAAGTAGGTAGGTAGGTAGGTAGGCAGGTAGGTAGGTAGGTAGGCATGTAGGTAGGTAGGTAGGTAGGTAGGCAGGTAGGTAGGTAGGTAGGTAGGTGCAGGTAGGTAGGTTGGTAGGTAGGTAGGTCAGGTAGGTAGGTAGATAGTAGGATAGGTAGGTAGGTAGCAGGTAGGTAGGTAGGTAGGTAGGGAGGTATAGGTAGGTAGGTAGTAGGTAGGTAGGGTAGACATGCAAGTAGGTAGGTAGGTAGGTAGGCAGGTAGGTAGGTAGGTAGGTAGGACATGTAGGTAGGTAGGTAGGTAGGTAGGTAGGTAGGCAGTAGGTAGGTAGGTAGGTAGGCAGGTAGGTAGGTAGGTAGGCATGTAGGTAGGTAGGTAGGTAGGTAGGTAGGCAGGTAGGTAGGTAGGTAGACATGTAGGTAGGTAGGTAGGTAGGTAGGTAGGTAGACATGCAAGTAGGTAGGTAGGTAGGTAGGCAGGTAGGTAGGTAGGTAGGCATGTAGGTAGACATGTAGGTAGGTAAGTAGGGAGACATGCAGGTAGGTAGGCAGGTAGGTAGGTAGGTAGGTAGGGAGGTAGGTAGGTAGGTAGGTTAGGTAGTAGAGGTAGGTAGGTAGGTAGGTAGGTAGGTAGGAGTAGGTAGGTAGGTAGAGTAGTGTAGGTAGAGAGTAGCAAGGTAGGTAGGTAGGTAGTAGCAGGTAGTAGGTAGGTAGACATGTAGGTAGAGTAGGTAGGTAGGTAGGTAGGTAGAAGCAGTAGTAGGTAGGTAGGTAGGCAGTAGGTAGGTAGGTAGGCATGTAGGTAGTAGGTAGGTAGGTAGGTAGGTAGGTAGTAGCATGTAGGTAGTAGGTAGGTAGTAGTGTAGGTAGGTACAGTAGGTAGGTATAGGTAGGTAGGCATGTAGGTAGGTAGTAGGCATGTAGGCAGTAGGTAGTAGATAGAGGAACATCAGGTAGGTAGGCAGGTAGTGTAGGTAGGTAGGGGTAGTTAGGTAGTAGGTAGGTAGGAGTAGAGTAGGCTGGTAGGTAGGAGTAGGGGTAGGCAGACAAGCTAGGTAGGTAGGTATGTAGAGGTAAGTAGTGTAGTAGGTGGAGGAGGTAGCTAAGGTAGGTAGGGAGAGTGTAGGTAGGTAGGTAGGCATGTAGGTAGGTATGTGTAGTAGTAGGTAGGAGCATGTAGGTAGGTAGGTAGGCATGTAGGTAGTAGGTAGGCATGTAGTAGGTAGGTAGGTAGGTGAGTAGGTAGGTAGGCTAGTAGGATTAGGTAGGCATGTAGGAGGTAGGTAGCATGTAGGTAGGTAGGTAGGCATGTAGTAGGTAGGTAGGTAGGTAGGCATGTAGGTAGGTAGGTAGGCATGTAGGTAGGTAGGTAGGTAGGCATGTAGGTAGGTAGGTAGGTAGGCATTAGGTAGGTAGGTAGGTAGGTAGGTATGTAGGTAGGGAGGTAGGTAGGCATGTAGGTAGGTAGATAGGTAGGCATTAGGTAGGTAGGTATGTAGGTAGGGAGGTAGGTAGGTAGATAGGTAGGTAGACATGTAGGTAGGTAGACATGTAGGTAGGTAGGTATGTAGTTACGTAGGTAGGTAGGAAGGCATGTAGGTAGGTAGGTAGGTAGGCATGTAGGTAGGTAGGCATGTAGGTAGGTAGGTAGGCATGTAGGTAGGTAGGTATATAGTTAGGGAGGTAGGTAGGCATGTAGGTAAGTAGGCATGTAGGTAGGTAGGTAGGCATGTAGGTAGGTAGGCATGTAGGTAGGTAGGCATGTAGGTAGGTAGGTAGGCAGGTAGGCATGTAGGTAGGCATGTAGGCATGTAGGCAGGTGTGGTACAACTACAGCCCACATGACAAAACCAAACCCACACTGGTTCTTATTGGGGTGGTTTTTCCCCTAAAGCCAGGTTTGTCTTCAGCCACGACTAGCTCTTAGCACAACTCGTGGCGGCCTCTGTCGCTAAAGGAGCCATTCTGAAGCCAGAGTGCAGCTGCCTGTACGGCGAAGAGATTGGAAAGGGGAACAAGAAAAAACCAAACCAGCCAGCCAACAAAGCAACTGGGCCCTACGCGTTAACCTCTCACGCGACTTGTTGCTTATCGTAGCTCAGCCCTCAGGGGAAGGGAGGTCTAGACCGGGTGTGGGAGATTCTTCTTCTTCGTCGAACGCTCAGACAGCAACTATTGTTGTCTGTTATATCAGCGAAAATGAGTCACGCTGCCGTTAAGCGCCTGACAAGTCAGGCCCAGCGCATCCGACTTCGGCACAAGAGAGAATAGTTACCTTTTAAGTTCTTTCCGGAAAAAAGGCGGGAGAATGGACCAAGAAGGCAGAAAATAGACAAGAAGGAGGTGACAGGAAGAAAAGGAACAAGGCAGAAACAAAGAGAGTGATAGAAAAGAGGAAATTTCCACCAACAACGCATTTTCGCTCATATGACAGACAACAATAGTTTCTGTCTGAGGATTTTACGACGACAAAGAAGAAGAATTTCTTTCTTTTTTTTAATTGAAAAGCTATTTAAATGCAGATTAATAACGTGTCGATTAAAAATTCACCTTCGGATGAGACTATAAACCGAGGTCCTGTGTGCGAACGCACTTAGAACATCTTTCGCACGCGTTAAAACCTGTTCCGCTTTTCATAAGAGTACGCCATTGTGTGGGAACTGATGACAAAAATGACAAAACTGCATACACACGGGGACTATATGTTAAAAAAACACCCCCAAAACGCATGAGTGCTTATTCCATTATCCTCGAAATTAAAGAACAAAATACATAAAAATAATACAATTCTGCGACGGAGAATCACTGGCTGGAATGGGAGCGAGTAGTTCAAGGGAAGCAACACAGGACTAAAAAAATAATTTGCCCAAAACACAGTTATTACCCCTTACCTATGCCGCATTCTCACTGGGATGAGTGTGTGTGTGTGTGTGTGTGTGTGTCTTTGTTTTGGGGAACGGGCGGGGGAGAGGGGGCGATGTCACAAGTTTGTTTTCTGTTGTTGTGGTTTTTGTTCTTTTTGTTTTTTTCGTTTATGGGTCAGAGCTCTGGGGTTCAACAATGGTGAGAGTTTGCGACCTTTCTTGCCGCCTACATTTAAGGTAGTCGCATTCCGATTCGGGCAGGAGGTCACCAGTGAAACGATGCTGCAACTCAGTGGGTAGAACGTTGCCTTCTGTTCCAAAGGTCCATGAAGTCGTGGGTTCGAATCTCGCCTGATGAATGAAGGGTTGGGGATTTTTTGATTTTTTTAAACAATCTCCCAAGTCAAGTTAAAGCGCAGACCTGCCAATGCCGCCATGTTCTTCGCGTGAATATTTCATGCGTAGGTCAGAATATCCGCGGTAAAGATTCTGTCATTCATGCCAGGGTTCCATAGGATAGGAAAATTGAAATATACCCAGCATGCATCCTGTACTTGGAGAGGGATGGGCTCCGCCAGGTTCAACTTGCCCGAGAGACAGGGGCTGAAAACTTCTTCAGTGCAGTGCAGTGCCCCAACGACTCCTCAGGAAGTTAAGGGGGTGGGGGGTAGGGTTGGTACATCAGGGGGAACAAATCTCTTTGTTGTCGGTGAATTTTTGTTTCTCCTTCATACAGCCAGAGCTCTGTGGTGTTTGGGTTTTAAAAAAAATATTTTGTGTGTGTGTGTGTGCTATTTTATTCTTTTATTTCGAGGATGATGGAATAAGCAATCGTGTGCTCTTTTTTTTTCCCCTCGAATAATGGAATAAGCAGTCATGTGCTTTTGTTTTTCTTTCGAGGATAATGGAATAAGCAATCATGTGCTTTTTTTTTCTTTCGAGGATAATGGAATAAGCAATCATGTGCTTTTTTTTTTTACATCTAGTCCCTGTGTGTATGCGGTTTTTGAAAATTTTGTCATCCGTTCCCTTCGGCACACAATGGCCTACTCTTCCGAAAAGAGGAACGGGTTTTAACGAGTGCGCAAGATGTTCTGCATGCGTTCGCACACGGGGCCTCGGTTTATAGTCTCATCGGAAGGACTTTTGGGGAGAGTGGAGTCTGCACTGATGTTAACTCCAGGGGAAAATATCCCCTTGAACGGGAATCGAACCCGGGTCGTCAGATTGCGAGCAATGTTCTGACCACTGGGCTGCCCGTGCCCCCCTCACCAGTGGTGGGATGTTGTGTACCATACCTCCGCTTGCTCCCTAGCTAGGTAGCCGCATTCTGACTTCGGGACAGATCTAAAAACACCCCTCCTGTCGTGACCATGCCGGGTTTCTTTTTTTTCTTTCTTCTTCTTCTTTTTACATTTTGTTCTCTGTTCCTGCCGGCATGCAGTGGCCTACTCTTCCGAAAGGCGGAACGGGTTTTAGCATAAATAATAATAATAATAATGTATGGAATTTATATAGCGCTCAATCTTGTAAAGCTACAAATCAAAGCGCTTTTTTTTTTAATGCCTGTGTATGCGGTTTTTTAATTTTGTCATCTGTTCCCACCGGCACACAATGGCCTACTCTTTCGAAAAGAGGAACGGTTTTAACGAGTGCGCAAGATGTTCTGCATGCGTTCGCACACGGGGCCTCGGTTTATAGTCTCATCCGAAGGACTTTAACATGTGAGTAAGCTGTTCTGTATGCATTCGTACACAAGACCTCGGTTGATAGTCTTCTTCTTCTTCGTCGTCGTCGTCGTCGTCGTCGTCGAACGCTCAGACATACTATTGTTGTCTGTCTATATGAGCGAAAATGCGTCACGCTGCCGTTAAGCGCCTGACAAGTCAGGCCCAGCGCACCCGACTTCGGTATAAGAGAGTATTGGCAACAGATGACTGCTTCATAAGACACTGTAGTATCCTCATCGTGCACTGAAGGGGTGGAGCAGCAGAAGGCAATGAGCACCCTGCTGTCAAGGACACACACAGCAAGCCCTCCACCAAGACCACAGGGCGACTGTTGCCCAAGAACACCGCGTCTAATGATCGTGATTGCCCAACCACAGGACTGTGCAGGTACACTGAAAAAGGAGGAGGAGGAGGAGGAGAGGGAGGAGGGGAAGGAGGAGGAGGAGGAGGAGGGAAGGAGGAGGAGGAGGAAGGAGGATGGGGAGAGGAGGAGGAGGAGGAGAGGAGGATGAAGAGGAGGAGGGAAGGAGAGAGAGAGGAGGGAGGGGGAGGGGAGGAGGAGGAGGAAGAGGAGGAGGAGGAGGAGAGGAAGAGAGGAGGAGGAGGAAGGAGGAAGGGAGGAGGAGGAAGGAGGAGGAGGAGGAGGAGGAGGAGAGAGGAGGAGGAGAGGAGGAGAAGAGAGGAGGGGAGGAGAGAGAGGAGAGGAGAATGAGGAGGAGGAAGGAGAGGAGAAGAGAGGATGGAGGAGAGAAGAGAGGAGGAGGAGGAGGAAGGAGGAGGAGAGGAGGAGGAGGAGGAGGAGGAGGAGAGGAGGAGGAGGAGGAGGAGGACAAAATTTACAAAACCGCATACACACGGGGATTGGATTTTTCCATTATCCTCGATATTTTTATTTAAAAATTTTTTAACCTGAGCGCTTTGATTTGTTGCTTTACAAGATTCAGCGCTATATAAATTCCATACATGATGATGATGATGATGATGATGATGATGATGATGATGATGATGACGACGACGACGACGATGGTGGTGGTGGTGGTGTGTAGTGTTGGACTGTGGTGTGGTGTGGTGTGGTGTGGTGTGGTGTGTGTGGTGTGGTGTGGTGTGGTGTGTGTGGTGTGGTGTGGTGTGGTGTGAAGTGGGTGGTGTGGGTTGTGGTGTGATGTGTGTGGTGTGGTGTGATGTGTGTGGTGTGGTGTGTGTGGTTGGTGTGGTGTGGTGTGGTGTGGTGTGGTGTGGTGTGTGTGGTGTGGTGTGGTGTGGTATGGTGTCTTGTGTTGTCTTGTGTTGTGTTGTTGTTGTCTTGTCTTGTGTTGTCTTGTGTTGTGTTGTCTTGTGTTGTCTTGTGTTGTGTTGTCTTGTGTTGTGTTGTCTTGTGTTGTGTTATGTTGTGTTGTGTTGTGTTGTGTTGTCTTGTGTTGTGTTGTATTGTGTTGCATGTAATAGGACTAGATGACACTGTGTTGTCAATAGTTCACTAGGAACAACATAGGCTATGTTGTCCATAAATTCACACACACACACACACACACACGAATCAACATCTTGTCACTTCCTTTACACAGAGTGGTATGTACTTTTTTTCATACACTTCCTTCACACAGACAAGTACATATGTACTAATTCACATCGGCTAGAAACCACCCGTTTTAGTAACGGGTACATCCCCCGAGCCTGAATGCGGGCTACCTCAATAAACCAGGTGGCACACACAACATCTCACCCTGGGTGATCCTCGGAGCTCTAGCCGAGGAACGAAAAAAACAACAACAAACAACAACAAAACAACAACAAAAAACAACACACACAAAAAACAACCCCAACCTCCACTAGCAAAAAGAACGTTTTATTCTTTATTCAAAGCGCTTCTAATTCTAAGTCAATTCAAATTGTACAATTGGTTTAGTATAGTTGATGTCTGGACACTCAATGTTTGACTAACCCGTGTATTGCTGAACATTTCTCTACCTGCTCCCACATATCTCTCTGGTGTTTGTCTGTTGCAGGACTGTTGGGTTGCTTGTTTGATGTTTGGACTGTTCGTGTGTCGGCTGACTGATCTGTTTCTCCTTTTGTTTTGTTTTGTTTTGTTTTGTTTTGTTTGTTTTGTTCTTTCATGTCATCCTGCAGCTTGTTGTTTGTTTGTGTCTGTCTTGTGGTTAGTCTTTTTTATCATTTACTTTTTCATGAGCTAATCATCTGGATGAGTTGAACAGTGTTGGATTCTGGAATTTTTCCAAACCATTGCCTATTTATGCTTATAGACATGTCTTTTGGGGAATCTTGAGTTATTTCATTATCTGTACATATTGATGCTGTTATTGTTCTGCTCGGTCATTTTTTCCCGTTTACCTCTTTTGATCAGTGTATTGTTTATCAGTCGCCATAAGAATGTTGATGTTGCACTTGAGCACAACATAAGCTACTTGCTTGTTGCTGCTATACTGATTATGTTCATCATGGTGTGCTTGTTTCATGCTTATTAATGAATAAACCTTATTTAAACCAAAACGAACGGAATACACTGCTTGGTCGATAGGCTTTCACAAACAAATACACTAGGGTGTAGACAGAATAATATACTCTATTTCAAAATTTGTTTTTCCAGGAGGGAGGGGGGGGGGGGGGGGGGGTGAGATAGTGGTCAGAGTGTTCAGCTCGTGGTCTGAGGGCCCGGGTTCGAGCCTCCACCGAGCCACCCGTTCAAGGGAACTTTTCCTCTGGAGGTAACATCAGTGCTGACTCTTCCTCTCTCCCCGAAAGTCCTTCGGATGAGACTATAAACCGAGGCCCCGTGTGCGGACGCATGTAGAACATCTTGCGCACACGTTAAAACCCGTGCCGCTTTTCTTGGAAGAGTAGGCCATTGTGTGCCGGTGGGAACGGATGACAAAACATACAAAACCGCATATACACGGGGATTGGATGTAAAAAAAAAATGAAGCACATGAGTGTCTATTCCATTATCCTTGAAAAGAAATTTTTTAATATCACACACACACACACACACACACTGCTTGATATTACGTCAAAATAAACAGGACTCAATACATGAGTCGAGAATAGTCTGCACAGTTGAACTTTATATATATATATATATATATATATATATATATATATATATATATATATATATATATATATATACAGACGCTATGGTTTAACCACCGCGGCAAAAATCACACCCAGTACACACACACACACACACACACACACTGCTGGCAGCAGCAACAACCACAAACAACGTGTCTTTCTTACACATGAATGAAATTCCGATCACGACCCTGCTTGTCGAGCTTTCACGGGAAAAGCCGAACTTTCCCGACAACTCCCGAGAACCTAACCAACGTGTATTTTTTAGATTTTTTTTTCGAAAAAAAAAAAAAGCAAGAAAACAACCGTTATTTGCAAGAGGTGGGGTTTTGTTTTGTTTTGTTTTGTTTTTTATAAACTCGGGTGCGTGATCATTTTATGGCATGGCGTTTAGATCAGGGAGAGATATTAAATTGTAGCAGCATGAGAGAGAGAGAGAGAGGAGGGGGGGGGGGGGGGGGGGTGGGAGGCGAAAAGAGAAAGAATGTTAATACCATGTTCTCTGAGCTGGTAGAGGCAGTGTGGCGTACTCTGTGTGTGTGTGTGTGTGTGTGGTTGTGTGTGGTTGTGTGAGTGTGTGCGTGCGTGGTTGTGTGTGCGCGCGCGCGTGTGTGTGTGTGCTACGTCGGTTTTAGAGGTCGCTGGCTTCTCGGCACCTGTCCTTTGCAGGTCAGCAGGGGTCGAGGCCACGCGGCGCTAGGGGCCCTGTCAGGGGTGCTGTCCTACTTTTCACACGTCGTAACAATTCTTTGTAAAAAGGCACACACACACACACACACACAGAGGAGGCCCGTCACGTGCGCACGCACATACACACGCAGGTACACACACACACACACACACACACACACTTCTCTTCTCCTTCTCCGCCGCGGTAAAATTAGGTCAGCCTAGTGTTCTTTTGCTCGTGAACTAGAGAGAGAGAGAGAGAGAGAGAGAGAGGACTTTCTCTGTCTCTGTCTCTCTCTTTGTCTGTCTGTCTGTCTGTCTGTCTGTCTGTCTCTGTCTCTCTCTCTCTCTCTCTCTCTCTCTCTCTCTCTCTCCTCTCTCTCTCTCTCTCTCTCTCTCCAGAGTTTAAAGATGAGAAAGAATATGAGAGCCTGAAAACCAAAAACCAAAGATAAAGCAGAGGAAGAGAGAGAGAGAGAGAGAGAGAGAGAGAGAGAAGGGGGGGAGGGAGGGGGGAGGGAGAGGGAACTGGTGTGTGAGAGGGAGAAGGGGGGGAGGGGGGGGCATTGCAGGTTAGAGAGGAGAGAGAGGGGAGAGAGAGGGGGGGGGGGGGGGGGGGCAACAATACAGGGGATGGGAATGAGTCACGGATTAAGTGATGAGAAGAAGGAAGAAAGAAGGGAGGAAGAAAGTAGAAAGAAGAAGGAAGAAGAAGGAAGAAGAAGACGAAGAAAAGAAGGAAGGAAGGAGGACGGAAGAAGAGAAGGAAGGAAGAGAAGGAAGGAAGAAGAAGGAAGGAAGAAGAAGGAAGGAAGAGAAGAAGGAAGGAAGGAAGAGAAGGAAGGAAGGAAGAAGAAGGAAGAAGAGGAAGGAAGAAGAAGGAAGGAAGGAAAGAAGGAAGGAAGGAAGAGAAGGAAGGAAGGAAGGAAGGAAGAAGAAGAAGGAAGAGAAGGAAGGAAGAAGAAGGAAGGAAGAAGAAGAAGGAAGAAGAAGGAAGGAAAGAAGAAGGAAGGAAGAAGAAGGAAGAAGAAGGAAGGAAGGAAGAAGAAGGAAGAAAAGAAAGAAGAAGAAGGAAGAAGAGAAGAAAAGGAAGAAGAAGGAAGGAAGGAAGGAAGAAGGAAGAAGAAGAAGGAAGAGAAGCCGTTATGGAGAGAGAAAACAGTTGTTTGGAAGGAAGGAAGGAAGGAAGGAAGGAAGGAGAAGAGAGGAAGGAAGTGATGTTGTAAGAAGAAGAAGAAAAGGAAGAATGGAAGAAGAAGAAGAGAAGGAAGAGAAGAAAGAAGGAAGAAAGAAGAAGAGAATGCAGAAAGAAGGAAGAAGAAGGAGAAAGAAAAAGGAAGAAGGAGGAAGGGAAGGAAAGGAAGAAAGAGGAGACAAGCAGAAGCCCTGCTTTATGCCTGACTGTTGGAATCTACACCCACGTTGTTTTGGTTGGAGGGAGGAGGATAGGGGGGGGGTGGGGGGGGGGGGGGTGTTGTTGTTGCTTAATTATTATGATCAGCTGGATTCTAGTTGATACGCTCACTGCTTTTTTCTTGAGAGGGGAGAGGGGAGGGGGGGGGGGGGGGGGCATGTACACACACACACACACACACCACACACAGCGCCCACGCACGTGCACACTCACGTGTACACACACCAGCACGCAAACACACGCAAGAAAGCACTGACCAAACCCGTGAGTACCCCCTGGCACACACACGCCTACACACACACACACACACACATCCAAAAACTCGCGCGTGCACACACCACACACACACACACATCCACACACAATTACACGCACACACACATGCACACACACACATGCACACACATTTACACGCACCACACACACACACATGCAACACACATTTACACCACACACACACACACACCACACATGCACACACATTTACACACATACACGCACGCGCACACACACGCGCAGGCAGGCACCATGCACACACTCACACACACACACACACACACACACACACACACACACACACACACGTGCGTGTGCTTATGTGCTGCTTTTGAATTACACTATTGAGATCAATAACAGGGTCTTCAAATTACAATATTGAAATCAATAAAAAGGTAAAGGTAAAGGAGTCCCATAACCTATAAGGTCGTAGAGGAGCGAGGCGTCAGAGACCTCACTTCTCTAGGGCCAGCATATTGAGGGCGGCGCCCATCTCCTCTCCCTCGCTGCTTTACCTTCCCTGACCCTAAAGAGGGCAGGTACCCATTTACAGCTGGGTGAACTGGGGGAACTGTACTGAAGCCAAGGCGCGCAAACGGTCACCCATCCAATTGGTAACCATGCTCGACGCTGCTTAACTTGGCTGGGGGAAAGCGAGTGCTCCGACCACTGAGCTATCCCGTCCCGCGCGTGTAAATGTGTGTGCATGTGTGTGTGTGCATGTGTGTGTGCGTGTAAATGTGTGTGCATGTGTGTGTGTGTGTGTGTGTGTGCACGCGCGAGTGTTTGGATGTGTGTGTGTGTCAATAAGGCTACTTGAAAACTACAACACTGGAGTCAAATAAACACGGCTTTTAAATCGCAATGTATCTTTGAAGTCGGAATACAGCTGCCTTCAGGTGGGCCAGACACGGGTGCATTTGCAAATTCTCGCCATGGGTGAACCAAGGCTCTTGCTGAGAAACACGTGGGAAATATTGACACGTCAAACACCACCCCTTTTAAAGTGCAACGTTGACACGTCAAACACCACCCCTTTTAAAGTGCAATATTGACACGTCAAACACCACCCCCTTTTAAAGTGCAACATTGACACGTCAAACACCACCCCTTTTAAAGTGCAACGTTGACACGTCAAACACCACCCCTTTTAAAGTGCAACATTGACACGTCAAACACCACCCCTTTTAAAGTGAAATATTGACACGTCAAACACCACCCCTTTTAAAGTGCAGTATTGACACGTCAAACACCACCCCTTTTAAAGTGCAACATTGACAAGTCAAACACCACCCCTTTTAAAGTGCAACATTGACACGTCAAACACCACCCCTTTTAAAGTGCAACATTGACACGTCAAACACCACCCCTTTTAAAGTGCAACGTTGACACGTCAAACACCACCACCCCTTTTAAAGTGCAATATTGACACGTCAAACACCACCCCTTTTAAAGTGCAATGTTGACACGTCAAACACCACCCCTTTTAAAGTGCAACATTGACACGTCAAACACCACCCCTTTTAAAGTGCAACATTGACACGTCAAACACCACCCCTTTTAAAGTGCAACATTGACACGTCAAACACCACCCCTTTTAAAGTGCAACATTGACAAGTCAAACACCACCCCTTTTAAAGTGCAACATTGACACGTCAAACACCACCCCTTTTAAAGTGCAATATTGACACGTCAAACACCACCCCTTTTAAAGTGCAACATTGACACGTCAAACACCACCCCTTTTAAAGTGCAACATTGACACGTCAAACAACACCCCTTTTAAAGTGCAATATTGACACGTCAAACAACACCCCTTTTAAAGTGCAATATTGACACGTCAAACAACACCCCTTTTAAAGTGCAATATTGACACGTCAAACACCACCCCTTTTAAAGTGCAATATTGACACGTCAAACAACACCCCTTTTAAAGTGCAATATTGACACGTCAAACACCACCCCTTTTAAAGTGCAATATTGACACGTCAAACAACACCCCTTTTAAAGTGCAACATTGACAAGTCAAACAACATCCCTTTTAAAGTGCAATGATGAAGATTGACAAGTCAAACACCACCCCTTTTAAAGTGCAACATTGACACGTCAAACACCACCCCTTTTAAAGTGCAACGTTGACACGTCAAACACCAGCCCTTTTAAAGTGCAACATTGACACGTCGAACACCACCCCTTTTAAAGTGCAACGTTGATACGTCAAACACCACCCCTTTTAAAGTGCAATATTGACACGTCAAACAACACCCCTTTTAAAGTGCAATGATGATGATTGACAAGTCAAACACCACCCCTTTTAAAGTGCAATGATGATGATTGACAAGTCAAACACCACCCCTTTTAAAGTGCAGTATTGACAAGTCAAACAACACCCCTTTTAAAGTGCAATATTGACACGTCAAACAACACCCCTTTTAAAGTGCAATATTGACACGTCAAACAACACCCCTTTTAAAGTGCAACATTGACAAGTCAAACACCACCCCTTTTAAAGTGCAATGATGATGATTGACAAGTCAAACACCACCCCTTTTAAAGTGCAATATTGACACGTCAAACAACACCCCTTTTAAAGTGCAACATTGACAAGTCAAACACCACCCCTTTTAAAGTGCAATGATGATGATTGACAAGTCAAACACCACCCCTTTTAAAGTGCAATGATTGATGATTGACAAGTCAAACACCACCCCTTTTAAAGTGCAATATTGACAAGTCAAACAACACCCCTTTTAAAGTGCAGTATTGACAAGTCAAACACCACCCCTTTTAAAGTGCAACATTGACAAGTCAAACACCACCCCTTTTAAAGTGCAATATTGACACGTCAAACAACACCCCTTTTAAAGTGCAACATTGACAAGTCAAAGAACACCTCTTTTAAATATAATTTATTTCTCAGTCTTAACTGGTATATAATTATACCACATGAAATATTTCATTTCAATAACAACAACAAAACATTTCTGATGAGCAACTTCGAAAGAGAGATAGAGACAGAGAGACAGAATGAGAGACAGAGAGAGAGAAACAATAAACTGGATCTCTGTTTTGGAAATATCCCTAATGCATACAGATCTGTTGCTCTCCCTGAAATTGGTAAATCCCATCACAAAACAACACATGTTATTCCTGCCTACCGTCCTGTTATACACACTCAGCCTGTCTTAAAGAAAACTGTTCAAGTATGGAATAGTGATAGTGTTGAACAATTACAAGGATGCTTTGACTGTACAGATTGGGATATCTTTTGTAACTCCTCTGTTGATGTGAACAAGCAGCTGATGTTATTTCAGACTATAATTATAAATTTTTGTGAAGAAATCTTAATGCCAAAGAAAACTGACTTTTTTTTTTCCAAATAGCAAACCCTGGGTTACAAAATCTTTAAAGAAAACACTTAACGAAAAGAAAATGGCATTCCAGTCAGGAGACAACCTTGCAAAGAAGCAAATACAAACACAACTTAGAAAGGAAATAGGGCATGCCCAGACACAGTACAGAACCAAAGTAGAAAGACAATTTCAGTCTGGAAATATGAAAAGTGCGTGGACTGGGTTAGAAACTTTAACAGGAAAAAATAAGACACGGAGCAAGCGTACATTACCAAAAGAAGAATGCAGTGCATTTTCAGATAAATTAAATGACTTTTACTGCCGCTTTGAACGTAGTGATCTGAAAGAAAGTTTGGAAACCATCATGTTAGACATAACAGCCAGCTGTGATAGAGACGACTTTGTTTTTAACATAGACAGTTCTAGAGTTACCACCCTGTTCAGAAAGTTAAATGTAAACAAAGCTGTAGGGCCAGACAGTATCTGCGGAAACCTTTTAAAACTTTGTGCTGATCAGTTGTCATTTGTTTTTGCGAGGTTGTTTTCATTGTCTTTAAATACCGGAGCCATTCCTTCTATCTGGAAAAAATCCACCATCTGCCCCATTCCAAAAACAAAAAATCCTAAAGTTTTATATGATTACAGACCCGATGCCTTAACATCCGTCGTTAAGAAAAGCTTTCAGCGCATTGTTCATCAGTACCTCCTGCCACTAGTAAA
>CM054164.1:9334909-9337409 GCA_028751875.1 Rapana venosa
CATCAGAAAATCAACACCAGAAAATCAACACAACAAAATCAACACAACAAAACCAACACAACAAAATCAACACAAACAAAATTAACACAACAAAATTAACACAACAAAATCAACACCAGAAAATCAGCAAAACAAAATCAACACCACAAAATCAACACCACAAAATAACACAACAAAATCAACACAACAAAACCAACACAACAAAATCAACACAAGCATAGGGAACTAATTATAGGGGACGGGATAGCTCAGTGGTCGGAGCACTCGCTTTTCCCCAGCCAAGGTTAAGCAGCGTCGAGCGTCGAGCGTGGTTACCACTTGGATGGGTGACCGTTTGTATTTATTTGTGCGCCTTGGCTTCAGTACAATCCCTCAGTTCACCCAGCTGTCAATGGGTACCTGCCCTCTTTAGGGTCAGGGAAGGTAAAGCAGCGAGAGAGAGGAGATGGGCGCCGCCCTCAATATGCTGGCCCTAGAGAAGTTGAGTTCTCTGACGTCTCGCTCCCCTACGACCTTATAGGTTATGGGACACCTTTACATATATATATATATATATATATATAGAGATATATTATATATATATATATATAGATATATATATATATATAACTGAGACATATATCTATCTATCTGGTGATATAGATATAGATATATATATATATATATACATATATATATATATATAGATAGATAGATAGATATATATATATATATATGTACATATATATATATCACCAGCAATCGGTTTATCCCAGTGAAACTTTGTTTATTCTTATATTCATTCATTCATTCCTTTGTTAAATATAAAGGGATAGTGAGAAAGCGTTTCACCACCAACAGATTTCCCACAGTGAAACTCGCAGAGTACGTACGTAGGTAGGTATGTATGTATGTATGTATGTATGTATGTATGTATGTATGTATGTATGTATGTATGTAGGTATGCATGTATGTATGTATGTATGTATGTAGGTATGCATGTATGTAGGTATGTATGTATGTATGTATGTATGTATGTACGTATGTATGTATGTATGTATGTATGTATGTATGTATGTATGTACGTATGTATGTATGTATGTAGGTATGTATGGGTGTATGTAGGTATGTATGTATGTATGTATGTATGTAGGTTATGTATGTATGTATGTATGTATGTATGTATGTATGTATGTATGTATGTATGTAGTATGTATGTGTATGTAGTATGTATGTATGTATGTATGTATGTAGTATGTATGTATGTATGTATGTATGTATGTATGTATGATGTATGTATGTATGTATGTATGATGTATGTATGTATGGATGATGATGATGTATGTATGTATGATGTATGATGGTATGTAGTATGGTGATGTGTAGTAATGTATGTATGTATATAGTGTATGTATATATGGATGGATGGATGGATGGATGGATGATGGAGGGTATGATGGATGGTATGTAATGTATGTATGTATGTATGTATGTAATGTATGTATGTATGATGTATGATGTATGTATGTATGTAATGTATGTATAAATGGATGGATGGATGGATGGATGGATGGATGGATGGATGGATGGATGGATGGATGGATGGATGTTCAAGAGTATTTTTCCCCTGTAGTTAACATCAGTGCCGACTCCACTCTTCCCCAAAGTCTTTCGGATGAGACTCCGTGTGCGAACGCGCGCAGAACATCTTGCGCACACGTTAAAACCCGTCCCGCCTTTCGGAAGAGAAGGCCATTGTGTGCCGGTGGGAACGGATGACAAAATTTACGAAAACTGCATACACACGGAGACTGGAGGGGAAGAAAGCACGTGCTTATTCCATTATCCTCGAAATAAAAAAGAATAAAAAAGTAAAACGAATAAAACCAAAAACAAAAAGAACACACGCACACACGTACACACACAAGTACACACACACGTACACACACACACACACACACACACACACACACACACACACAACTTTTAATCGTTTACCCTCAATGAAGATCAGTTTTAACTTGACTTCAGAGAGAGAGAGAGAGAGAGAGAGAGGAGACAGACAGACAGACAGACAGACAGACAGAGACAGACAGACAGACAGACAATGTACAGGCAAGAGCTTTCTGATAGATCTGCTCTGTTTTTTATTTGAATACTTCAGCTACATCTTGCAAATGGATGCAGTGTCTCTGTTTGGTTTGGGTTTTTTTTAGAAATGATAATTAATTTGAGAATTTCCTTTCTTTTGAAGTTACATAGATCTAGGTGAGTGTGCCTTGTGCATTCACCCCATCCCTAGTATCTTACAACAACAAAATTCAGACCACCACCACCACCACCCTCTCTCTCTCTCTCTCTCTCTCTCTCACACACACACACACACACACACACACACACACACACACACACAACGTTAAATCCTGTTCCGCTTTTCGTAAGAGTAGGCCATTGTGTGCCGGTGGAAACGGATGACAGAATTTACAAAAACCGCATACACACGGGGACTGTATGTAAAAAA
>CM054164.1:9342409-9344909 GCA_028751875.1 Rapana venosa
TGTGTGTGTGCGCGCGCGCGCGCGTGCGTGCATGCGTGCGTGCGTGTGTGACTTCTCGTCATAGTACACCCTACACCTCTAGAACTTGTCCACTGAACGAAAGAACAAAACCCCAACCCCAAACCCCAAACCTTGACAGTGAAAAACGTCTCGGTCTCCAGCGCCTTGTGCCTGAGCTTTTTTCCTTCGCTAGTAGGTCTTTTGTGCGGAGTTCATTTCTTTCTTTCTTTCTTTACTTGTTCACTTATTGATTGATTGATTTATTTATTGATTTATTGACTTAAACCACTTTTTAAGTCACGGCAGATTTCTCTGTGTGAAACTCGGGCTGCTCTCTCTCTCTCTCCCCGGGGAGAGCACCAGCGTCGCCACAAGAGCAGAGCAGCGCCACCCTTTTTTTCTTTTTCTCATTTTTTTTTTCATTTTTCCTATCTGCAACTGTATTTTGTTTCCCTGATCACAGTGGCTTTATTTTTTCCTACAGAATTTTGCCAGGGACAGCTCTCTTGTTGCCGTGGGGTTCTTTGACGTGCGATAAATAATTTTGTGTAACACACGGGACTTCGGTTTATCGTCTCATCTGAAAGACTAGCGCCCAGACCACCACTCATGGTTTAATGGATGGGGGGGGGGAAAATTTCGGGTCCAAACGGGATTCGAACCATCGCACACTTCCGACTCGGACTTTTCGCTTTCTAGACAGGCGCGTTACCTCTAGACCACCGATCCACCGAGTGCGCGTTTTGTGTGGGGGGTGGTGGGGGGGGGGGGGGGGGGGGGGGGGGGGGGGGGGGGGGAGAGAGAGAAGTACAGACAATTCTGAACGGGAGTGGCTATTTACAAATAAAATAGGATGGTCTATTACCGTATTCTGGATTGGATGGATTGGAGCCTAGTGGATTGGATTGGATTGGATTGTATATACCCCTTTCGGCAACCATTCTCTGCGTGAAGTTCGAGCTGCTCTTCCCGGGAAGAGCGTGGCGTGTTGCCACAAGGGCAGCGCCACCCATTAAAAAAAAAAAAATCCTATCTACATAATTATGTATCGGTTTCCCTTTTGGAGTCGGTTTTTTTCCTGCAGAATTTTGCCGGGGACAAGTCTCTTATTACCGTAGGTCCTGCTACATACTTAAATGTAATTTAATTTTACTTTACTGAAATTTTAAGGGAAACCGATACATAATTATGTAGATAGGATTTTTTTAATGGGTGGCGCTGCTCTTGTGGCAACTGTCTCTGTCGAGCACAGTATGAACACAATTTAAGCAATCTGGTTTGGGGGTTTTTTCGCAACAAGGAAATAATGAAAAACCGAAAGAGGACAAGGAATCTCCAATAACTACATTCAACTGAATACATTAATTGTTATCGCAAGCTTGCGCGCGCGCGCACACAACACAACAACACACACACACACAACACAAACACACACACACAAAACACACACACACACACACACACACACACACTTACCAGCGTCATATTCCCCGCTTTGATATAAAAATCAGCAACAGTGTGGGACAAAATCGACCACCCGACCCTCACACACAACTAAAGCAATTTAGCCAACGGAGTTGGTATTGGGCAAACATGGAAAACCAAATAGTGTTACATTGTAAAAAGTAGTTCAGTTAACTGCAGTTTTCTTTCTTCTGCTGTCCTAAGCAAGGGAAGGAAAAATAGTGATGGGGGGGGGGGGGGGGTGGGGGGGTGGGCAAGGAACCTTGTGCGGGCGTGGACTATGTCTGCGCGGGTGGACCATATTAATTTGTGATGCCCGACCTGAATGATTGATTCCCAGTTGAAACTTGCATTTCTTGTCTTCTGCTGCCTCTGTCTTTTTGTCTGTCCTGTTGTTGAAACTGCTACTTTGTCTGTTCTACCTGTCTGTCTGTCTGTCGAGAATGCACTTATCTGTCTGTCTACCTGTCTGTCTGTCTGTCTGAGAATGCACTTTTCTGTCTGTGTCTGTCCATTTGTTTGCTTTACAAGATTAAGCGCTATATTAATTCCATATATTATTATTATTATTAATCATTATTATTACACTCCTTCTCGTTCCTCCGCTCTGCTGCAGATACTTTGTGCTTAAGAACACCTAGATTCAACCAGTCCACCGTTGGCCGTCGCTCTTTCTCTGTTTCTGGTCCATTGGTCTGGAATGACCTCCCTCTCTCCCTCCGCCAAAAGCCTTCTTATGAAGCTTTTAAATCCGGCCTCAAGACTCATTTATTTCAAACCTAAGATCTCCTCTCTTGTTCCACTCATTTTGTCCCTGCCCTCAACAGACAAACCCCACCACCCTGCCGAAGTGTATAACCTTTATGTGTGTGTGTGCGTGGTGTGAATGTATACATTTGAATTTGTAAAAACTATTGATTGTAACTGGATGCTTTGTGACTGAGGTGGGATGAACGAAAGCGCTATGATTTGGGTGTTTTTTTTTTTAAATATGGCGCTATATAAATTTCATGTATCATTATTTTATTATTTTGTG
>CM054164.1:9346544-9361544 GCA_028751875.1 Rapana venosa
GTAGTTTTCTGTAAAAGCTTTTTGGGGGAATTTTTTTGGATTTTTTGGGGGGGGGGGGGGGGGGGGAAAGGGGGGGGGTGGGGGGTAAAGTTGTTAAAAGGTATAGTGAAAATTGCATTTTTTTTAAAATAAAAAAAAATAATTTTTTTATTAAAAATATATAAAGAAAAAGGAGAGAGAGGGAAGAAAAAAAAGAGAAAAAAACAAAACAAACAATCAAAAAACCCCAAAACCCAAAAGTTGAGGGGGGGGGGGGGGGGGGGGGGGGGGGGGGGGGGGGGGGGGGGGGGGGGGGGTAATTTTTAAAGGGGGGGCAAAACACCCCCAAAAAAAAACAAAACAAACAACCAATTTTTTTCAAACCCCAACATACCTTTAAAAAACACAAAAAAAAAAAATTTTACACCCCACCCCACAAAACAACCCACACACCCACACACAACACACAACACACACACACACACCACACCTCCACACACACACCACACACCCCTCACACACACACACACACACACCCCAACCACACCATCCACAAAACACACAAAACAACACACACACACACACACACCCACCCCCCACACACACACACCTCTCTCCACACAAAAACACAACACCCTAAACACACCAAAACACAAACACACATTTCACACACACACACACACACACAAAACACACACAACCAAAACCACACAAAAAAACACACCACACACACACTCTCCACACACACACACACACTCCCTCTCTCACACAAACACAACCACAACACTCCACACACACACACATCCCCAAAACACACAACACCCAAACACACACAACACACCTCTCACCCACCCACTCTTTTCTCTAAACACACACACAAAGCCCCAACACACACACAAACACAACACACACACTCCTCTCTCCCCAAAACACACCAAAACACACACTCACACACACAAAAAAACCCCCACACACACAAAAACACCCTCACAAAAAAACATCCCAAAAAAACACACTCTCTCTCACACACACACAAAAAACACCTCCCCCTTTTCCCCCCCAACACACACACACACACACTCACACAACACAAAAAACCCCCAAACACAAAAAAAACACTTCCAAAAAATAAATCACACACACACAAAAACATTTTTTCTTCTTTTTCAAAACAAACAAAAAAAAAAAAAAACAAAAAAAAATACAAAATCTTTTTTCCTAACCAACAACCCCACCCCTCACAAACACAACACACATCCATCACCTCTTAATGTACCCACACTTACCCCTACAACAACCGCACCAAAATACTCTACTCATTCACTCATCTCCAACACACCACACACCCTCAACGCGTGCCAAAAGCAAAAAAAAACCCCCAACAACCAACAACCCAACCACACCAAACAACATTCACTTTGAACCTTCCTCCGGACACAACCCCCAAACTTCCAAACATAGACTTTATTATTTGGGGGTTTCTATAACTTTTTTTTTCTGAAAATTCAAACAAGAATTTTGTATAATTAAAATGTACGAAAAAAAAAAGACAAATATCTCTTTCTCTGTACATGTACACAGTTTCAGGCCCAAAGGGTCCACTATGCATTCGGTCATCTATCGCCACATACTGTATGATGCGGATCCGGACACAAAGCAGATGTACACATAAGGATCCGGTTTTGGGATAGATGCCCCAAGGACTCCTTTGGCTTTTCATACACAAAACCACATTACCAAAAAAAGCCGAAAAACCCATCACCCAACAAGTAAAGCCTACAAGACCTCTGACCACAGCCAAAAAAGGGAAAGCCAGAGGTAGGACCTGACAAGATCAATGGGGCTCCCCAAGACCTACTGAAAGGAACAGTGCAGGGAAGAAAAGGCGAGGCACCCAAAAGGGAAGGGGCAAAACAACATCACTGTGGACCGGGAAACTTCTCCACAACCAGGCACTTTCCCAAAACTACCGCAAAGGGACCAACCCTGGTGCGACTTTGTCACGGGCAGTGCCCCTACACCCTGGGGGGGGTTAGGGAGCAATAATGAGAATGAAAAAAAGAGAGAGAGAGAGGGAAGAAGAGAGAAGAGAGAGAGAGGGGCGTGGGGTGCGTACGTGTTTTTTTTTGGGGCTTTTTTGAAATACTGCTTACAGAAAGGGATAATCAAAAAAACGAGCAGCCAGACACACAGACACAGTGACAGCCAACAGACAAGCAGACAGAAAACAACAACAAAACAACGACAGAGACGAAACAAACAGCCAGAAGAAACAAAGAACAAGACAAAAGGGAAAGAGACAGAGACTGAAAAAAAAACCCACCCTGACAAATTTGGGGTAAATTCGGCAAGATTTCCAAAAAAGGATCAGTGAAAAAATGTAACACAGGAATCGCTGCTAAACGAACACGTTCTTTTTGGGGTGCAAGCCATTTAAATCTAGCAACTTTTTTTTCCGACTTAATACTGCTGCTCCCCAAATTTCCCACATTATATAAACTAGATCCAAAAAAATCTGCCTTTTGTTTTGAAATATTTACGCGAAAATTTAAAATCAAGTATGGGTAGAAAAGTGCTGCATGTATAAAAGGGAACTTTTGTCCTAAAGGGGTTTACCCACAGTGGTGTACGATCTCCCCTTTTTTTAGAGTAATCAACAGACCCTAACCTATCGCCCCTGTTAAGTAGGTCAGACACACCCCCTTACCTCTGCCCCTTTAGATAGACAGATCAGACCCTGTACCTCCCCTGCCCCTTTTAAGTAGATCAATCACCCCCTGTACCTATCGCCCCTGTTAGAGGGTAAATCACACCCGTACCCTATCGCCCCTTTAGATAATCAATCACACCCTTACCTACTGCCCCTGTTAAAAGGGGGAGATCAAAAACCCCTGTACCATCTCCCCCTGTTAGAGTAATCAATCAACCGATACGCCCCTGTTAAATAGAAGTTTCACACCCTGTACCCCCCGGCCCCTTTTAGAGAGATCAATCAGACCCTGACCCTTCGGGCCCCCTGTTAGAAAAGAGGAGATCACACCCCTTACCTCTTCTGCCCCTTTTAAAAGGAGATCAGTCAGCCCCCTGTACCTCTCTGCCCCCTGTAAATAGAGGAATCAAAACCCGTCCCTCCTCCCCTGTTTAAGAGATCAACAGACCCGTACCTCTCTCCCCCTGTTAGAAAAGGAGACACAAACCCCTGTACCTCTCTCCCCCTTTAAGTGGGTCAATCACACCCGTACCTACGCCCCTTTTTGAGTAACGATCAACCCTGACCTCTCTTCCCCTGTTAGAAAGGGAGATCACACCCACCCGTACCCTCCAGTTTTTGCCCTTGTTAGAGAGATCAGATCAAAAACCCTGTACCTCTCTGCCCCTGTTAAATAGGAGACACACCCTGTACCTCTCTGCCCCTGTTAGAGTAGATCAGATCAGACCTGTACCATCTCTGCCTGTTTAAGTAGGTCAGATCAGCCCTGTACCTCTCTGCCCCTGTTAGATAGATCAGATCACGACCTGTACCTATCTGCCCCAGTTAGATAGGTCAAATCAGAATACCTGTAACCTATCTGCCCCTGTTAGAATAGAGGATATTCACCACCCTGTATCCATCCTGCCCCTAGTTAGAGTAGAGCAGACAACCCTGTACCTCTCTCTCTCTGCCCCTGTTAGAGTAGGTCAGATCAGACCCGAGTAGCTCTCTTTCTCTCCCCTGTTAGAGTAAAATCAAACAGACCTTGGTAAGCGCTCCCCATCTGAAGGACACAGCCTTTTATATTTCACTGAGGGCAGAATTGTGCTGTGGGTGGTTTTCCGTTTTTCTTAGTGTAATTTTGTTCCAACGAGATTTTCTGTTAGTTTGTGTGTGTGTGTGTGTGTGTGTTGTGACGTGCGTGCGTGCGTGCGTGCGTGTATCTGTGTATTTAAGAGACACATGATTCATGTATTAGCTGAAACAAGATGTTGAATATGTCCATGGTACACTTATTAGTATTCTTCCATTTTTCTCTCGAAGTCTTAAGGTCTGAGATGAGGTATTTGTGCATTTTGGACGTTTTCCATTATAATAGTCTGTACACGTCATTCGAAAATTTTAAAAAAAGGTTTTACAAAACCCCACAAAAAGAAGCCCCCCCACCCCCCGCCCCCAACTTGAAAAGGAGAGTATGAGCTTTGACTGACTCATCAAGCTCACAGAAAGCTGTTTAAAAAAAATAAAAGTAAAACAAACCCCCCACCCTCTTCCACCCCCCTACACCACCCCACCCTCCCCCTCCTCCCCCCCCCCCGCCCCCACAATTAAAAATCCGATGTTTTAATAAATACCCACAAAAAGCTGTTTTCCCCCCACCTTTTTTTAAAAAAACCCCCCCCCCCAAAAAATTAAAAAATTTGATTTTTAAAAAAATTAAAAAACCCTTCTTCAATTCCCCACCCCCGTCATAAAAATTAAAAATATTTTAATATTTTATATAAATTTAAAAATTAATTAAAAAAAATTTAAAATATTTTTAAAACCTTTCCCCCCCCCCCCCCCCTACAAAAAAAAAAAAAAGAAACAAACCAAAAGGGGGGTTTATGGGGTGTTGGTGTAGGAACTTTAAAAGGGGTTTGGGGAATTTTTTCCCAAAAAGGTTTTTTTGGGTATTTTGGGAAATTTGGCTTTCTCCCCCCCCCCCTCCCCCCCGCCCCCCCCCCCCCCCCCCCCCCCCCCCCCCCCCCCCCCCCCCCCCCCCCCCCCCCCCCCCCCCCCCCCCCCCCCCCCCCCCCTTTTGGAAAAAATTCTGACGGGGGGGTTGTTTTGTTGTTTCTTTTTTGGGGGTTTTCCCCTGTTTGGTTTTTTTTTGGTTTTGGTCTTTTCTTTTCCCCCGCCTAAATTGGGGCAGAAAAAAAGCCGGGGGATTCAAAAAATTTTGGGGCCCTTGCCTTTTCCCTTTTTTTTTTCCCTTCTTTTCCCTTCCCCCTCTTCTTCTGTCTTCTTTCTATCCCCTTCCCCCTTTCTTCTCCTCTTTCTTCCCCCTTTTCTTTTCCTCCTCTTTCTTCTTTCTCGTTCTGCCCCCCCCCCCCTGTTTCTGCCCCCTTCCCCCTCTACCCTCTCTATTTTTCCCCCCGTCTTCTTCTCTCTTTTCCCCCCTTCCCCTCTATTCTAAAAACCCCTTCTCTTCTCCTCCCCTTCTCCCCCCAATTTAAAAAACCCCTTTTGCTTTTCTTTCCCCAAAAAAAACCGAATTTTTAAATTCGCCCCCTCTTTTCCCCCCTCCCCTCCCCCCTCTCTCTCTCTCCCCTCTCCCCCCCCCTCTAAACTCCCCCTCTCTCTTCCTCTCTCTCCCTTCTCTCCCCTTTTCCCCTCTCTCCCCTCTTTTTTCTCTCTCTTCCCCCCTCTCTTCTCTCTCTCTCCCCTCTTCCCCTCTTTTATCTCCCCTCCCCTCTCTTTCTCTTTTTTGGTTTGTTATGTGATGTTTTTTCATGACCCGCTGCCCCGGGTTCGAATCTCTTTCAAAAAGGATTTTTTTCCTTTTGGGATTTTAAACAATCAGTTTGCCTTTAAAAAACCTTCCCCTTCCCTCCCCCACAAAAGTTTTTTGGGGATGAGCCTTTTAAACCGACCCCCCCGAAATGCAAACGAAACGCAGAACATTTTTGCGCACACGGTTAAAAAAAACCCGTTCCCCCTTTTGGGAAGAGTGGGCCTTTTGGTTTTTTGCCGGGGGAACGGAGGGAAAAAAAATGTACAAACTGAAATGCACAGGGGAAAGGGATGTAAAAAAAGCACATATGTTATTCCTTTACCCTGGGAAATAAAAGAATGATTACACGAAATACAATACAATTCAGTAAAAGTACAATAAAAGACAAAAGAACACTTTAAAAGCCCTTGCTTTGCGCGCGCGCGCCCCCCGCAAAACACAAAAACAACACCCCCCACAAAACCCCCACAAAAACACAAAACAAAACCCAACACCCCCACCACACACCCACAATGTTTGGGAAACCGGGATACCTAGGGGTTAAAAACATTGCGCTCGCAATCTGGGGCCCCGGGTTCGACCCCGTTAAAGGGGGGAAAATTTTTCCCCCCTGGAGTTAACTTTCAATCCCGGGCCCTCCACTAAACCCAAATTCCCTTTTGGATGAACTAAAATCGAGGCCCCGTGGGGAAAAAACGCACGCAAAACATCCTTGCGCACACTTTAAACCCTTGTTCCGCTTTCGTAAAAGAAGGCCTTTGTGTCCCTTGGGAACAAAATGACAGAATTTACAAAAACCGATACACAGGGGGAATTGATGTAAAAAAGCACATAAGGCTTTTCCATTTCCTCGATATAAAAGAATAATTTTTTTTTTTAAAAAGGAATAAAAAAACACACTTTAAAAAATTAATTTGGGGTTTTTTCATATTGATTGAAATACTTCCCAAAAAAGCTAGGAAGAGTTTAAATCTGTTAAAGGTAAAAAAGCAGAAAACCATGGGGTATTGACTCTCATTTTAATTTCCCGCGTCCACACCCTTGTAAATTTGAAACATTGCTTATGCCCAAGAGGGTTCTTCAGGCTCCACGGCCCTTGTCAGATGTACTTGTCTTATGCCCAAAGGGGGTTCTTCACCCGTCCACACCCCCTTGTCAGATGTACATTGTTTATGCCCAAAGGTTTTTATTCACGCCCACACCCCTTGTCGATGTACATTGTCTTAGGGCCCCAGGGTGTTCTCCAGGGGCTCCACAGCCCTTGCCCCGAGTATTTTTGTCTTATCCCCCAAGATTGTTCTTCAGCGCCCCCCCCCCTTTTGTAGATTTACTTTTCCCTTACCCCAAAGAGGTGTTTTTTCACCCGCCAACCCCTTGTCAGATGAATTTGGGTCTTTAATCCCCAAGGGTGTTTTTTCCCAGCGCTCCCCCGGGGCCCCTTTAGATGTACTTTGTCTTATGCCCAAGGGGTGTTCTTCAGCGCTCCAACCCCTTTAGATGTACATTGTCTTACCCCCAAGAGGTTTTTTCTTCAGCTTTTCCACAGAAACCTGTTCAAAAAGATTCAGAGCTTTCAAAAAAGTTTTTCAATTTTTCCTTTGGGTCCCAGTCCATGTTTCCCGGTCAAAAAACTTACAAACAAAACCGGCTTTTTTGCCAATAGATGCTTTTCGAGCATTACCAGCGGGCATTTATCGCAGAAGTATTTAAAGGGAAAATTTTGTTAAAAAGGAAATACCCAAAACGGTCTGGTTTTTTTTCCCCCAAAAAGAGCAAAACTCTATTTCATCTATAAAATAAAAAATAAAAAAAATGTTGCAAAATTTAAAGGGCCTTGTTTAAATTTAGAGCCCGAAATCAATCCGTAGGTAGCATAAAACCTCCCCTACCCCCCCAAACCCCATTTTGGGTTTTTAAATTAGAGCAACTTTTTCCATCCCCTATATTTTTTTTTTTAAAAAGGGTGAAAAATATCAATAATTTTTAAAAACTTAGTTAGAGCACACTTTGATGATCAATAAAAAAGCCCTCCCTTTTCCAAAACTATACAACGACAAAATCTATCTATCTTTTTGCCCCGTATCTGACGCCCGTGGGGGCCCCCCTCAAAGACTCAAAAACCCCTTTTCCCTCCTTTCCCTCTACTTTTTGGGCCCTTCTCGGGGTTTTTGTTAAAGTTCTGGGCCTGCCATTCGTTTGAGTTTTCCCCCCAGTTTCCCCCTTGGTCTGCCTTTTTCTTTTTTCCCCCTTTGGGGGACAGGCCTTGTAAAAAAGCATCATTGATAGAAAATACTTCTTTTAAGGGGTTCCCTTTGTAACCCGCTCCCCAAATCGAAAGTCATTTTTTGGGGGAAAAAAATGTCATTTTTTACTGTAAACTTGTACCCATTTAAAAAGGCCCTGTTCTGTTCACTCTTTACACGCCCCACTGTCACATTATAATAAAACGTCATCCAAATCTACATCATTTTTACGCAGTGACTCATATTCAAAGCAGGTTACTCCTGTAAATTGCCTCTCTCCTGGCAAATATGGCCCACTGATGTGAATATATTCAATATTGGATGACACAGAACAAAATTACAGCTGAATGCAGATAAAACCGAAGCCAGGCTTGTAGGGACCAACACAAACTCTCTTCCATTACAACAGCTTCAAATAGAACTCGGCAATGCCATCAGTCCCTCTATCACTGTGTGAAGTACCTAGGTGTTGTTATCGACACTACTCTACTATGCAAAAATTCATCACCCAGACCTGTCAGTTCGTGCTACTGTCAGTTACGGGTAATAGTGGCAATCGAAAGTACCTATGCCACAAATGCAACAGCCCAACTTGTCACTTTCTCTCATCTGTCACGTCTGGACTATTGCTATTCCCATTGGTCTGGTCGAGCCGTGCATCATCTATCCATCTTAACGTATACAATACTCCCGCAGCTCGACTGTTTCAGAAAGAAAAAATCTGAGCACATTACCCCCCTCTTGCGATCTCTCCACTGGCTGCCGGTGCAAAGAGTGTAGATATATATCAGTTACCCTCTGTTACAAATGTCTCCACAAAATGACCCTCCTACCTCTTGTGAATGTCCTTAAACTGTACACTCTTCACCTCCCCTCCGTCTGCTGCAGATACCTTGTGACTTACGAATACCTAGATTCAACCATCTACTGTTGGCGCCGCTCTTTCTCTATTTCGGGTCCACTCGACTGGATGAGTCTCCCTCTCTCTCCTTCGCCAGAAGCCTAGCTAGACACTTAAATCAAGCTCAAGAATAATTTATTTCAAACCTAAGATTTCCCCCCTCCTGTCTCGTATCAGAACTATCTCACCCTTACTATCCATGTGCCTTTCTCCTGTAAAGTTTATGACCTGGGTGTGTGTGTGTTGTGTGTGTGTGTGTGTGTGTGTGTGTGTGTGTGTGTGTGTGTGTGTGTGTGTGTGTGTGAGTGTGTGTGTTGTTGTGTGTGTGTGTGTTGTGTGCTTTTGACAAACATTTGGGAAAAACTATTGCAAATTATTTCATAGATTTCGTTCTGCAGCCTACCATGTTTTGTAATTCTGTTTTGAACTATTGATTATTTTGTCATTGGTTGTAGGACTGTGTAAGTTAGTCGAATGCATGCGCTTTGATTTGTCTTTGCCAAGTTATAGCGCTATATAAGTTCCATTTAGTATTATTATTATCCTCGAGATAAGAGAGGGGTTTTTTTAATTTCTTTTCTTTTTTTCTGCTGTGCTGCTGCTTGCTGCTGTTGCTGCTTTCGTGTTTCTTCTCGTTCTTGCTGTTGTTGTTGTTGTTGTTGTTGTTCTTCTTCTTCTTCTTCTTCTTCTTCTTCTTCTTCGTCTTTCTTCTTCTTCCGATGCTGCTGCTGAGTTTCTTCTCTTTCTTCTTCTTCTTCTTCTGCTTCTTCTTCTTCTTTCTTCTTCATCTTCTTCTATATTCTTCTTCTTCTTCTTCTTCTTCCGTGCTGCTGTGCTGCTTCTTCTTCTTCTTTCTTTCTTCTTCTTCTGTCTTTTCGTCTTCTTCTTCTTCTTCTTCTTTTCTTCTTCTTCTTCTACTTCTTCGCAATTCTTCTTCTTCTTCTCTTCGCAATTCTTCTTCTTCTTCTTCTTCGCCATTCTTCTTCTTTATTCTTCTTCGCAATTCTTCTTCTTTGCGGAACGCTCAGGCAGCAGCTCTTGTTGTCTTGGTAAATAGCGAAAAATGCGTCACGCTGCGAAGAAGGTGGCTGGGTGGTTAAGACGTTCGCCCTGCCATCAAGATTAAACCGTGAGGTTCTGGGTTCCTTCCCAGCTGACCCTATCTTCCCAGTTTTGACATAAAAAAATCGAACTGAATGTCAAAGTCCTCGGATGAGTCTATAAAAACCGAGGCCCGTGTGGACGCATGCAGAACATACTTCGCACACGTTTCGCTTGTCGGAAGAGGGGGTGAGAGGGAAAACCTTGTTTTCTAAGATTTAAACTCTAATGTTTTTGAAAAAAAATCCCATGCCACTATTAGTCGGATGGTCAAAGAGTACATCGGTAAGGGGTCGATGATAAGGGTGAGAGATGATAGGGAGATAGATGTTAAGGGTGATAGATGATTAAGGATGATAGTGATAAGGTGAGAGATGATACGGGTGACGGCATGATAAGGGTGACGGATGATAAGGGTGATGGCTGATAAGGGTTGATGGATGATAAGGGTGATGGATGATAGGGTGTTGGATGATTAAGGGTGATGGTTATGTATAAGGGTGAAGGATGGAATATAGGGGGATGGTGATAAGGGTGATGGATGATAAAGGGTGCTAGATGGTAAGGATGATAGATGATAAGGCATGATGGATGCATAAGGATGTGCTGATGATAAAGGTTAGAGAGATGTAAGGATGATACGGGATGAACTACCAGTTGGGAATATTTTTAATAAAGTTTGTTATTCCGTTATGAGGTGGAAGGGGGGGGGGTGTTTTTGTTTGTTTCTGTTTAACTTACGCATACTGCAGATTCAGTCAGTCACGTCAAAATACTTTAATCATCCATGAAGGGCAGCTACAATACTTGGACAGCAATGATACGTATCATTTCTCGAAAGGACACAAGAAAAAATACATTTCAATTGGTATGAACCATGCCCAGAAAAGCTTTTTTAAAAAAATCACACACACAAACACACGCGCGCGACACATTCACACACACGCGCGCGCGCACGGCGTATGCACACTTTCTCTCTCAGCGCGCCTCACACACACACACACACAACACACACACCTACAACACACTCACACACCTTTCTGATATCACTATTTAGTGAGAAGCACGTTAAAACTGAAGAAGAAGAGGAGGGAGGCAACAACCAAACAGTCAACGGCAAAGGTCAAGGTCAGGTGTACCATACTAGGTGGTCGTAGGGGTGCGAGGAGTCAGAGACCTCTCTTCTCTAGGGCCAGCATATTGAGGGCGCGCCCATTCCTCTCCCTCGCTGCTTTACCTTCCCTGTCCCTAAAGAGGGCAGGTTACCCATTTACAGCTGGGGGAACTGGGGGAACTGTACTGAAAGCCAAGGCGCGCAAACGGTACCATCCAAGTGGTAACACGCTCTCGATGCTGCTTAACCTTGGCTGGGGGAAAGTGCTCTGTACCACTGAGCTATACCGTCTCAATAAGAAGAAGAAGAAGAAGAAGAAGAAGAAGAAGAAGAAGTAAGAAGAAGAAGAAGAAGAAGAGAAGAATAACCAACGCTCGACGCTGTCTGAATTGGCTGGGGGACAGCTGAGCGGTGCTTGACCATGGTATGCGCGGCCTCTGTCTAGAAGTGTAGATTGTACTTAAATGAATCCTTGGTCCTGAATGAAAACGGCACCATCTGAGAAGAAGGAGAGAACAAGAACAAGAAGAAAAAGAACACGAAGAGAACAAGAAGAAAGAAGACAGTGTTAATCCTCCATAATCAAAATCGCGTTGGTGTGGATGGAGTTGTTGCCTTTGGTAAAAATCTCTTGTCGTTTTCTTTTTTTTTTTGTTTCCTTTCATTTTTTTCCTACATTTTTGTTGCTTTTGTTTTCTTTTTTCTCTTCTGCTCTTCTCAATTTTTATTTTTTATTTTTTGGGGGGAAGGGGGGGGGGGTTTTTTGCTGGACGTTGACTTTCTACGTTTGTGTCTTTGTTCTTTTTCTTTTACTTTTCTTTTCTTATTCTTTCTTATGTTTGCTCATATATTAATCTTTCTTATTAATTCTTTCTATTAATTCTTTTTATTCTATTATTTCGAGGGTATGGAATTAAGCACTTATATGTTTTTTTCATCCAGTCATGGTAATATTGCAGCTTTGTTAATTTTGTCATCCATCCCACTGGCACACATGGCCTTCTTCGAAAAAGGGACGGGTTTTAACGGTGCGCAAGATGTTCTGCGTGCGTTCGCACACGGTGGCCCTCGTTATTTGTCTCATCGGAGAGACTTTGGGGAGAGTGGATGTCTGCATGATGTTGACTTTCTTTCCTTAATTTCTCTCCGGTCGTTTTGTATTTCTTTGTTTTTCTTATCTTTTTGTCTACATTCCTTCCTTCCTCAATCCTTTCTCCCTTCCTTCATTCTTCTTTCGATCCTTCCTTCTTTCTTTTCTTCATTCCTTCTTTTCTTTTCTTCTTCCTTCTTTCTTTTTCCTTCCTTCCTTCCTTCCTTCCATCTTTCCTTTCTTTCTTCCTTCTTCCATCTTCTTTCTTCCTACCTTCCTTCTTTCTTTTCTTCCTTCCTTCCTCTTTCTTTTCTACCTTCCTTCTTTTTCTTTTCTTCCTTCCTTCCTTTTTCTTCCTTCCTTCCTTCTTCTTTTCTTCCATTCCTTCCGTCTTTCTTTCTTCCTTCCTTCTTCTTTCTTCCTTCATTCCTTCCTTCCATCCTTCTTTCTTCCTTCCTTCCTATCCTTCTTTCTTTTCTTCCTTCTCTTTCTTTTCCTTCCTTCCTTCTTTTTGTCTTCTGCCTCTTTCTTTTTCCTTCCTTCTTCTTTCTTCCTTCCTTTCCTTCCTTTCCTTCCTTCTTCCTTCTTTCTTTTCTTCCTCCTTCTTTTCTTTTCTTCTTCCTTCCTTCTTTTTCTCCTTCCTTCCTTCCTTCCTTCCTTTCTTTCTTTTTTCCTTACTAGCTTCGTTTTCCTTCCTTTCCTTCATTCTATTCTTCCTTCCTTTCCTTCTCTTTCTTTTCTTCCTTCCTTCCTTCTTCTTCCTTCCTTCTTCTTTTTCTTTTCTTCTTCCATTCCTTTTTCTTCCTTCCTTCCCTTCTTCTTTCTTTTTCCTTCCTTCTTCTTTCTTCCTTCTTTCTTTTCTTCCTCTCCATTCCTTCCTTTTTTTTTCTTCCTTCCTTCTTTCTTCTTCCTACCTTCCTTTCTTCCTTCCTTCCTTCCGTTCTTTCTTTCATCCCTTCCTTTCCACATGGGTAATGCCTCTTTAGGTCAGGAGGTAAAGAGCGAGGGAGAGGAGTGGGCGCCGCCCTCAATATGCTGGGCCCTAGAGAAGTTGAGTCTCTGACGCTGGCTCCCTCCGACTTATAGGTTTAGGGGACACTTGACCTTCCTCCGTTGAGACTCTTGTTAGTGGAACATTTCGATTGTTCATTCGCGTAATAACAGACCACAATGGTATACTTGTGGTTTCCCTCGTGTTTGTGTCACAAGAAAATCGTTTGGTTTTTTTATTTTAATCTAGTTTTTCGATCCAGATCTTGTATATTTATGCAAGTTAAATTTCAGAGGAAAAAAAAAAGGTAGCGGGGTTGTGTCTCATGGGAATGTTCAGTGTTGTGTGTTGTTCAATGGGGTGCGGCTGAGTCCCTGTGCAAGGAAGCTGTCAGTCAAGTCAAGTCAAAATTTATTCCGATGGTATATTGAAGAAGCAATGCATTTGCTTTCTTTCATAAGACATCTATCTAAGAACAAAAATTTCTTAATGATTATACTGAATATACATTATTGCATTCCTTTACCATTAAATTTAAACCAGTGAAAGTGTGGGAAGAACTGGGTGAGTGTGTAGTGGTGCGGATTGTTGTGTGTGAGCTGTTGTGTGGTGGCGGTATTTGTGGTGAGCTGTGTTAGTGGTGGCGTGTGGTGAGCTGTGTAGTGGGTGGCGGTGTGGTGAGTGTTTGAGGTGGCGGTTATTTCTTACTTCGGTGTGGTGAGCTGTGTAGTGTGGCGGTGTGGTGAGCTGTTTGAGGTGGCGGTGTGGTGAGTGTTTGAGGTGGGGGTGTGGTGGAGCTGTGTAGTGGTGGCGGTGTGGTGAGCAGTTGAGGTGGCGGTGTGGTGAGCTATTTGAGGTTGGCGGTGTGGTGAGCTGTTTGTGGTGGCGTGTGGTGGTGCGTTTGAGGTGGCGGTTTGTGGTGAGCGTTGAGGCTGCTCCACTGTCACTGCCCGGCTGTCTTCACTCTTCGGCTCCTGCATGGTTTGTGCTGGGGGTTGTTTTGTGATGTGGTTTGTGATTGGGGTTTGTGTCGTGGTTTGTGATGTGGTTTTGATTGGGGTTTGTGATGGGTTTGTTTTGTGATGTGGGTTTGTTTGTGGTTTGTTTTTGTGATGTGTTTGTGATGTGGTTTGTTTTGTGATGGCGTTTTGTTTGTGGTTTTTTTGTGATGTGGTTTGGTTTGTGTGGGGTTTGAGATTGGGGTTTGTGATGGGGGTTGTTTTGTGATTGTGGTTTGTTTGTGCGTTTTGTTTTGTGATGTGGTTTGTGATGTGGTTTGGTTGTGATGGGGTTTTGTTGGGTGGTTTGTTTTGTGATGTGGTTTGTTTGTGGTGTGGTTTGGTTATGTGTGTGTTTTGTTTAGGGTTTGTTTGTGATGTGGATTGTTTTGTGATGTGGTGTGTTTGTGGTTTGTTTTGTGATGTGGTTTGTTTTGTGATGTGTTTTGTTTGTGGTTTATTTTTTGTGATTGTGGTTTGTGATTGTTTTGAAATGTGGTTTGTTTTGTGATGTGTTTTGTTTGTGGTTTGTTTAGTGATGTGGTTTGTTTGTGATGTGGTTTGTTTTGCGATGTGGTTTGTTTTGCGATGTGGTTTGTTTTGAGATGTGTTTTGCTTATGGTTTGTTTTTGTAGTGTGGTTTGTTTTGTGATGTGTTTTGTTTTTGCGGTTTGTTTTGTGATGTGGTTTGGTTTTGTGATTTGTTTGTTGTGATGTGCCGTTGATTTGTGGTGTGGTTTGTGGTCTAGGTTTGTTTGTGGTGTGATTCTGTGGTTTTGTTTTGCGGTTTGTTTTGTGATGTGGTTTTGTTTTGTGATGTGGTTTGTTTGTGTTTTGTTTTGTGATGAGTTTTGTTTATGTTTTGTTTTTGATGTGCTTTTTTTGTGATGTGTTTTGTTTGTGATGTGTTTGTTAGTGATGTGTTTTTTGTTTATGTTTTGTTGTGATGTGCTTTTTTTTGTGATGTGTTTTGTTTGTGATGTGTTTTGTTTGTGATGTGTTTTGTTTTGTGTTGTGTTTTGTTTTCGTGAGTGGTTTTGTTTGGTGGTGTGTTTTGTTTTGTGATGTGTTTTGGTTTGTGATGTGTTTTGTTTTGTGATGTATTTTTGTGATGT
>CM054164.1:9366544-9396544 GCA_028751875.1 Rapana venosa
CCAGTTTTCAAACTAGGTAGGCCTGACTGACGCATCTGTAGCAAGGACAGATGAATTCATTGACAGTAGTTCAGTTAACTGGAGGGCCTGACTGAAGCTTCTGTAGCAAAGATGGTTGAATTCATGGACAGTATTCAGTTAATCTTAGGGAGGCCTCCATCTCCTCCTCATTCCTGTCTTAATACTTCCTCATTTTTATACTCTCTTCTCTCGCTCGACTCTTCGCTGTTCTATCCCCTCAGCTTTCTGTCTACACTTAGCTCATCTCCTCCTTCCTACTCCCTTATCTATCTCTCTCTCCTCACTCTCACCTTTCCCTTTTATTCCCTCGGTCATGCTATTCTCTATCACTCTTTTCTCTTTCTCACTCACTCCCCTGACCATACAAGTACTTCTGTCGGAACTGCTCTCCTTCGCTCTATTTCTACTCTCAGTCCCTCTGTTATTCCCTCTCCTCTCTGACTGGAGCATCTGTACAAAAGGACAGGTGAATTCATTGACAGTAGTTCGGTTAACCTTAGGAAGGCGCTGACTGAAGCATCTGGTAGGCAAAGAAAGGGAGTGAATTCGATTGACAGTAGTTTCTGAGTTAACTCGGAGGCCTGAACTGAAGCATCTGTAGCAAGGACAGGTGAATTCATTGACAGCAGTTCCAGTTAACTAGGAGGCTGAACTGAAGCATCTGTAGCAAAGTCAGGTGATTTCATTGACGTAGTTCAGTGAACTAGGAGGCCTGACTGTTTAAGCATCAGTAGCACAGGACAGGTGAATTCATTGACAGCAGTTCCAGTTAACTAGGAGGCCTGACGAAGCATCTGTAGCAAAGACAGGTTGAATTCATTGACAGTAGGTTCCATAAACTAGGAGGCCTGACTGAAGCATTCTGTAGCACAGTACTGGTGAATTCTTTGACAGTGTTCCAGTTAACTGGAGGCCTGACTGATGCATCTGTAGGCAAGACAGGTATTCATTGACAGTAGTTCCAGTTAAACTAGGAGGCCTGACTGAAGCCTCTGTAGCAATGAAGTATGACATTCATTGGACAGTAGTTCAGTTATATAGGAGGCCTGACTGAAAGCATCTGTAGCACAGACAGGTGAATTATTGACAGCAGTTCAGTTAACTAGGAGGCCTGATGAAGCATCTGTAGCAAAGACAGGTGATCTTGACAGTAGTTCCAGTTAACTAGGAGGGCCTGACTGAAGCATCTGTTAGCACAGTCAGATGAATTCATTGAAGTAGTTCCAGTTAAACTAGGAAGGCTGCTGAGAAGGGGGGTTGGGGAAGCTCAAATGAGAGAGAGGAGTGGGGGGGGGTGGGGGGGGGCAGAGAGAGGGAGGGAGAGAGAAGAGGAGCACAGAGGTGGGGCGGTGGGTGGGGGGGGGAGAGAAGAAAAGAGAGTAGAAGAGAAGAAGATCAGAGAAGAGTATGAGGACTGCAGAGAGGAACAGAGAGAGAACGAACAGAGAGAGAGAGGATGAGAGAGACTGACAGAGAGGAGATGAGAGAGAGAGAGAGAGAGAGAGAGAGAGATAGAGAGAGAGAGAGAGAAGAGAGAGAGTAGAACAGAAGGGAAGAGAAAGAAGTGACAGACAGTCATTATCCTCGAAATATAAGAATAAAATAAATAATTTTATTGAAACAGAAGGAGAGATGCAGAGAGAGAGAGAGAGAGAAGAGAAGAAAAGAGAGAACAGACAGACAGAGGAGAGAACAGAGAGAGAGAGAGAGGGAGGAAGAAAAAGGAAGGGATGAGAGAGAGAGAGAGAGGAGAGAGAGAGACAGACAGGCAGAGAGAGGTGAGAGAGAGAGAATTAGTAAGAAGAGAGAGAGAGAGAGAGAGAGAGAGATGTGGAAGAGTAGAAATGAAGCAAGGGGACGGAGTTGTGTGTGTTCGTTGGTGTGTGTGTGTCTAGTGTGTGTGTGTGTGATGTGTGTGTGTGTGGATTTCGTTGTGTGTATTTAGTCCAGAATGACGCTCTGCTTTTCAGATCAATACATGATGTATTCCATTCTAGGGCAGCTATTCTAGTTAGTGCACTTTGTGTTGTGTCGCGCTGCGCGCGAGGTGTGTGTTTGCTTTGGTTGTTTTGGTGGGTGTGATTTTTCCCCCTTTTATTTCGGGGATAATGGAATAAGCTTCCATGTGCTTTTTTTTGCAATCAGTCCCCGTGTGTATGAAGTTTTTTGTAAATGTTGTCATCCCTTCCCACTGGCATACAGTGGACTGCTCTTCTGAAAAGCGGAACGGGTTTTAACACATATGTGTGTGTGCGTGGCACGCAACAGACGGCCAACTCTTCTTAAAGGTAGATCAGGTTTTAACGTGTGCGCAAGATGTTCTGCATGCTTTCGCACACGGGACCTCGCTTTGTAGTCTCCTCTGAAGGATTTTCGGGGGAGTGGAGTCGGTACTGATGTTAACTCCAGAGGAAAAGTCTTTTTGAATAGACGTCTTTTGGAGGATCGAGCTAACGCTCTCCTTTCATAAACTTCAATACTTTAACCACTTAGGCTCTCTGGCCTACCCGGCACCCCCCCCACCCCCCCCCCTCCCCCCCCCCCCCACCCCCCCCCCCCCCCCCACCCCCCCCCCCCCCCCCCCCCCCCCCCCCCCCCCCCCCCCCCCCCCCCCCCCCCCCCACCCCCCCCCCCCCCCCCCCCCCCCCCCCCCCCCCCCCCCCCCTCCCCCCCCCCCCCCCCCCCCCCCCCCTCCCCCCCCCCCCCCCACCTTAATTTTGATTTAAAACAATTTTGTCACACTAAAAAAAAAATCGGGGGTAACCTCTTTCTTCTTGTGCGGTGGGAACGGAGGACAACATTTATAAAACTGCATACACACGGGGACTGGATGAAAAAAGCACATGGGTGCTTATTCCATTAGACTGGCTAATTACTGTTGGTTCCCAGGATATGAGCACATTGTATCTATCATGATGAACTACTTTCTGATCATTCCGCTGTTCTTTTCTCTCTAAATTGCAAAGCCTATTGAAGAAAATCTGTCTCCCGTCGCTACCTCAAGGGCCATAGATATTCAAACTTTCTCTGCACAGCTGCTGAATTCCTATCACAAAACCTCTGACAACAATAACTCTCTAAGACACTTACAATGATGTTCTCAGCCACTGCTTGATGAGATGCACCTCCCACTGACCGTCTCCTGCCTGATTAAGGCCTGTGCGCATGGTACACCATGGTCATTCTGGTCGCAAAGCGCAAAGCAGGCAACTAGGCGGCAAGTGGCGAAAAAGCAAAACGTGAAATTAATAAGCCGCTCTTCCGAAAACAAGTAATCAAAGTCAAGTCTTTAATTCTCTTTACGAATAAACAAAAAGTATTAATCTTCTCAAGTTTGATGCCAAGTCAATGAAATCTTCTTTTCTCTCACATCTACTCTTCTTGGATTTGTGAAGGCAAGCCCTCTGCCTTCCATCCACAAATACTCTGAACTTCTTTCTATATTTTTGCATTCTTTTCTGAAAAATAGTCCATATTCATTCGCTACAAACGGATTAGATCTCCTTTCCAGGCCTGCACTTCTGATCCACAGTTCTATGGCACTCCTCTCCTTTTCTTTTCATAGCATGTCCGAGCTAAAGAATCATGACAGGGTTCTGAAAGAATGGGACTATAAAATCATGAGATTTTGATCCATACCTGCGTCTTCTTTTTCAAACGTGCCTACCACTACTTATACCCACTATCCGAAACATAGTGACTCATATCTTGTTCAGGAAATGTTCCATCTGCTCTTCAAAACTGCTATAGTCACACTATATCAAAAAGCATGACCTTGTCCCCTAACATTCTGAAAAATTATAGAACTGTTTCAATCTACCTTTATTTCTTAGTCCTTGAAAAAGTAGTTCTCAAACAGTCACAACCACATTCTCTCAACAATCTTCTTTCCTGAGTTTCAGTATGCTATCGTTCGTTCAACTACAGCGCTGTAACCACCTAGTACAACCTTTAAACACGCTTCTACTAGCTTCTGTTCTCAGGGAAAAAGCTCCCCTTTCTCACTCTACTCGACTTATCGGCAGCCTTCGGATACTATAGACCACTCAATTCTTCTCTCCCGTCTTCAAAAACCGTTCGGTGTTACTGGCAAGCCCTACCTGGTTTTTAATTCATACCATGCTGACGATTTCAGACGTTGCAGTAAAAAGATTCAATCAATACTGCCAAAAACTGGAAATGCAGATGTCAGCAGGAATTCAGTTCTTAGGCCCTGTTCTGTTCACTCTTTACACGCCCCACTGTCACATTATAATAAAACGTCATCCAAATCTACATCATTTTTACGCAGTGACTCATATTCAAAGCAGGTTACTCCTGTAAATTGCCTCTCTCCTGGCAAATATGGCCCACTGATGTGAATATATTCAATATTGGATGACACAGAACAAAATTACAGCTGAATGCAGATAAAACCGAAGCCAGGCTTGTAGGGACCAACACAAACTCTCTTCCATTACAACAGCTTCAAATAGAACTCGGCAATGCCATCAGTCCCTCTATCACTGTGTGAAGTACCTAGGTGTTGTTATCGACACTACTCTACTATGCAAAAATTCATCACCCAGACCTGTCAGTTCGTGCTACTGTCAGTTACGGGTAATAGTGGCAATCGAAAGTACCTATGCCACAAATGCAACAGCCCAACTTGTCACTTTCTCTCATCTGTCACGTCTGGACTATTGCTATTCCCATTGGTCTGGTCGAGCCGTGCATCATCTATCCATCTTAACGTATACAATACTCCCGCAGCTCGACTGTTTCAGAAAGAAAAAATCTGAGCACATTACCCCCCTCTTGCGATCTCTCCACTGGCTGCCGGTGCAAAGAGTGTAGATATATATCAGTTACCCTCTGTTACAAATGTCTCCACAAAATGACCCTCCTACCTCTTGTGAATGTCCTTAAACTGTACACTCTTCACCTCCCCTCCGTCTGCTGCAGATACCTTGTGACTTACGAATACCTAGATTCAACCATCTACTGTTGGCGCCGCTCTTTCTCTATTTCGGGTCCACTCGACTGGATGAGTCTCCCTCTCTCTCCTTCGCCAGAAGCCTAGCTAGACACTTAAATCAAGCTCAAGAATAATTTATTTCAAACCTAAGATTTCCCCCCTCCTGTCTCGTATCAGAACTATCTCACCCTTACTATCCATGTGCCTTTCTCCTGTAAAGTTTATGACCTGGGTGTGTGTGTGTTGTGTGTGTGTGTGTGTGTGTGTGTGTGTGTGTGTGTGTGTGTGTGTGTGTGTGTGTGTGAGTGTGTGTGTTGTTGTGTGTGTGTGTGTTGTGTGCTTTTGACAAACATTTGGGAAAAACTATTGCAAATTATTTCATAGATTTCGTTCTGCAGCCTACCATGTTTTGTAATTCTGTTTTGAACTATTGATTATTTTGTCATTGGTTGTAGGACTGTGTAAGTTAGTCGAATGCATGCGCTTTGATTTGTCTTTGCCAAGTTATAGCGCTATATAAGTTCCATTTAGTATTATTATTATCCTCGAGATAAGAGAGGGGTTTTTTTAATTTCTTTTCTTTTTTTCTGCTGTGCTGCTGCTTGCTGCTGTTGCTGCTTTCGTGTTTCTTCTCGTTCTTGCTGTTGTTGTTGTTGTTGTTGTTGTTCTTCTTCTTCTTCTTCTTCTTCTTCTTCTTCTTCGTCTTTCTTCTTCTTCCGATGCTGCTGCTGAGTTTCTTCTCTTTCTTCTTCTTCTTCTTCTGCTTCTTCTTCTTCTTTCTTCTTCATCTTCTTCTATATTCTTCTTCTTCTTCTTCTTCTTCCGTGCTGCTGTGCTGCTTCTTCTTCTTCTTTCTTTCTTCTTCTTCTGTCTTTTCGTCTTCTTCTTCTTCTTCTTCTTTTCTTCTTCTTCTTCTACTTCTTCGCAATTCTTCTTCTTCTTCTCTTCGCAATTCTTCTTCTTCTTCTTCTTCGCCATTCTTCTTCTTTATTCTTCTTCGCAATTCTTCTTCTTTGCGGAACGCTCAGGCAGCAGCTCTTGTTGTCTTGGTAAATAGCGAAAAATGCGTCACGCTGCGAAGAAGGTGGCTGGGTGGTTAAGACGTTCGCCCTGCCATCAAGATTAAACCGTGAGGTTCTGGGTTCCTTCCCAGCTGACCCTATCTTCCCAGTTTTGACATAAAAAAATCGAACTGAATGTCAAAGTCCTCGGATGAGTCTATAAAAACCGAGGCCCGTGTGGACGCATGCAGAACATACTTCGCACACGTTTCGCTTGTCGGAAGAGGGGGTGAGAGGGAAAACCTTGTTTTCTAAGATTTAAACTCTAATGTTTTTGAAAAAAAATCCCATGCCACTATTAGTCGGATGGTCAAAGAGTACATCGGTAAGGGGTCGATGATAAGGGTGAGAGATGATAGGGAGATAGATGTTAAGGGTGATAGATGATTAAGGATGATAGTGATAAGGTGAGAGATGATACGGGTGACGGCATGATAAGGGTGACGGATGATAAGGGTGATGGCTGATAAGGGTTGATGGATGATAAGGGTGATGGATGATAGGGTGTTGGATGATTAAGGGTGATGGTTATGTATAAGGGTGAAGGATGGAATATAGGGGGATGGTGATAAGGGTGATGGATGATAAAGGGTGCTAGATGGTAAGGATGATAGATGATAAGGCATGATGGATGCATAAGGATGTGCTGATGATAAAGGTTAGAGAGATGTAAGGATGATACGGGATGAACTACCAGTTGGGAATATTTTTAATAAAGTTTGTTATTCCGTTATGAGGTGGAAGGGGGGGGGGTGTTTTTGTTTGTTTCTGTTTAACTTACGCATACTGCAGATTCAGTCAGTCACGTCAAAATACTTTAATCATCCATGAAGGGCAGCTACAATACTTGGACAGCAATGATACGTATCATTTCTCGAAAGGACACAAGAAAAAATACATTTCAATTGGTATGAACCATGCCCAGAAAAGCTTTTTTAAAAAAATCACACACACAAACACACGCGCGCGACACATTCACACACACGCGCGCGCGCACGGCGTATGCACACTTTCTCTCTCAGCGCGCCTCACACACACACACACACAACACACACACCTACAACACACTCACACACCTTTCTGATATCACTATTTAGTGAGAAGCACGTTAAAACTGAAGAAGAAGAGGAGGGAGGCAACAACCAAACAGTCAACGGCAAAGGTCAAGGTCAGGTGTACCATACTAGGTGGTCGTAGGGGTGCGAGGAGTCAGAGACCTCTCTTCTCTAGGGCCAGCATATTGAGGGCGCGCCCATTCCTCTCCCTCGCTGCTTTACCTTCCCTGTCCCTAAAGAGGGCAGGTTACCCATTTACAGCTGGGGGAACTGGGGGAACTGTACTGAAAGCCAAGGCGCGCAAACGGTACCATCCAAGTGGTAACACGCTCTCGATGCTGCTTAACCTTGGCTGGGGGAAAGTGCTCTGTACCACTGAGCTATACCGTCTCAATAAGAAGAAGAAGAAGAAGAAGAAGAAGAAGAAGAAGAAGTAAGAAGAAGAAGAAGAAGAAGAGAAGAACCCAACCCCATCTTCAACTGTTGATGAGAACTTTGAGAAAAGATGGTGATGATTATAAACAAAACTGACAGCGCTGTTCATACGCAGATGGCTTTCTCCCCCCCCCCCCCCCCCCCCCCCCCCCCCCCCCCCACAAAAAAAAAATTAAATTAATGAATAAACTAGACTGACAGAGGGGAGGAGGAGGGTGTAGTGTGTGTGTGTAGCTTTGTTGGTGGGGACAGTCTTCGCCCCATGATTGTGCTTTGTTGTTGGTTGGTGGTGGCTTTTTCTGTTCTCTCCCGCCAATCAGATTGCAGCATAGCCAGGATTCAGGAAGTGCTGTGGTCTGCCTCTGTCTGCTTCTTTTTCTTCTCTGTCTGTCTCTCTTTCTGTCTGTCTGTCTGTGTCTATCTCTGTCTCTGTCTGTCTGACTCTGCCTGTCTCTTTTTCTGTCTGTCTCTCCTCTGTCTGTCTTTCTCTGTCTGTCTGCCTCTGTCTGTCTGTCTGTCTCTCTCTCTCTCTTCTCTGTGTCTCCCTCTGTCTGGCTCTCTCTCTGTGTCTCTGTCTCTCTCGTCTATCTATCTGTCTCTGTCTCTCTCTCTGGGTCAGAATGTAAAAAGCACATGGTGCTTATTCATTATCCCCGAAATAAAAGAATTTGTCATTCGCTCTCCCCTCTCTCTCTCTCTCCTCTCTCTCTCTTCTCTCTCTCTCTCTCTCTCTCTCCTCTCTCCTCTCTCTCTCTCTTCTCCATCTCTCTCTCTCTCATCTCTCCTCTCTCTCTCTCTCTCTCTCTCTCTCTCTCTCTCCACTCTCTCTCTCTCTCCTCTCTCTCTCTCTCCTCTCTCTCTCTCTGGTAGTTAGAGTGATGTATTCATGATCTGCTGACCCGGGTTCGAATCTCGTTCAAGAGGATTTTTTTCCTCTGGAGTTAACATCAGTGCTGACTCCACTCTCCCCAAAAGTCTTTCGGATGAGACTGTAAACCGAGGCCCCGTATGCAAACGCACGCAGAACATCTTGCGCACACGTTAAAACCCGTTCCGCTTTTCGGAAGAGTAGGCCATTGTGTGCCGGTGGGAACGGATGACAAAATGTACAAAACTGCATGCACACGGGGACTGGATGTACAAAAAGCACATGAGTGCTTATTCCATTATCCTCGAAATAAAAGAATAGATATACACTGCAATACAATACAATTCAGTACAGTACAATACAAGACAATACGATACACATGCAAGCACGTGCATGCGCGCGCGCGCGCGCACACCACACACACACACCACACACACACACAACACACACACACACACACACACACACACACACACACACACAATGTTTAGGGAACGGGATAGCCTAGTGGTTAGAACATTGCGCTCGCAATCTGACGACCCGGGTTCGATTCCCGTTCAAGGGGGATATTTTCCCCTGGAGTTAACATCAATGCAGACTCCACTCACCCCAAAAGTCCTTCGGATGAGACTATAAATCGAGGTCCCGTGTGCAAACGCACGCAGAACATCTTGCGCACACGTTAAATCCTGTTCCGCTTTTCGTAAGAGAAGGCCATTGTGTGCCTGTGGGAACAGATGACAGAATTTACAAAAACCGCATACACACGGGGACTTGATGTAAAAAAGCACATAAGTGCTTATTCCATTGTCCTCGATATAAAAGAATGATAATTTTTTTTAAAGAATATAAAAACACACATCAAAATTAACTTGGAATTTTCATATTGATTGTATACTTACCAAAGCTAGGAAGAGTTTAAATCTGTTAAAGGCCAAAAGCAGACGACCATGGGGTATTGCCTCTCAGTTTAATTCAGCTATCCAGTGCCCTTGTCAGATGTACATTGTCTTATGCCCAAGAGGTGTTCTTCAGCGCTCCACAGCCCTTGTCAGATGTACATTGTCTTATGCCCAAGAGGTGTTCTTCAGCGCTCCACAGCCCTTGTCAGATGTACATTGTCCTTATGCCAGAGGTGTTCTTCAGCGCTCCACAGCCCTTGTCAGATGTACATTGTCTTATGCCCAAGAGGTGTTCTTCAGCGCTCCACAGCCCTTGTCAGATGTACATTGTCTTATGCCCAAGAGGTGTTCTTCAGCGCTCCACAGCCCTTGTCAGATGTACATTGTCTTATGCCCAAGAGGTGTTCTTCAGCGCTCCACAGCCCTTGTCAGATGTACATTGTCTTATGCCCAAGAGGTGTTCTTCAGCGCTCCACAGCCCTTGTCAGATGTACATTGTCTTATGCCCAAGAGGTGTTCTTCAGCGCTCCACAGCCCTTGTCAGATGTACATTGTCTTATGCCCAAGAGGTGTTCTTCAGCGCTCCACAGCCCTTGTCAGATGTACATTGTCTTATGCCCAAGAGGTGTTCTTCAGCGCTCCACAGCCCTTGTCAGATGTACATTGTCTTATGCCCAAGAGGTGTTCTTCAGCGCTCCACAGCCCTTGTCAGATGTACATTGTCTTATGCCCAAGAGGTGTTCTTCAGCGCTCCACAGCCCTTGTCAGATGTACATTGTCTTATGCCCAAGAGGTGTTCTTTAGCGCTCCACAGCCCTTGTCAGATGTACATTGTCTTATGCCCAAGAGGTGTTCTTCAGCGCTCCACAGTACCTGTTCAACAAGATCCAGAGCATAGACAGTAAAGCTTTTCAACTTTCTCTTGGTGTGCCAGTCCATGCTTCCGGTCAAGAAACGTACAAACAAGCCGGCGTTTTGCCAAGAGATGCTTTTCGAGCATTAGCAGCAGCTGCATTTATCGTCAGAAGTAGTTCAATGGAAAACTTTGTTCAAAGAGAAATAGCAGAACGGTCTGAGTTTGATTTCCCTAAAAGAGCTAACTCTATTTCATCTATAAAAAAAAAAAATGTTGCTACTTATGCCTCTGCATTATTTAGAGTCCAAAATCAATCCAGTAGATGTAGCTATACAACTACCATACTCCCCCACCCCATGTTGGGAGTTACTTAGAGCAACTTATGACATCAACTATATTATTTTTTTTAAGGTGAAAATATCAATATTTTAACAACTTCGGTTAGAGCACACATTGATGATCAATACAAAGACTGCCTTCAAATCTATACAGACGATCTATCTATCTATCTATCTGTCCCGTAGTCTGACGACCGTGGGGGCACCCTCAAAGACTCAACAACCAGTTCCCTCCATTCCTCTCTCTGTTCTGCCCTTCTCAGGGTTTTGTTGAGTTCTAGGCCTGTCCATTCGCTGATGTTATCCTCCCAGCTCTTCCTTGGTCTGCCTCTTCTTCTTCCTCCTTGGACAGTGCCTTGTAAAACAAGACGATCAGTGATAGAAAATACATCTGTAGGAGCTGCCTTTGTCATCCCAGCTCTCAAAGTCAGAAAGTCATATTTTGGGGTAAACAACTGTCAGTATTTACTGCTGAATTTGTTGCCATTTAAAAAAACTCTAGACTATTTGGTAAACTTCCAAAACTCCTTTCCAAAGTTGTACTTTTCGTGGACTCAAAGTCAGTGTTAAATGTGGTGGAATCTTTTAATTTGGATACGCGTCCTGACATGATCATTGAAGTCAGCCATTTAATTCATTCTTTGAGAACCAAAGGCACAGATGTAACTTTGTGCTGGGTGCCATCCCACTGTGGTCTACGGGGTAGTGAGTTAGCCGACAAATCAGCCAAGTAGGAAGCTCAGGATATCCACAACTCCCATCACTGGTGCTCCCTCCCTCAGAGAAGAAGGTGTGTCATTGGTGACAGACAACGTCATGGGCTCGACTGCTGAAAGACCTGACCTCCGTTCTGTAGAGACCTGGGGACAGAGAGGATCTCTTAGAGAGCTGACATTAAAGTCAGCTGATGTCAGTCAAAGCATTCACCCTCTATTCGGGGACAATTTCTAGTATAATTTGCTGAGTTAGACTTGACGCTGTCAAAACAAACTATTGTAAAATTGTAGGGTGTATTTGTGGCCAACAGTTGACTCTGAGCCCTGTTGTCTGCAGCTGTCCTCCAGTGCTCCAGTGTCTTCCTCCACGCTCCAGAGACCTGAATCATTCTGAAGACACTCTCCAGAAGCTGACGTCTGACCAGAGTCTGTGGCTTGAAGCTGCTCACTCCCTTGTACATAGTCCCGTTTTCAGGTTGAGATCACGACTGCTTAGAAGATCACTTTGTTTTCTTAACTTTTAATGCAATTTTGTTTCCAATGTTAACTTTGATATTTGTTTATGTTACTCAGTTAATACCGTTATGTATACACACGTAGCACGCACGCATGCACACCACACACACACACACACACACAACACACTTACTTTTGGCGGGAGTGGAGTCGACACTGGTACATAGGAGGGGGGGGGGGGGGGGGGTGGGGGGGGGGGGGGGAATCCCTTTGAACGGGATTTGAATCTGTTGACCCGGTTTTAACCCTGTTCAAGTGCATTTTTTCCCCTGGAGTTAACATCAGTGCCGACTACCACCCCCCCCCCTCCACACAACCACACACAACTCACACACACACACTCACACACACACACACACACACACACACACACACACACACTCACACACACAAGTTCTTTGGATGAGACTATAAACCGAGGTTGCGTATACGTGCGAACGCACGCAGAACATCTTGCACACACGCTTCGCTTTTTGGAAGAGTAGGCTGTTATGTGGTGGGGGGTGGGGGTGGAAACGGATGACAAACATGTACAAAACCGCATACACACGGGGACTAGATGTAAAATAGCACGTGGATGCTTTTTTCATTATCCTTGAAATAAAAGAATAAAATAAAAAAAAGAATTCACACACACACGCTCCTCTCTCTCTCTCCTCTCCTCTCTCTACTCTCTCTCTCTCTCTCTCTCTCTCTTCTCATCTCTCTCTCTCTCTTCTCTCTCTCTCTCTCTCTCTCACACACACACACACACACACACACACACACACACCACACACACACACACACACACACACACACACAACACACATACATCAATACTTTAACCCTTTGCCCCTTTGGGGGTATAAAGGGTATAAAATAACGACATAAGACAGTATCAACCCATTGAAATTCATCTCAAACCATCATTGACATACACAAACTCGGTGAGAAGTGAATCAGATAACAAATTTATTTCGTAACTTTTTTTCAAGTGTGATAATAAGTTTCCCCACCTTGAAACATACTTGTGGCTTTGAACAAATGCCAGAACATTGTAACCTGACATTGGCCTCTGAGTATTTTTCTAGAACAACCGGCTAGCCAAGCTCTTCAAAGTTGGACATTCTCTTTCCCCTTCCTCCGTCAGTTCAGGTCCTGTCCAGCAAAAAGCTAGTACTAGTTTTTTTCTAGGGCATTATGCCAAATTTGGACAGGACCATTTTGTAGTTGCTGCTTTACATTTTAGCTCACAATATTTTTATCGGGAAAAAAGTGCGAATCCCAAAACTGTCAAATCCAGTTTCAGTCAGAATGCTGTTGACACATCAATTGAAAATATCACACCAGAAAAAGGAATATTTCTGCATTGAAGAGGACACAATATTCACCCCTTTTTTTCACCATTCACCTTCTGTCTTATTCTTTACATTCATTTTGAAGAGGTGTATAAAAAAATATTTTTAAAGGTATAGGTGTCCCATAACCTATAGGGTCGTAGGAGGGCGAGGCGTCAGAGACCTCAGCTTCTCCAAGGGCCAGCACATTGAGGGCGGCGCCCATCTCCTCTCCCTCGCTGCTTTACCTTCCCTGGCCCTAAAGAGGGGATGTGTTGTGTTTGTGATGTGATTTGCTTGTGATTTCTGTGTGATGTGTTTTGTGTGTGATTTGTTTGTGATGTGTTTTGTGTGTGATTTGTTTGTGATTTGTGTGTGATATGTTGTGTTTGTGATTTCTGTGTGATGTGATTTGTTTGTGATTTTTGTGTGTGCTGTGATTTGTTTGTGGTTTGTTTGGGATTTGTTTTGTTTGTGGTTTGCGATTTGTTTTGTTTGTGGTTTGTTCGTGATGCGTTTTGTTTGTGATTTGTTGTGTTTGTGTTTTGTTTGTGATTTGTTTATTAATTGTTTTGTTTGTGATGTGTTTTGTTTGTGATTTGTTTTGCTTGTGGTTTGCTTGTGGTTTGTTTTGTTTGATTTTGATTTGTTTGTGTGGGTTGTTTTTTGTTGTTGTTTGTGTTTTGTTTCTGATTTGTTTGTAATTTGTTTTGTTTGTGTTTTCTTTCTGATATGTTTGTGTTTTGGTTTGTTTATGATTTGTTTGAATTTAACATGTTACAGCTACTAAATTATCGACTTCTTATTAGTACTAAAAACAACGTGTGTGTGTGTGAGGGGGGGGGGCGTGAGTGTGTGTGTGCGTGCGCGTGAGTGTGTGTGTTTAATTTTTTTTTTATTCTATTCTTTTATTTCAAGGATAATGGAATAAGCACTCGTGTGCTTTTTTACATCCAGTCCCTGTGTGTATGCCGTTTTATCAATTTTGTCATCCGTTCCCACCGGCATACAACGGCCTACTCTTCCGAAAAGCGGAACGGGTTTTAACGTGTGCGCAAGATGGTCTGCGAACAGATGTTCTCTCTCTCTCTCTCTCTCTCTCTCTCTCTCTCTCTCTCTCTCTCTCTCTCTCCTCTCCTCTCTCTCTCTCTCTCTCTCTCTCTCTCTCTCTCTGCAAGCACGTTTGCACGCGTGTGTGTGTGTGTGTGGGTGTGTGTGTGTGTGTGTGTGTGTGTGTGTGTGTGTGTGTGTGTGTGTGTGTGCAAGCACGTTTGCACGCACGCGCGTGCGCGTGTGTGTGTGTGTTTACTTGTTAACTGTATTTCCTTTGTCCTATATCCTGGGCTATATTATTTATTGTTTTTTCTTTGGTTCGTTTTCCAAAAAAAAAAAAGTGTGTTTTTTCGTCAACAAAATTCCCATTCTGCTGTGCATCGGGTTTTCCTTTTCCTGTCTCCACCCCCACCCCCCCCCCCCCCCTCCCTCTTTTCTTCTGTTTCTTTCAGATGATCAGTTCCTTTCTTTCCTTCTTTCTTTTTTTTTTTTCTTTCTTTCTTTCTTTTTCTTTTCGTTCTTTCTTTCTCTGTTTTATATATTTTTTCTTTTCTTTCTTTTCTTCTTTTTTCTTTCTTTCTTCTTTCTTTCGTTCTTTCCTTCTTTATTCCTTCCTTCCTTCTTTCTTTGTTTCTTTCGTTCGTTCTTTCTTTCTTTCTTTTCTTTCTTTCTTTCTTTTCCCTTTCTTTCTTTCTTTTCTTTCTTTCTTTCTGTTCTTCTTTTCTTTCTTTCTTTTTTCTTTCCCTTTCTCTTTGTTAATTCCTATTGTAATACCAGTGGAACTTTCTGTTTGTTTGTTTTGTTTGGTTGGTTTTTTTGCTTGTTTGTTTGTTTTTGCTTGTTTGTTTTGTTTGTGTTCTTGTGTGTTTTGTTTATTTGTTTTGGCTTTTTTGTTTGTTTGCTTGTTTGTTTTGTTTGTTTTGCTTGTTTGTTTGTTTTGTTGTGTGCTTGTGTGTTTTGTTTATTTGTTTTGCTTGTTGTTTTGTTTGTGTGCTTGTGTGTTTTGTTTATTTGTTTTGCTTGTTTGTTTCGTGTGTGTGTTGTGTGTTTTGTTTATTTGTTTTGTTTTTTTGTTTGTTTGCTTGTTTGTTTTGTTTGTTTTGCTTGTTTGTTTGTTTTGTTTGTGTGCTTGTGTGTTTTGTTTATTTGTTTTGTTTGTTTGTTTGTTTTGTTTGTTTGTTTGTTTGTTTGTTCATTCCTCGGCTAGAAGTCCAAGGTTCACCCGTGGTGAGAACTGGTGTGTGCGGCAGTTTTTAAACCCACCATGAAGGTAGCCACACTCCGACTTGGGGCCTGTTTTCTGGCTTTACTGGTAGCATCCAGCACTGGCTTCTCCTCCCTTTCCTATACATTGTGATTATCACAAAACTAAACTAAACTAAACTAAAAAAAGAAACGGCGACAAAACCGAAGTGGGTGGGGAAGGGGAGGAGGGGAAGTGGGGGGGGGAGGGGGAGGAACAGACTGATTATGACTTCAAAATGTTAGACAGAAAGGTTAAACGGTATTTGGACGCGAAAATAAGGTAAAGGTAGTGGTGATAGCGGTCGGGATTGTGTGTGTGTGTGGTGTGTGGTGGTGTGTTTTGTTTTGGTGTGTGTGTGTTGTTGTGTGTGTGGTGCGGCGTGTTTGTGTGTGGTGTGTGTGTTGTTGTTGTTGTTATTGCTTCGATTTTACGTCTTTTCACTCAAAATGATATTAGATAGCCAGTGTGTGTGTGTGTGTGTGGGTGTGCGTGCGTGCGTGTTGTGTGTGCAACATGGAAAAGCACTCACATATGCTATGTAAAGGTCACGGTAGTTCCCTGGCGTTCTTCTTTCTAAATCGATAAAGCCATACACTACTTGCCACAGTCATTGGTGTTGTGTGGGGGTGTTGCGTGTTTGTGCGCGCGCGCGCGTGTGTTTTGTGTGGTGGTGTGCGTGTGTGTGTGCGGGGCGTGCGTGTGTGTGGTGTGTGTCGCGCGCGCGCGTGTGTGTGTGCCGCGCGTGGGGTACGTGTGTGTGTGTGTGTGTGTGTGTGGCGTGCGTGTGTGAGCGTGCGTGCGCGCGTGCGTGTGTGTGTGGTGTGTGTGTATGTGTGTGTGTGTGTGTGTGTGTGTGTGCGCGCGCTAAGGCAGATGAAGATGGAAAAGTCTGGTTGTCAAGGGTGACAGATAAGCGTTTCCATTCTGTTCTTTCTCATCCGCACTTTGCCCTGTTTAGGGGCCTCAATCAGGAAATTCCACTTGTGATTTACACAAATACCAGAAGAAAGGTAAACGTAAAAAGGTCAAGGAGTCCCATAACCTATAAGGTCGTAGGGGAGCGAGGCATCAGAGACCTCAACTTCTCTAGGGGCCGGCATATTGAGGGCAGCGGCGCCCATCTCCTCTCCCTCGCTGCTTTACCTTCCCTGACCCTAAAGTGGGCAGGTACCTGTCGGAAGAAAAGGCCGCAGTAAAAAAACAACAACAACAACAAACAAAGTATGAAAATCAATACTGTTTGAACAAAGAAACGTGGCCCTGAACTGACTGAAGCATTGGTAGCCAAGACAGATGAATTCATTGACAGTAGTTCCAGTCAACTAGCAGGCCTGACTGAAGCATCTGTAGCAAAGACAGGTGAATTCATTGACAGTAGTTCCAGTTAACTAGGAGGCCTGACTGAAGCATCTGTAGCAAAGACAGGTGAATTCATTGACAGCAGTTCCAGTTAACTAGGAGGCCTGACTGAAGCATCTGTAGCAAAAACATGATTTCATTGACAGTAGTTCCAGTTAACTAGGAGGCCTGACTGAAGCATCTGTAGCAAAGACAGATGAATTCATTGACAGCAGTTCCAGTTAACTAGGAGGCCTGACTGAAGCATCTGTAGCAAAGACAGATGAATTCATTGACAGTAGTTCCAGTTAACTAGGAGGCCTGACTGAAGCATCTGTAGCAAAGACAGGTGAATTCATTGACAGTAGTTCCAGTTAACTAGGAGCCTGCTAGCTCGTACCAGACAGGGAATTTATTGACAGATTCCAGTAATGGGAAGGCCTGACTGAGCATTTTGGCAAAGAAATGAATTCTTGACAAAAATTCCAGTTAACTAGGGGCTGACTGAAGCATCTGTAGCAAAGAAATTGAATTCATTGACACATTCCAGTTAACTGGGAGGCCTACTGAACACTGTAAAAAAAGGGAATTTTTTTGCATTAGTTCCATTAACTGGAGCCTGATGAAGCATCTTAAAAAAGAATGATTCTTTGACGTAGTTCCGTTAACTGGAGGCCTGAAAAAGCATCTTAGCAAAACGTAATTCTTTGACAGCAGTTCCATTTAACTGGAGGGCCGATAAGCCGTGCACAACGGGTGAATTTCATTGACGCATTCCATTTAAACTGGACCTGATAAGCATTGTAGCAAAAAGGTAAATTTCTTTGACAGCATTCCCCAGTTAACTAGGGGGGCCGACTGAAGGCCTTAAAAAGACATGTTTCTTGACGCAGTTCCAGTTAACTAGGGGGCCCTGACGAAGCATCTGTAGCAAAGACGGTAAAATTCATTACAGTATTCCCTTTTAACTGGGGGCCTGATGAAGCTTTGTAAAAAGACATGAATTCTTGACAGTTTCCAGTTAATAGGGGGCCTTTACGAAAGGGGGTTGGGACCTCAAAAGAGGAGTGGGGGGGGGGGGGCCCGAGAGGGGGTGGGGAGAGAAGAGGAGAAGGGTGGGGGGGGGGGTGGGGGGGGGGGGGGAAGAAAGAAAGAGAGAGAAAAAAAAAAAAAAAAAGACAGAAAAGGAGAACAGAAGAAAACAGAAGAGAACGAACAGAAGAGAAGAGAGAAAAGGGGGAGAGAGAGGGGGAAGGGGGAGAGAGAGGGGAAAAAGAGAAGAGAGGGGAACAGAAGGGAAAAAACAAAAGAGACAGAAGACTTACCTCGAAATTAAAATAAAATAAAATAATTTTTTGAAAAAGAAGGGGATCCGGAGAAAAGAGGAGAAGAAAGAAAAAGAACAACAGACAGGGGAGAAGAACAGAGAAAAGAGAGAGGGGGGGAAAAGAAAAAAAAGGAATGGAGAAGAGGAAGGGGGAAAAAAGAGAAAAAGACGGCAGAGGAGAAGAGAAAAATTTTAGAGAAGAAGAGAAAAGGGGGAGAGAGAGAAGGGGAAGAGAGAGAGAGGGGTTTTAAGAGTAAAATGAAAAAATGGAGGTGGTTGGTGGGTGTTGTGTGTGTGTTTTTGTGTTTTTGTTTTTGGTGTGTGTGGTGTTTTTAAAGTCCAATGCCTTTCCTTTCTTGATAAATACATGATGTATTACATTCTGGGCAGCTATTATTCATGGCCTTTGTGTGTGTGCGCGCGCGCGGGCGGTGTGTTTGCTTTGTGTGTGGGTGATTTTTTTCCCCCTTTTTATTTGGGGGTAAGGGAATAAGCTTCCATGTGCTTTTTTTTGCAATCGTCCCCGTTTATGAAGTTTTTTTGTAAATGTTTCACCCTTCCCCCTAAATGGACTGCTTTTCTGAAAAGCGGAACGGGTTTTTTTAAAACTTGTGTGGTGCGTGGGACGCAAAGCCCGGCCCAAATCTTCTTAAGGAAAATTTATTTAAAAGTGTCGCAAGATTTCTGCATCTTTCGCACACCGGGGCCTCGCTTTGTAGTCCCTTTTTAAGGGTTTTCGGGGGAGTGGAGTCGGTATGATGTTTAAATCCAAGGGAAAAATCTTTTGAAAAACGTCTTTATGGAGTCAGCTTACGCTCTCCCCTCATAAACTCAAACTTTAACACTAGGCTCTCCCTTTCCTACCCCCCCCCCCCCCCCCCCCCCCTTTTTTCCAATTTTTTCCCGAAACCCCCCCCCCCTTTCCCCCCACCCAAAACCCCCCCCTTCCCCCCCCCCTTTAAAAAAACCCCTTTCCCTTTTTCCCCCCCCCCACAATTTTTTCACGAAATGAACCCTACTTTCTGATCATCCCGCTGTTCTTTTCTCTTAAACATTGCAAGCCTATCTTTAAGGGAAAAAATCTTTACCCGTCGCCCCCCAAGGCCCTAGTATTCAAACTTTCTCTGCACAAGCTGCTGAATTCCTATCACAAACCTCTGACAACAATAACCTCTCTAAACACTACAATGATGTTCTCAGCCAACTGCTTGATGAGCATGCACCTCCCACTGACCGTCTCCTGCCTGATAGGCCATGTGCGCCATGGTACACCCATGACATTCTGGTCGCAAAGCGCAAACGCAGGCAACTAGAGCGGCAGTGGCGAAAAGCAAAAACGGAAATTAATAAGCAGCTCTTCCGAAAACAAGTAAACAAAGTCAAGTCTTTAATTCTTTCAGAAAAAAACAAAGTATACTCTTCTCAAGTTCTTGATGCCACGTCAATGAAATCTCTCTTTTCTCTCACATCTACTCTTCTTGGATTTGTTGAAGGCAAGCCCTCTGCCTTCCATCCACAACTACTCTGAACTTCCTTCTATATTTTCTGCATTCTTTTCTGAAAAAGTCCATATCATTCGCTCCAAACTGGATCAGACTCCTTTCCAGCCTGCACTTCCTGATCCCCAGTTCTATGGCACTCCTCTCCTTTTCTTTCATCCGACAAGTGAGAAAGAAATCATGACAGTTCTGAAAGAAATGACTATAAAATCATGTGATCTTGATCCCATACCTGTTCTCTTTTCATACAGTGCCTACCACAACTTATACCCACTATCACGAAAATAGTGAACTCATCTCTTGTTTCAGGAAATGTTCCATCAGCTCTCAAAACTGCTATAGTCACCACCTCTACTCAAAAAGCATGACCTTGACCCTAACATTCTGAAGAATTATAGACCTGTTTCCAATCTACCTTTTATTTCTAAAGTCCTTGAAAAAGTAGTTCTCAAACAGCTCAACAACCACCTTCTCTCCAACAATCTTCTTCCTGAGTTTCAGTCTGCCTATCGCGTCAACTAACAGCGCTGAAACCACCCTAGTACACACTTTAAACACGCTTCTAACTAGCTTCTGACTCAGGGAAAATCTCCTTTCTCACTCTACTCGACTTATCGGCAGCCTTCGATACTATAGACCACTCAATTTCTTCTCTCCCCGTCTTCAAAAAACTTCGGTGTTACTGGCACACAGCCCTCACCTGGTTTAATTCATACCTTGCTGACCGATTTCAGACAGTTGCAGTAAACAAGATTCAATCAATACCTGCCAAACTGAAATGCAGAGTCCCACAGGGATCAGTTCTAGGCCCTGTTCTGTTCACTCTTTACACTGCCCCACTGTCACATTATAATAAAACGTCATCAAATCAACCATCATTTTTACGCAGATGACTCATATTCAAAGCAGTGTTACTCCTGAAAATCTGCCTTCTCTCCTGGCAAATATGGCCCACTGCTTTGAAGATATTCAAAATTGGATGACACAGAACAAATTACAGCTGAATGCAGATAAAACCGAAGCCATGCTTGTAGGGACCAAACACAAACTCTCTTCCATTACAACAGCTTCAATAGAACTCGGCAATGCATCAGTCCCTCTATCCACTGCTGTGAAGTACCTAGGTGTTGTTATCGACAACACACTCTCTATGCAAAAATTCATCACCCAGACCTGTCAGTCGTGCTACTATCAGTTACGGCGTATTAGTGCAATTCGAAAGTACCTGTCCACCGATGCAACAGCCCAACTTGTCACTTCTCTCATTCTTTCACGTCTGGACTATTGCAATTCTCTTTTGTCTGGTCTGCCAGCATCATCTATCCACTCCCTTCAACGTATACAAAACTCCGCAGCTCGACTAGTTCTCAGAAAGAAAAAAATTAATCTGAGCACATAACCCCTCTCTTGCGATCTCTCCACTGGCTACCTGTGCCACAGAGAGTAAATTATAAGATCAGTACCCTCTGTTACAAAATGTCTCCACAAAACTGCACCCTCCTACCCTCTGTGAATGTCTATAACCTGTACACTCCTTCACGCTCCCTCCGCTCTGCTGCAGATACCTTGTGCCTACGAATACCTAGATTCAACCAATCTACTGTTGGCCGCCGCTCTTTCTCTATTTCGGGTCCATCGACCTGGAATGAGCTCCCTCTCTCTCCTCGCCAGAAGCCTAGCTATGACACTTAAATCAAGCCTCAAGACATATTTATTTCAAACCTAAGATTTCCCCCCTCCTGTCTCGTATCAGAACTATCTCACCCTTCACTATCCCATGTCCTATCACCCTGCTAAAGTATATGACCTTGTGTGTGTGTGTGTGTGGTGTGTTGTGTGTGTGTGTTGTGTTGTGTGTGTGTGAGTGTGTGTGTGTGTGTGGTGTGTGTTGTGTGTGCTTTTGACAAACATTGACTATTGCAAATTTATTTCATAGATTTCGTCTGCAGCCTACCATGTTTGTAATATCTGTTTGAACTATTGATTATTTTGTCATTGGTTGTATGACTGTGTAAGATTAGGTCGAATGCATGCGCTTTGATTTGTCTTTGCAAGATATAGCGCTATATAAGTTCCATTTATTATTATTATTATCCTCGAGATAAAAGAGGGGTTTTTTTTTAATTTCTTCTTCTTTTTCTGCTGCTGCTGCTGCTGCTGCTGTTGCTGCTTCTTGTTCTTCTCGTTCTTGCTGTTGTTGTTGTTGTTGTTGTTCTTCTTCTTCTTTCTTTTCTTCTTCTTCTTTCTTCTTCCGTGCTGCTGCTGCTTCTTCTTCTTCTTCTTCTTCCGCTGCTGCTGCTTTCTTTTCTTCTTCTTCTTCTTCTTCTTCGCTGCTGCTGCTGCTTCTTCTTCTTCTTCTCTTCTTCTTCCGCTGCTGCTGCTGCTTCTTCTTCTTCTTCTTCTTCTTCTTCTTCTTCTTCTTCTCTTCTTCTTCTTCTTTCTTCTTCTTCCGCTGCTGCTGCTGTCTCTTCTTCTTCTTCTTCTTCTTCTTCTTCTTCTTCTTCTTCTTCTTCTTCTCTCTTCTTCTTCTTCTTCTTCTTCGCAATTCTTCTTCTTCTTCTTCTTCGCAATTCTTCTTCTTCTTCTTCTTCTTCGCAATTCTTCTTCTTCTTCTTCTTCGCAATTCTTCTTCTTTGCGGAACGCTCAGACAGCAGCTCTTGTTGTCTGTTAAATGAGCGAAAATGCGTCACGCTGCCGAAGGAAGGTGGCAGGGTGGTTAAGACGTTCGCCTGCCAACAAGTAAACCGTGAGGTTCTGGGTTCCATTCCCAGCCTGACCCTATCTTCCCAGTTTGACCAAAAAAATCGAACTGAATGTCAAAGTCCTTCGGATGAGACTATAAACCGAGGCCCCGTGTGCGAACGCATGCAGAACATCTTACGCACACGTTTCGCTTTTCGGAAGAGGGGGTGAGAGAAACCTTGTTTCTAAGATTTAACTCTAATGTTTTTTAAAAAAAATCCCACTGCCATCTATCAGTTCGGATTGTCAAAGAGTACATCGGTAAGGGTCGATGATAAGGGTGAGAGATGATAAGGGTGATAGATGATAAGGGTGATAGATGATAAGGATGATAGATGATAAGGGTGAGAGATGATAAGGGTGGAGGATGATAAGGGTGACGGATGATAAGGGTGACGGATGATAAGGGTGATGGATGATAAGGGTGATGGATGATAAGGGTGACGGATGATAAGGGTGATGGATGATAAGGGTGATGGATGATAAGGGTGATGGATGATAAGGGTGACGGATGATAAGGGTGACGGATGAAAGGGTGATGGATGATATGATGATAAGGTGATGGATGATAAGGGGATGGAGCTAAGGGTGATGTGAAAGGTGCAGAGTAGGATGATAATGATGATGATGGATGATAAGGATCCAGTATAAAGGTGAGAGATGATTTAAGGATGTAGATGATAAAGGTGAGAGATGATAAGGGGTAGATGTAAGGATGATTAGATTGATAATAGTGAGGTGATAAGGGTGATCAGATATAAAGGTAGAGATGATAAGGTGATAGATGATAAAGTGAGAATCGATAAGGATGATAGATGATAAAGGTGAGAGATGATAGGGATAGATGATAAAGGTGAGAGATATTAGGTGATAGATGACAAAGGAGAGATGATAATGGTATGACTGATAAAGTGTAAGATGATAAGGGTATACGACACTGAAACATCCACGTGGGAATATTTTTAAAAATATGTATCGTTATGAGGGCAGGGGGGGGGTTTTTGTTGTTTTGTTAACTTTACGCATACTGCAGTTCAAGTCAACAATCAAAAACACTTTAATCATCCCATGAACGGCAGCTACAATACTGACAGGCACATTGATACGTATCATTATCTCGAAAGACACAAGAAAAATACATTTCAAATTGGTATGACCATGCCAAGAAAGCTTTTAACAAAAATCACACACACAAACACACGCGCGCGCACATACACACACGCGCGCGCGCGCACGGCGTATGGCACACTCTCTCACGCGCGCGCGCGCACACACACTACACAACACACACACAACCACCACACACCTTCCTGATATCACTATTAGTGGAAGCACGTAAAACATGAGAGAAGAAGGAGGGAGGACACAACAACAGCAAGGCAAAGGTCAAAGGCAGGAGTCACCATAACCTAAAGGTCGTAGGGAGCGAGGCTCAGAGACTCACTTCTCTAGGGCGCTATGAGCGGCGCCCATTCCTCTCCCTGCTGCTTTACTTCCCTGACCCAAAGAGGGCAGGTATCCATTTACAGCTGGGGGAACTGGGGGGAACTGTACTGAAGCCAAGGCGCGCAAACGGTCACCCATCCAAGTGGTAACCACGCTCGATGCTGCTTAACCTTGGCTGGGGAAAGTGCTCTGACCACTGAGCTATCCCGTCTCCAATAAGAGAAGAAGAAGAAGAAGAAGAAGAAGAGAGAAGAAGAGGAAGAAGCAAGAAGAAGAAGAAATGGAATATATATAGCGCTACATCTTGCACACACACAAAACTAACAAAAAATCAAAGCGCTTCATTGAACCACACCTACACATGCCACTAACAATGATTAACAGTTTTAACAAATTGAAATGAACACACACACACACACACACACACACACACACACACACACCACACACACAACACACACACACACACACACACACACAATACAAAGCATGGGGTGTCTCTGTAGACACGATCTCAGGTGTGTGTGTGTGTGTGTGTGTGTGTGTGTGTGTGTGTGTGTGTGTGTGTGTGTGTGTGTGTGTGTGTGTGCGGCTCTGGGTCTGGGTCTGGGTCTGTGTGTGCATGTGTGTGTGTCTGTGTGTGTGTCTGTCTCTGTGTCTGTGTGTGTGAGAGAGAGAGAGGCAACATTTACAAAACTGCATACACACAGGGATTGGAAGGGGGGAAAAGCACATGCGTGCTTCTTCTTCTTTGCGTTGCCTGGGTTATGTTGTGAGACCAGATCTTCTGAGGAATTCAGCAGTTGCCTGCAGGTCATCCACCGTGCCGTACAGTTTCTGCTCCAGAGGCGTGGGCTCAGGCCACACTTCCAGCCTTAGCGTCTGGAGGGTCCTGCAGTCTTGTAGGATGTGGGCCGTATCCTGTTCTTCTTCTCCACAGGGGCACATAGCAGATGGTGCAATTTTCAATTTTCTGTGGAGGTGTTTATTCAGCCTGTTGTGCCCTGTGCGTAGTCTGAAAATGACCACCTGTGCTTGTCGTGAAAGCTGGTGATAAGGGTCTGGTTTGAGTGGTGATCTGAAGAGAGATTTGATGATGGTTTTCATCTCCATTAGGTTGACAGGATTGTTCTCTTGCTCCTCTCTTGCCCCTATTTTGGCCATCTTGTCTGCTTGTTCATTTCCTTTAATGCCGCAGTGGGAGGGGATCCACTGGAGCTCTATGCGTAAGGCGTTAAGGCTGTGCAGTGCCTTCTCCAGATCTTTCAGTTGCCCGGCATTATAGGACTGCAGCACAGAGAGTGCGTCGGTCAGGAAGACGACTTGGGTGTTGTTGTCCACTCTGCTGTTGATGACATTTGCTGCATGGATCAGGGCTTCTACTTCAGCCTTGTAGTTAGTACAATGCAGGCCTGTTGGAATAGCTTCAGCCTGGCATTCTCCATTAGGGTACTGAATGTAGACCCCCGCACCTCCACACTTGACAGCATCAGTTGCTGATCCATCGGTGTATATGTGAATCCAGCGCACATGCGTGCTTATTCCATTATCCTCGAAATAAAAGAAGAAAAGAAAAGAACAGACAGTCTGGATACTTCTCTCTCTTCATAGGAGTCAACCAAACTGGCCACCACTGCTTCAAAAGACAACTTGGCTTTTTTCCTCTTTCTTTTTCTTTTCAACAGAACAGTCCCCTGGCTCCATCAGGTCGCGGCTTCCAATCTCGGCGGCGTCTGGTGAATGAAGGGTGGGTTGGGTTTTTTTAAACCATCTTCCAGGTCAACTTCAGGTGCAGACCTGCCAGAGCCTGAATTCCCTCCCTGTATATATACACGTGCAAATGATCAAATATGCACCTGGTGATTCATCTCAGCGGTAGGGTGGGTGACGAAAACACGACCATACCCAGGCAGCATACGTCCCCAAGGTCGGAATGCGGCTACCTTCATGGTGGGCGAAAACGGTGGCATACGCAAAACCTCACCATTGGGGACCCTCGGAGCTGTAGCCGAGGAAAGAGAAGAAAAGAGAAGACGAGGAAGAGCTCGCCACTCCATGACCAGTCTCTAGCAGAAAAGCTCACAGCAGGCGCCTGTGATCTGCCTCCTTCCTGGCGGAATGAGGTCACAGCAAGCCACGGCAACTCTTTTTGTATGGAAGCACGTTGAGGTTAAAAACCCAAAATATTAAAAAGTTGTACCCCCCTCCAGAGAGAGAGAGGGGGCTGGGGGGGGGGGGCAGAAAAGGCAGAGGAAGGGGGGGGGGGGGGAGAGGAGGGGGGGGGGGAGCAGAAAGAGAAGCAGAGAGAGACATGACAATGACAAATTCTTTTATTTCGAGATTAATGAATAAGCACTCATGTGCTTTTTTACATCCAATCCCCGCCCGTAGGGATACATCTTAATAATAACCCAATACCCATACTCTCACACTAATAGAAACAGAGAGAGAGAGAGAGAGAGAGAGAGAGAGAGAGAGAGAGAGAGAGAGAGAGGAGAGAGAGAGAGATGGAAAGCCAGAGTAGGTAAACAAGACACACTCAGATGAGAGACAGAGAGACACAGACAGAGAGACAAACAGAGACAGAGAGAGAGACAGACAGAGAGACAAACACAGAGACAGAGAGAGAGACAGACACAGATAGTATTGTTGTTGTTTTTTTCTATTTCATTTATTCTATTATTTCGAGGATAATAGAATAAGCACTCGTGTGCTTTTTTTTACATTCAGTCCCTGTGTGTATGCAATTTTGTCATCCGTTCTCACCGGCACACAATGGCCTACTCTTCCGAATAGCGGAACGGCTTTCAACGAGTGCGCAAGATGTTCTGCGTGCGTTTGCACACGGGACCTCGGCTTATGTGTGTGTTTTTTTCTTTGCGTGTGTGTTTTCTTTGTGGGTTTTTTCTCTATGTGTTTTCTTTGTGTGTGTGTGTTTATCTCTTTGTGTTTTGTGTGTGTTTTTCTTTGTGTTTTTTCTCTGTGTGTGTGTGTGTGTGTTTCTTTTGTGTGTGTTGCTTTTTGTGTGTGTGTGTTTTTTCTTTGTGTGTGTGTTTTCTTTGTGTGTGTGTGGTTGTTTTTTCCTTTTTTTATGTGTGTTTTTTCTTTGTGTGTTTTTCTCCTTTGTGTGTGTTTTTTCCCTTTGTGTGTGTTTTCCCTTTGTGTGTGTGTGTTTTTCTTCTTCTCTTCTTCGTACTTCTTTGTTTTATATCTTCCCTCTCTCCCTTTTTTTTTTTTTGGTGGTAAACTTCTTTGATATTTTCTATGTATCACAAAAACCGTACTGTGATGCAATGTATAACAATGTATGCCATAACAAACTTCAATACAAACGATCTTTTTTTTTTTTATAAAAAGTAAATAAATAAAATGATTTTCTTTTGTCGTTCCCGGGTTAAGCTCTAAGGTTGACCTACAGCCAGACATGGCATATGCCACGTTTTTAACCCAGCGTATAGGTAGCGGCATTTCGACTTCGGGGATGTTATTTTTTTAAAAACAAACACACACACACACACACACACACACACACACAACACACACACACACAACACACACACACACACACACACACACACACACAAACACCAACACAACACACACACACACACATACACACACACACACACACACACACACACACACACACACACACACAACACACACACACACACACACACACACACACAAACCGACACCAGTGTTTGCACACGCAAGCCTTTACTAACTTTTGTTAAATCCATTCCTTAAAGCACGAAATGGTCTACTTTCCTTAAAAGGCAGAGCGGGTTTTAACGTGTGCACTAGATGTTCTACGTGTGTTCGCATACGGGGCCTCGGTTTATGGTCTCATCCCAAGGAATTTTATATTTATATCTATGTTTATACACCACTTTAAGTCTCGGCAGATTTCTCTGCGTGAGATTCGGACTGCTCTCCCAGGGGGGAGAGCGCGTCGCCACAAGAGCAGCGCCACCTTTTTTTTGTGTCTGCAACTGTATTTCGTTTCCCTAATCAGAGTGGCTTTTTTTTTTTTTTTTTTTTTTTGGCTACAGAATTTTGCCAGGGACAACTGTCTTGTTGCCGTGGGTTCTTAAACGTGCGCTACATAATTATGTGTAACTTACGGGACCTCGGTTTATCGTCTCATCGGAAAGACTTGACAGCTAAACCACCACTCGTGATCTAATGGATGGGGGGGGGGGGGGGGGGGGGAAGTTTCAGGTCCAAAGGGGATTCGAACCACCGCACAGGCTTTCTAGACAGGCGCGTGACCTCTAGACCAGTATCGATTTGGGGGATTGGAGTCAGTGGGGATGTTAGTTAACTCCGGGGGGGAAATCCCTTTCACAGGGGCGCCTGGGTGGGGGCTTGAACCCGGACCTCAGGTCACGGGGGTGGCCTGCTCTATCCACTGGGCTACCCACACCCCCACACCCCTTTCGAAAGTAAGGACGAAGTACCAGTATGGCTTTATCATTATCATCATTATTAATATTATTATTATTATAGATCTTCTTTACCCCCATGAGAGAGAGGGGGGGGGGGGGAGAGAGGGAGGGAGAAACAGAGAAAGACAGAGAGAGAAAGAGACAGAGGAAGAGAGAGAGATTCTTTTATTTCGAGGATAGTGGAATAAGCACTCGTGTGTTTGTTTTTTTTACATCAAGTCCCCGTGTGTTTGCAGTTTTGTCAGTTTTGTCATCAGTTCCCACCGCACACAATGGTCTACTCTTCCAAAAAGCGGAACGGATTTTAACGTGTGTGTGTGTGAGAGAGAGATATTTTTCAAAATTTATTTATTCTTTTATATCGAGGATAATGGAATAAACACTTATGTGCTTTTTTACATCTAGTCCCCGTGTGTATGCGCTTTTGTAAATTTTGTCATCCGTTCCCACCGGCACACAATGGCCTACTCTTCCGAAAAGCGGAACAGGATTTAACGTGTGCGCAAGATGTACTGCGTGCGTTCGCACACGGGGCCTCGGTTTATAGTCTCATCCGAAGGACTTTAGGCGAGAGTGGAGTCTGCACTGATGTTAACTCCAGGGGAAAATATCCCCTTGAACAAGAATCGAACCCGGGTCGTCAGATTGTGACCGCAATGTTCTAACCATTGACTATCCCGTAGAGAGAGAGAGAGAGAGAGAGAGAGAGACTAGAGGAGAGAGAGAGAGATGGAGAGAGAGAGAAGGTGTGTGTGTGGATGTTGTTGTGGTGTGAGTGGGAGGGGGGTGGGGGGGGTGGGGTTTGAGGGGGAGAGAGTGTGATGTGTGTGTGTTGTGTGTGTGTGGTGTGCGTGTGTGTGTGTGTGTGTGTTTCATTAGTTCAAGACAAGGCCCTGGCCCTATCTGAAGGGGTAGACATCATTGGTAATGGTTTGTCCATTCCACACCTAAGTCCTGTACCTCCAACACATACATAACACTTTCGCAATCTGAAGGTCAATCATGACATCATCGTTTCTCTTCTTTTCAAAGACTTGTGCAGGTACACAGCAACATTTCGTATAATGTTTACATTGGTGGAGGACAAAAGTAAGACTAACCTTAACAGTGCTGGTCTCTTATCAAAATTGGAAGGCATGTATTTTGTTCTTAAATCTTCCAGTGCTGGGCAACAGAAAACAAAATGTACCTCAGAGAGAGAGAGAGAGAGAGGGGGGGGGGGGGGGGAGGAGAGAGAGAGAGACAATGACAATGACAAATTCTTTTATTTCGAGGATAATGAATAAGCACCCATGTGCTTTTTTCCATCCAGTCCCCGCCCTTAGGGATATACATGGTAATAAAATAAAATACACCCAATACCAATACACTCACACAGTAAACGGGAGAAAATACCTACACACAAAAACCCCTCACCAAAACCACCGAAAGAGAAAGAGAGAGAGGGGGGGGGGGGGGGAAGCAATAACAAATAATAAAAGAAAGCAAAACAGAACAAAACAAAGCAAAAACACACACAAAAACACAGAAACACCCCCCCCCCCAAAAAAAAAAAAAAAAAAAAACAACAACACACACACCAAAAACAACCCAACAACAACAAAGCAATGAAACCAAGAGCGAAATAAAAACAGCAACAACACAGAGAGAGAGAGAGACAGAGAGAGAGACAGAGAGAGAGAGAGTTCTGTAATTATTCTAAATAATGCTAAATAAGTACAGGTCTGACGTTTTTAACATGATTTTGTATATCCTCACCCTTATTTGTGTGTGTGTGTGTGTGCGTGCGTGCGTGTGTGTGTGTGTGAGTGTGTGTGTGAGAGAGAGAGAGAGACACACAGACACACAGAAAG
>CM054164.1:9406544-9474044 GCA_028751875.1 Rapana venosa
GGATGAGACTGTAAACCGAGGCCCCGTGTGCGAACGCACGCAGAACATCTTGCGCACACGTTAAATCCTGTTCCGCTTTTCGTAAGAGTAGGCCATTGTGTGCCGGTGGGAACAGTTGACAAAATTTACAAAACCGCATACACACGGGGACTGCATGTTTCCATTATCTTCGATATGAAAGAATAAAATAAAGAAATAAAATTAGGCATTCAATAAAATCTGAACATATTCTCCGAAGTCGGAAGATGGCTACCTCCTATAATAGCCAAACTTTAAAAAAAACAACAACAACAACAAAACCATACACAACGAACCAACCTAAATGCCCACCACACATGGTTGTCCACATCTTCTCTCTCATACACTAGATTTGTATAGTTATAATCGAGGTCTGGGGGGAGGGGGGATAGAGAGAGAGGGGGGAGGAGAGAGAGAGAGAGAGAGAGAGAGAGAGAGAGAGAGAGAGAGAGAGAGAGAGAAGAGACAGAGAGAGGAGACAGAGAGAGAGAGAGAGAGACAGAGAGAGAGAGAGAGACAGAGAGAGACAGAGAGAGAGCCAGAGAGAGAGAGAGAGAGAGAGAGAGAGAGAGAGAGGAGAGAGAGAGAGAGAGTGTCTCAGACTGAAGACAATGCTAAAATGTCAACAACAACAACAAAACCAAAAAGCAAGCAAACAAAAAATACAACAAAACAGCGTCAATGAAATAGTTATCCCCCTTAGTACTTGTCAGTACCCCAGTGGGGATGCCGGGGGCCTGTCAGTATACCCAGCATCCCCACCTTCTCGAAAGTGTGTGCTACGATTCCCCTCTTTTCTATCCCTCTCTTTGATTCTGCCTTGTTTCTTTTCTTCCTGTCACCTCCTTCTTGTCTATTTTCAGCCTTCCTGGTCCATTTTCCTTTCTCTCTCTCTCTCTCTCTCTCTCTCTCTCTCTCTGTCTCTCTCTCTCTGTCTCTCTCTCTCTGTCTCTCTCTCTCTCTGTCTCTCTCTGTCTCTGTCTCTCTCTCTCTCTGTCTCTCTCTCTCTCTCTCTCTGTCTCTCTCTCTGTGTCTCTCTCTTCTCTGTCTCTCTCTCTCTCTGTCTCTCTCTCTCTCTCTCTGTCTCTCTCTCTCTCTGTCTCTCTCTCTCTCTGTTTTCTCTCTCTCTCTCTCTGTCTCTCTGTCTCTGTCTCTCTCTCTCTCTCTCTCTCTCTCTCTCTCTCAGAAAGACTTATAAAATAGCAGTTCTCTCCCATGCTGAAGTCGGATGCGCTGGGCCTGACTTGTCAGGCGCTTAACGGCAGCGCAACGCATTTTCGCTCATGTGACAGACAACAGTAGTTGCTGTCTGAGCGTTGAAGGAGGGGGGAAGAAGTACATGCCACTGATTCAAACAACCAAAGAAAGTAAAGGGCAAAAAAAGACTGAAAGAAAAAAAATAAGAGGGGGCTAATCAAAGGCAGTGCATGTTCAGTAAATAAATAAATAAATAAATAAATAACTACTTTTTTTTAAAAGACGGGCGGTATTCAAAGGCAGTGTAAATCTTGAAAAATGAAAAAAAAAAAAAGCGAGTTATTTAAAGTCAGTGTAAATCTTGAAAAATGAAAAAAGGCGGGTTAATTAAAGGCAGTGTAAATCTTGAAAAATGAAAAAAGGCGGGTTAATTAAAGGCAGTGTAAATCTTGAAAAATGAAAAAAGGCGGGTTAATTAAAGGCAGTGTAAATCTTGAAACATTAAAAATGAAAAAAAGCGGGTTAATTAAAGGCAGGGTAAATCTTGAATTTTTTTTTTTAAAAGGCGGGTAAATTATGCGTATGAAAAAGGCTGTTTAATCAAAGGGGGTGTAAAAAATGCACACACACAAAACAAAACTGGGTTAAGCAAAGGGAGTGTAAATTATGAAGGGGAAAAAATGCAGGTTAATCAAAGGAAGTGTTAAGGATAACCCAAAAAAAGGCAGGTTAATCAAAGGAAGTGTTGAGGATAACCACAAAAAGGCAGGTTAATCAAAGGAAGTGTTGAGGATTTAAAAAAAAAAAAGGCAGGTTAATCAAAGGAAGTGTTAAGGATACCCCCCCCCCCAAAAGGCAGGTTAATCAAAGGAAGTGTTAAGGTTTTTTTTAAAAGGCAGGTTAATCAAAGGAAGTGTTAAGGATAACCACAAAAAGGCAGGTTAATCAAAGGAAGTGTTAAGGATTTCCAACAAACAAACAAAAAGGCAGGTTAATCAAAGGAAGTGTTGAGGATTTTAAAAAGAAAAAAAGGGCAGGTCAATCAAAGGAAGTGTTAAGGATAACCACAAAAAGGCAGGTTAATCAAAGGAAGTGTTAAGGATTTTTTTTTAAAAGGCAGGTTAATCAAAGGAAGTGTTAGGGATAACCACAAAAAAGGCAGGTTAATCAAAGGAAGTGTTAGGGATAACCACACAAAAAAAAGGCAGGTTAATCAAAGGAAGTGTTAAGGATAACCACAAAAAAGGCAGGTTAATCAAAGGAAGTGTTACGGATAACCACATAAAAGGCAGGTTAATCAAAGAAAGTGTTGATGATAACCACCAAAAAGGCAGGTTAATCAAAGGAAGTGTTGATGATAACCACATAAAAGGCAGGTTAATCAAAGAAAGTGTTGATGATAACCACCAAAAAGGCAGGTTAATCAAAGGAAGTGTTGATGATAACCACCAAAAAAGGCAGGTTAATCAAAGAAAGTGTTGATGATAACCACCAAAAAAGGCAGGTTAATCAAAGAAAGTGTTGATGATAACCACCAAAAAAGGCAGGTTAATCAAAGAAAGTGTTGATGATAACCACATAAAAGGCAGGTTAATCAAAGGAAGTGTTGATGATAACCACCAAAAAAGGCAGGTTAATCAAAGGAAGTGTGAATTACGAAGAAAAAAATACAAGACACAAACCTGTCTCAAGAACAAAATCAAACCGTTTCCCCCCCCCCCCCCACCCCCACTCCCACCCATCTCTCCCCCTGCCACCCCCCTTTTCCCCTGAAAAAAAGACAAACATACAAAACAAACCAAAACAAAAAAAAACAACAACAAACAAACAAGAAAAAACAACCACCACCAAAAGAAACCAAACCCCAAAGCAAGTAATGTAACGATAACAACAAAATCGGAAGAGAGAGAGAGAGAAGAGAGAGAGAGAGAGAGAGAGAGAGAGAGAGAGAGAGAGAGAGAGAGAGAGAGAGAGAGCACCACAACAATCAAAACAAGACAAAAAGGGAGAGAAAGGCGTCTAAACTAAATCCTCCCTCCCTCCACCCTCCCGAACCAAATAGGCAACACCAAACGAGGGTGTCCTTTCCTCCTAACACACACACGCAGGTATGCGGGCACACGCGTGAGCACGCATGCACGCAAGCAAGCACACGCGCACGCACGCACGCGCACACACACACACACACACACACACACACACACACACACACACACACACACACACACACACACACGAATGACAAAATTGACAAAACTGCATACACTCGGGGGCTGGATGTAAAAACAAGCACATGAGCGCTTATTCTATTATCCTCAAAATAAAAGAATTAAATGAATAGATAGATGAATAAATACACACATACACACACGCGCGCGCGCGCTCTGCTGACCCGGGTTCGATTCTCGTTCAAGAGGATTTTTCCTCTGGAGTTAGCATCAGTGCCGACTCCACGCTTCCTAAAAGTCCTTCGGATGAGACTATAAACCGAGGCCTCGTGTGCGAACGCACGCAGAACATCTTGCGCACATATGTTAAAACCCGCTCCGCTTTTTGGAAGAGTAGGCCATTGTGTGCTGGTAGGAACGGATGACAAAATTTACAAAACTACATACACACGTGGACTGGATGCAAAAAAAAAAAATGCATTAGTGCTTATTCCATTATCCTCCAAATGAAAGAAGAAAAGAGTCTTCAGGTACCAGCACTAGCAAAGTGTTTCAGGGTTGAAGTCTGTCTGTCTGTCTGTCTGTCTGTCTGTCTGTCTGTCTGTCTCTCTCCTCTCTCTCTCTCTCTCTCTCTCCTCTCTCTCTCTCCTCTCTCTCTCTCTCTCTCTCTCTCTCTCTCTCTCTCTCTCTCACGCATGCGACACTTTTCAGGGAAGGGGGGGGGGGAGTTTGGTTATTTTTATTCTTTTTTTTTCTTTCTTTTTTTAAACCAAATTTATAGTCAAGTGTTATGTTTGAACTTTATAGAGCGTTTTCATTTGAATAGTTTGGGGATTTTTGTTGTTGTTGTTTGTTTGTTTGTTTGTTTTTATTTGGTTTTCTCTTTTCATTCATAGTGTTGTGGTCAACAAAGAAATGGTTTGTGCAAATATTTTTGTTATGTGTCATTTTTTTGTTGGGTTTCTTTAATATATCTGCAGTCTGAAGGTATGCTCTCTCTCTCTCTCTCTCTCTCTCTCTCTCTCTCTCTCTCTCTCTCTCTCTCTCTCTCTCCTCTCTCTCTCTCTCTGTGTCTTGGGCTTTTTGCTGTCTCCTCTCTATTTTACTCTAATTTACTTAATTATAATCAGGTATCTGTGCCAACATTAACGTTCGAGTCAGTTGGGGATTATGTGTTTATTGAACACGTGTTTATCTCTTTTCTCAAAATAATGATAAACAATGTATAGACCTGTTTTGACAATGTTGTGGTCAGTTGGGGATTGTGTGTTTGTTGAATACACATTTATATCTTTTCTTTAAATCATAGGCTGAACTTTTGTCGTTGTTTTAGTTGGGTTTTTTCTTCTGGGTTTGTTCGTTTTGTTGATAGTCCCTAATCAGGGCAAGGGCCGGATGAAAAAAAAAGTATGTGAATGAATTCTTGAAATTTTGATTGTCTTTCACAAGTGTAGATTATGTTGTTGTTTTTTACAGAAATGTGTATACTTGAAAAAATAGTATCGAGTCTTTAATACTGTTTGCTTATCATTTTGCGATGAACTCTTGCTTTTCAGTTCCTCTTAATATTCTATATTATTTTTGGGTGTATTGCTGTTAGGTTTATTCTCATGTTCAATTTGTTTGTAATCCTCCATACCCCAAAAGGGGTGAAAGGAATTAAATCTTGAATTCTTATTCCATAACCCTTGGAAAATAGAGATCATTCATTCATTCATTCATTCATTCATTCATCCATCTCTATCTCTCCCTCACTCACACACACACACACACACACACACACACACACACACACACACACACACACACACACACACACACACACACACACACACACACACACACATACCAAAACACCAAAACACCAACAAAAACACACACAAAACCAACCAAACCCGTCAAGTCAACTAAAGGCAAACACACATCAGTGCTGCCTGTGTTTCAATGACAAGTTCACTACTACCAACTACAGCGCACAAAGAGACAGGCCATCCTATTGCACAGTGAATGCCTTATAACAGAGACAAGGCCTCTTGCAAGATCACCAACACCACATTGGACAGTTCTCCTGACTATCAGATTTAATCGCTGAGCATCTTCAGTAAGCGGGATTCACTCCAGAATCATTCAAATAGATAAATATATAGATCGATTGATTGATCGATAGATAGATAGATAGATTGATAGGTATATAGATAGATTTATAAATATAGATCGATCGATCAATAGATTGATAGGTAAATAGATCGATAGATCAATAGATTTGTAAATGTAGATAGAAAGGTAGATAGAGAAATAGATAGAGAGATAGATAGATAGATAGATAAATCAATTAATTATTACATGACTAAATTAATAAATGACCAACAGCGCGTTTAACCCGTTTACCATATCTATGCACATTAAGTGACGGAGAAAGGTCGGTCATCCTGTTCATTTCTATTTATTTTAGTCTATTCTTTTATTTCGAGGATAATGGAAAAAGCACTCGTGATTTTCTACATCTAGTCCCCGTGTGTATGCAGTTCTGTAAATGTTGTCATTCATTCCCACTGGCACAGAATGGCGGAACAGGATTTAACGTGTGCGCGAGATGTTCTGTGTGCGTTCGCACACGGGACCCTCGGTTTACAGTCTGTCTCATCCGAAGGACTTTGGACGGGGTTTGGAGTCGGCTCTGATGGAGAAAAAATCCTCTTGAACGAGATTCGAACCCGGGTCAACAGATCACGAGTGCACTGCGCACCACTCTGACCACCTGGCTCTCCCGCCCTTCCCTTGGCTGGCCCTGAGCGGCCCTCACTGACTTGATGGTCATTTCCATCCTTGCTTTTAGCCCCACCAGCCAGAGGGCCACATCAGGGCTGTCAGCTCAAACTGGCAGGAACAGTCAGTCACCTCAGGCTCCACTGAACATAATCAAATACAGTTCGTACTGACTGCTCTAGTACTGTCAACATGAACAACAAAATTTAGACATGTGACTTTAACTGGGCTTTTGTTTGTTTTTGTGGGGGGGGGGGGGGGGGGGGGGGGGGGGGGGGGGGGTGGGGTTTTGGGGTTTTTTTTTTTGGGGGGGGGGATCTTAACTACTTTGTTCCTTACGATTACCATTATAAAAAGCGTTTACAGAAAAGGACATACACTTCTTCTTCTTCGTCGGACGCTCAGACGGCAACTGTTGTTGTCTGTAATATGAGCGAAACTGCGTTGCACTGCCGTTAAGCGCCTGACAAGTCAGGCCCAGCACATCTGACTTCGGCAGGGGAGAACATTGTTATCTTTTAAGTCTCTCTGCAAAAACAAAAAGGCAGGAGAATGGACCAAGAAGGCAGAACATAGACGAGAAGGAGGAGGTGACAGGAGGAACAGGAACACGGCAGAAACAAAGAGAGAGATAGACAAGAGGGAATTCCTAGCACAGAATGTCCAGAAGGTGGGGATGCTGTTTATACTGACAGGCCCCTGGCATCCCCACAGGGGACAAACACTTCAAAGTGATGAAATTAAAAACAGGTTAAAATGCCACATGGCCAAACCCCACTGGGGAGTAGACATGGTGCGTGCCTCCCTGTGTTTGGCTGTGGTCACCGCCTGGTGGTCAGAACACTTTGCCTCTCTTGTTGCACGACAGTGATTATAACTATAGCATCTAGAACCTTCCTAGCAAAATTAATGTACAATAACCCATGTAAAACATACTATCTCTTTTGTGACCTCTGTCTGCCTGTCTCGCCCTTCTCTTTCTATCTTTTACTTATTAGTGCGAGTGTGTATATCATGTGATTGGGTTTTATTTTCTTTCCTCCCCCCCCTCATGTTTAGTCTGTCACTTTTCCTTCTCTTTTTTGTGAACATTTTTGGTGAATATTTCTCACTGCTGTTTTCCCCTATATAACGAAAACTATATTTCAGGACATAACAATGTACAACATGATAACACTGAATAGTTGTTGTTTTTTAAAAATGGCCGCCTCTTGTATTCGCAGAAAGAAAACTTTGTCAGACTTTCTATTAAAGGGGTAAAATGAGGGCAGGAGAATGGACTTGGGAAGGCAGAAAATGAAGATAAAGAATGGAGAGGATAGATAGATTAGGAAAGAGAGAAAACGAGCGACAGAAAAGGGGAAATTTTTAGCAGATACTTTCCAGACTATGCCATTTATACAAAAAGCGCCTTCGGCTTCCTCACCTGGAAGAGGGGGGGGGGGGGGGGGGGGGGGGGGGGTAGGGTTGGAGGGGGGGGGGGGGGGGGGGGAACCAGCCGATTTCAAGTCAAATCGAACTGAAAAATTAAAGAATGGCGATGCCAGTGATTTTTCACAATAAACGCAAAAAATAAAACATACAAACAAACAAACAAACCAAACAAACAAAAAGTCCCAAAGGCACAACACGGGAAACTCTTCACTGTCATCTCGAATACAAACTTTGCAAAGTTAATTGGACGAAACTAGAATTGTGTTTGTTTGTGTTTTGGGGGTGGAGGGGTGGGGGGTGGGAGTGGAGTCGACACTGATGTTAACTTGAGGGGAAAAATCCTCTTGAACGAGAATGGAACCCGGGTCAGCAGATCCCGCTGGCCAAGGCCAAAAGCTGTCAGGTTATTGATGTCAGCTAATTGCCAAGGCCTACATTAAAATGTTGTTATGTTTAAAATGTTGTGTTGAGATTGCCTTCAGCCATGACAAGCTCTTAACATAACAACCTGCACTCTCCTTTATAGGAGAAAAAATCCTCTGAAGTCGGAGTATGGCTGCCTATGTGGCGAGGTACTTGAAAATAGTCGTACACGCAAACTTCTCACCCGGTGTACTTCCTATCTCACAGAGATTCCCAGGTGGGATGATGAGTGAGTCAGAGTGCATGTGCTGGGTGACCCCCAGGGCGTAAAGCTGGGGAACGCACAACAACAACAACAACAGCAGATCCCGAATACATGGCTCTAACCACCAGGCTGTCCCGTCCCCAAGACTGGAGGCTGAGACCCGGGCCCCGTGTGCCAACACACACGTGCCTTGACCACGCACTTCAAACTCCTTCCTCTGTCCACAGGCTAGGTCAGCCTGGGCCATGGTGTGGACGACACAGATGTTCACTGAATTAAATGGACACAGGCTGAACACACCAAGAACAGTACCAACATGATTTTACAAAGAGTAGTCAGATGTTGGATTTTCTATCAAAGAAGAGAAGAAAAAAAAAAGCCGGAGAATTGACTTGGGAAGGCAGAAAACAAAGAATGGAGAGGATAAACAGATAAGGAAAGAGACAAAGCGAGTGACAGAAAAGGGGATTAAAAAAAAAAGCATATATACTTTCCAGAAGACTTTCACACAAAAAAGCCCGTCAGTGTTTCTTCCGTAAAAGACTAGCACTCAAACCACCTCTGATGCTGGAATGTCAACACTAAAAGACTGCTGCAGGGTCTGTATGAATGTAAATGTCGAGAAATGGTATTCAAATATCTTTAAAAAAAAAAAAAAGAAGTTGTAAAAGTCAACCCACCTGCTCTGTTATGGACAAAGTTAAGGGTCTTTTCTTCCTATTAATTATACTCTTTCGGATTTCTCTCTCTCTCTCTCTCTCTCTCCTCTTCCTCTCTCTCTCATCTCTCTCTCTCCTCTCCCCTCTCTCTCCCCTCTCTCCCCCTGTGTCTGTCTCTCTGTGAGGTGTGTGTGAGGAGGGGAGAGAGAAGAAGAGAGAGGGCTAGTTCACGCACGTGTATGTGTGTGAGTTCACGTGTGTGTGCGCACATGCACCATCAAACTATGCTACGTTCGTGTACAAAACCATTCAGTCCTTGGTCTTTTTGTGAGGTACCTCGTCACTAATGTGACCGCCTTAAAAAACAACAAAACATAACAACAACAAAACAAAACACCACATCCAGGCCAACATCAAGTGACCTAAAAATAGCTCTCTTATTCATCTCAGTCACCGACATCTGCTGTCCCTCCCCCCACAACTACCACCACACCCTCATCATTTACAGTAACACTCCACCCCCACCCCCACACGATTCCGTTGTTTCTCCTGTTATTCCAGAATCGCTGGACAGGTCGATCTATTGTGCCATTTGAAATTCGGTCAATCCTTTCAGTGGAATCTGGGCGGTCATTCTCTGGCAACAATGTTCTCAATATTGAACAACTTTTGTTATTTAACTAAAGCCTGCATACTTGCCCTTGTTCCTACATAAGTTACACATCATTATAGATAGGGATCTGTTCTTTTCAACCCACCATCCCTTTATTTGAAGAAGAAGGAGGGAAAAAAGCTGGAATGTTCATCGGCAATCAATATCAATGGTATTGTGTAACCACCATCGAGTGGTTTCCCAGAACACTCAAAGACAATGACTGCTTAGTGACTGATTCAATAACTCATCTATTGGCAACGAAAGTGGGCCTCCCGGACCTGTGGATTTTAATTTAGGGCATCACTTTTTTTTTAGAGTACAGTAGCAGGTAAGCACCTTCCAGCCCACTGTACTTGCTCTCTAGTATAAGTGCACAGCGCCAAATGCTTCCTACCCCACCAGCAGAAGGCAAACGCTCAGTAGGTTTCGCTGTGTATTTGCAAAAATACCAAGGCGTGACCTATGTGGCTCTGGCGAGTTAACCCTTGCCCTCAACACTACGCAGCAGGGAAAAAAAATACTCCTCCGCTCCTCCTTCATCAACATTCTCCTGGAATTGTAAATGTCGATCACAGCCACAGAAGAAGCGACCTCATGAATAAATGCAGGCAAACATGCTTTTTGATAAGTTCTTCGGCAGCGAATGCGTTGCCTGGGACCCGCGCGCTGTGTGTGCTATGTGGAACTCCCAACACTGGCGCAAGGCTATCGGGATTATGGGTTGTGGTACGGTTCAGTTGTATTCATACTCTTTAGCGCTGCATTGGCCGGAATCTTGTGTACTGTTTTTATGTGAAACATCGTCCTCATGTGGCGTTATATATGGCGGCTGTGCCTGTATACCTCAGCATTTTGTTTGCGATAGCATTTGCTAACGTAATAGTGCAAGGTAAGTGTTGATTTTTGTTTTGATCGCTTTTTTAGGGAGCGAGCTGTAAGCACGAGTGGTTGACAGAACCGTGACCTCAAGCAAACAAAACAACATGGCGGGTGCCCCCAGAATGAGGGCTTCCATCAGGGCACTGGGCAGTTCTCCCTGCTGCCGCTTTACTCTTACCTCTTTCAATCCTCTGCTCTTCTGTCCATCACCAATCTGTCTTCACTTTATGTCTTAGCCCCGTGCACGATACGATTGTGGCTTTTTAAGATATCCCCATCTTTTGAGTTTTGAACTCTGGGATGAACTCAGATTTTTTTTTTCGGGAGGGCTGATTGTTTTTCACTTTTCCGCTGTGCACCGCTCTTGTGGCCGGTACCAAGTGCGGGTCAGGGTGATGAAGTGAATGGGAGCACTTGTGGATGACGATGCTATTTACTGTTGTTTTTAGTGACTCATAGAAACGCCTTACAGCTCGCTAGGCTTACAAGCAGCGTGTTGTTTTGAGCTGGAAGCAGTTTCGCAGAGTCCGGAGCTAGATCGATTCTCAACGGCAACAGCAACACCACTGTCAATGCAAACGCCCCCTCTTTTCCTCCCAATTTTATTTCTCCACTTCTTCCTGCCACTTAGCTGTTTCCCGATACCCTGCATCCTCTCCTCTCTTCATCCCCCCTCCCGTGTGTGTGTGTGTGTGTGTGTGGTGTGTGTGCGTGCGTGCGCGCGCGCGTGTGCTTGTGTGTGGTCACATGCAGATAATCATCATGAATAACATGTTGTAGTTGCCTCCTCCCCCCCCCCCCCCCCCCCCCCCCCCCATCTTAGTTTTTGGATTGATTACCTACATGATCTAGCAGATGGAAAAAGCCTTAATATTGTACTTTTTAAATTTATATAATGTGAACATACAATTGTGTGTGCTGGACTCTTTTTAATACTGCTCAAGTGTTTACATAAAGCTTTTTATCAAGATGGCACACATTCCATACACAGAGGTGCATGCAACTTGTCCATATAAAAAGATTACATTAAAAAAAAATCATCTTACATTTGTACACACATACACGTACACACACACACACACACACACACACACACAATGTGCACACACATACACACAGCATGACACAAATTATGTACTTTTACTTCACCAGTTCCTGCTCCAGTTAAGAGTTTGATTTTTGCGATTGTAACCGAATCATGTAAGTAGAACGCTGTGGGGCTGAGACCAATGAAATTAGGTTAACACAAGAGTGACAGATAGGCTGATGACCTTCACCTGCTTCAGTTTGTGAAGTAGGTAGGATACAGGACGTTATGAATGTTACTTTGTTAGAGGATCTGTACAGTGCCAGTAATAATTCTCCCAAGCTTGTGAACTGTTATGTACAGCCCAGGGAGGCTTTTAGTGTGTGTGTGTGCATGTGCATGTGTGTGTGTGCATGTGTGTGTACTGTGTGTGTAGTGCATATATATATATATATATATATATTTTTTTTTTCATTCAAGATTGGAGTTTATCATTTGATTTGCTAAAGCTGTGTCAGTGTGTGTAAAGGACTGAAACTGAAGACTTCATAAAGTTTTAAAACTATTTTGTGAATTAAAAAAAAAAAAAATTAAAAGGATTCATTTTGCTCTGTTTGTTATTTGTTTAAATTGTTTAAAAACGGTTTTAAGTTTGTACGGTTTTCTTAGATTTTAGTGAAAACTCAGAACATTGATAGTTTGAGGTTGGTTTTTTTTTTGGTTTTTTTTTTTTTTTTTTTTTACTTAAGTGTTATGCAAGACTTGAAAGAATCTGGGGGGGGGGGGGGGGGGGGGGGGGGGGGGGGGGGGGGGGTAAAATTATGCTTAAATGCCATAAAATGATTCATTTTGCCATTTAAAAAAAAGTTATCACATGTTTGTATGTTTTTAAAAAAAGATTTGAATAAAAACTAGTTTTTCAACAAGCTTTCACCCGTTGATGTTTCTTAGATTTGAATAAAACTTTTTCATAGATTAATTTAAAAGCTGTGTGCCAAGACACAAATCAGCACATTTTCTTGCACTGAAGAACACTATCACGCATGCACACACTCGCGCGTACACACACACAGAGTAAAAAGTTTGCACGATTTTTCCTGAACTGTAAAATATATGCAGCATACATGTGTCACACACACGTTTGCCCGCACACACGCACATGCACAAACACACACACACACACAGGCCATTATGTAGAAAAAACTGAAATACTTCAAATAGCATCAATAAACAAATGTAGACATATATATCCATCAGTCCATGTGTGCACAGATGCATGCATGCACACACATATGCATGCATGTGCACACACTCGCACACACACTGACAATGACTCGCACATGCACACATTTACACACACTCACGTGTACACACACACACATCACTTAAATTGAAAAGATGTTAAAGAAGAAACACACACACACACAGACACAAACACACACACACACACACACACACACACACACACACACACACACACAGGTGTTACATACATGTGCGCGCATGTGTGGTCTTCTCTCTCTCTCTCTCTCTCTCTCTCTCTCTCTCTCTCTCTCTCTCTCTCTCTCTCTCTCTCTCTCTCTCTCCTCACACACACACACACAAGGTGTTGGAGGAAAGTTTTTTGCCTGCCTGAAGGCAATGTATAATTCACTATTGTTGTGTGTGTGTGCAAAGAATGAGCTGTCAGAGATGTTTGACTGTCCAGTTGGCATTAGGCAAGGGTGTGTTTTGAGTCCTACACTATTTTCAGTTTTTATTAACCAGTTAGCAAACGATGTGAATGAAGAGGGTAAGCATGGGATCCAGGTATTGCCAGACATTATGGAACTGTTCATTCTGTTATTTGCAGATGATGTAGATTGTAGTGCTGTTGTCAACAACTCCAGGCGGTCTCCAAAATCAATTGAATACTTTACAAACATGCTGTAGTAAGATGAGCTTAAATGTAAATAATGATAAAACAAAAGTCATGGTTTTCAGGAAAGGAGGATTTTTAGGAAAGCTCGAAAATTGGCATTACAGTGGAAAGCAATTAGAGATAGTAAACAGTTATTGCTATCTAGGATATTTTACAACTAGGATCAGCGTTAAAAAAGGAACTTAGGAAGGAAAGCTGTCAAAAAAAAACGTGTCATTGAACTAAAAATAAGTTTTAAGTAAAATATAAGGAAATGACACCAAATGTTTTCTTTAAAATTTTTTATACCAAAATTCATCCCATTCTGTTATATTCATCTGAAGTATGGGGCTTGAACAGACTTGGTCACATTGAAAAAGTACATGTCATGGCTTGTAAAAGGTTCTTGGGTGTCCCAGTTAGAACACCAAATAACATGGTATATGGAGAGTTAGGGAGATACCCATTGTATATCAATTCTTATGTAGCTTGTTTAAGATATTGGTTGTAAGTGTTGCGGATGGATGTTGAAAGGTTGCCTCATATATAGCATACAAAATGTTAATTTAGACATAGCTGGCAAAAGCTGTTGGGTTTCAAAGGTGAGAGCAATTCTGTGTGGGGCAGGTTTTAACATTGTATGGATGCAGCAAGGTGTTGGAGATGAAAAGATGTTTCTACGTTTGTTTAAACAGCACTAATTGATATGTTTATCCAAGAATGGGATGGAACAATCAGAGAACGTGAAAGGTATAGCATTTATAGGTCTTTTAAAGCAATTTTTCAAAAGGAGAAGTACATTTATGATATAAAGATGTATTGTTTTCGTGTGGCTATTAGTATTACACAGTTAAGATTTAATGTGCTTCCTATCAATAATGTCAACAGATATAGCGAATCTATAAGAGACAAAAGTTGTCCTTTCTGTTTGAATAAAATAGAAAATGAATATCACTTCATATTTGATTGCAGTTTGTATACAGATTTAAGAGAGACATTTCTTAAAGAATCAAAATGCATGACACTATCCAGATTGCTGAAAGGAACAAATGAAAATCACCGACATAATCTCTCCAGGTATGTTTTTCATGCTATGAACAGACAAAAGAAAAGCATTTTGTAATTGTGCTGTTGTTTGTAGGCTACTCCTTGTTTCCATTATAAGTTATTGTGGCTGCTAGATGTACTGTTCTTTTGATTATTTTATATGCATTGACTTCGTGTTTTGCTTTCAAGGTTTATCGTCTTAATGTTTTGTTTATTTGAATGATGTACTTGATGTGATGCCACCAGGAGAGCTGGCTTAGATGGAAAATGTGACGATCTCTTTTTGTATTTCGTTTCCTTCACTTGCCTTTTTGCCTTGCCCTCTGTATGTATTGTGGCCAAAGGCCAATGTACATTAAACCTGTTCAGAGTTCAGAGTTTTTTTTCTCTCTCTCTCTCTTTGTCCTTTTAAAAAATTATTCAAGGCAGCGCAGAATAAAGCCAAAAAAGATTGATATAAATATTTATAATATAGTAGATGAAAGATGAAGAGAAACAGTGAGGAGATATGCCATGGACACAACTTGTTTTGATTTGGACAGCCTCTTTCAGTCTTTCTCAGTTTTCAATGATGAAGGTTTATGATCTTTATCTGGTCTTGGAGTTTGGTATAACAGGGCTTGTAACCTGATAGGTTTTCATTTGTCTGTCTGTGCGTTGGGTGAGCTCAGAAGATCAAGTGTTGTTGAAATCAGTCGCTTTGGAGTTCTTCGTTCCCTGGCCAATGATGATTTAAACAGTTTCATTAAATTTCATAAGACGTTTTCGTGACACTTTTCTCTTAAACAAAGAAAGACCAGTGTGAGTCTGTGAGTGAAGAAATGATGAAGTGCTGTGGGATGAATTTCTCACTGTTGAGCGCTCTTCTCAGGTGTCAGAAATAAGCAGCTGTTTTGCAGAGTGAAGACTAGTCGATCTGTAGTTCTGACTTTTTTTTTCTTTACTGTGACATGGTTGCCTCCCTCTGGTCTGCTCTTCTACTGCTGAAGTTGTCTTGAGAACATTTGTAGCAGATACTGAGATAGATAGACATACATGTATACATACATGTATAGATCTATAGATAGATCACGTGTATTTCTTTCTTTTTAATGGCATCTTTCATTCCTAACAAATTTAGTTTTAATTTTACATCTCTGTGGAAACATCTGTGATTTAAAAAAAAAAAAAAGAAGAGCAAAATACAGTATACTTTTTGTGTTATTTTCAAAGTTTAATTGGTCATTTTTGTTTGTTACCCCCCCCCCCCCCCCCCCCCTCTTTTCATAAGGGCAGCAGACTATTCAGTAATTCATTCAGAATTCTTTAGTTTGTTGGAACTAATGCTGCGTAATGCATTTAAGTTGGTCATCAACTTTTAGTTGTAGGGAAAAAAGTATGAAGCAATGAATGTTCACTGTTTAGTGTAACCCTTCTTGGTAGGGGCAGGTAGTATTCACACCCCAGAAAAACGGAAATCTTAAATGTATTGTAAAGATTTACAAATATGTATAGAGTGCATATATATATATATATATATATATATATATATATATTATATTATATATATATATATAAAATGCTATATATATATATATATGACCAACTCTCGCTCATCAACGCTGAAAATTAAATCACAGCAGACTGTCAAACTTTCATGTGAAACAGATTTCTACTAAGTTTAGACACCCAGTCTTCATATTTTATAACAGAAAAGATAAAATTTCTGATACTTTGTGAAAAAATCACATTTAAAGACAGATGAAGAAATAGTGTTACTTGTGACGTGACACAAAGCATTCCTTCATAAGTCAATAAATTTAAAAGTAAAAAAGGAAATACGAAGTTCTGATGTTGTGTTTAATGTCTTTGAACGTAACTACGTGCTGAAAGTTGGAATAGTTCATTCAAAAGGGAGTTAGATAACACTGAATTGTGTCACTGTCACTTGGGACACTATCCAACCCAAAAAGTTTTCTGCTCTAAGCAAAAAAGCACTCTCCAGATACAAGCTCTACATATAATTTACCTAAGAGAATATTATTCTTTATTTTAAAGTCAATAAAGTACATGTACCATTAATTCAGTCTAGTAGTCACAAAATGGTGTCACTTGTGACAAACCCTGACATGACTAACAATGCGTGCAGTCACAGGTCACATTGTAACCAATGCAAATAGTTTGAAAAAAACAGAGTGCATTACACACCACTATATGCCAAAGTTTTAAAGATATGAACAATGTTTGTCTCAAAACATATGCACAGTGGGTCTGGAGTGATAATCTTTTAAAACTTAGTGAACATTACGTGTGACATGCCTTAGTTAATCAGTTACTGACTTATTGCTAGACAGTAAAACATTCTTTGGTCTTTGATTTGCAAAAGTTGTAAGAAAACCAGTGTAATAAGGATAAAACAGTTGGTAAATTATATTCCAATCTCATTGTGAGCACCATTTTGTGTGTTTTATTTTTAATTTGTATCAATTTCAGAAATGACGGTGCTTGACACTGAAGTAGAGATCATCAACTTTTCTGTTTTTTCTTTGGTATCAGTTTCTTTTTTTTCTTTCTTTCTAAATCTACATTATTTTTGTGTCCAAAAATCTTTTTGTTTATTTATTTATTTATTCATTATTGTTTTAACATAACATCCTGTTTGTAATGCCATGTCTTGTCTCTTCTTGTTTTAAGCTGTCTCAGAGCATCTCACAGTAATTTGAGTAAAGAAACAGTTGTGAAGCTCTTTAGATTTTGTTTTTGTTTTGCACTTTTGTTGTTGGGTTTTTGCCAATTTTGGTGGGGTTTTTTGGTGTTTTTTTTTTTTGGGGGGGGGTGTTGGAGGTAACACTTCACATAATTACTAAAAAGAAATATTTCATTATGATAAAACTTGTTTGAATTGTGTGTGTGTGTTTGATATAGAATTACAATTTGCTGTTTTTGTCTTTCTGTAAGCCTGCAATTGTCCATTTTGGCTTTTTGTTCATGGTTGTTGTGGCAGAAGCATCATTGCATTGCTATATATTAAATCAAGTATCTCTTGATTTGCTTCTGTTGGCTTAGTTACAATCCAATATTTTATCAAAAAAATAAAGATTCTATACAAAAACATAGTCACAAACTCGCATTAATAATTTGCTATTTTAAAATTGTGATTCTTGAGAAAGGATAGAAACTATTCAGATCTTAAGGGAATAAACCACAAGTAAAAGTACACTGTACAGTATTAATTAATACATATAGCTTTTGTCAGAACCTCAAGTCAAAGTAGGTGACACAGGTAAAAGAAATGAAAGAATAGATCTTGCAAACAGCTCTTTAGTACAGTGCATCAGTGACTCCCCCAAAGAAGATAATGTAATAAAAAGGGGGGGGGGGATCAAATTAAGCAACAGCTGAAAAGGTTAAACAGAATGTGAAGTTTTCAATTCAACTTCTTCAAAAAGAGGGTATTCTATTGCCCCTGTGCTGGAGATTTAATCAAATGTAAATCTGCAAAAATTCTTTAATTAACTGACACATTGTCATGAGCAACAATTTTCTGCTGAAAATTATGAAATTATTACTAATAATATCGTAAATGTCAGAGGGGCCCCCTATCTGTAACTTGTACCTGTTTTTAAGTTGGAAACTATCATAGCTGTCATCACTCTGCAACATTTCTTTTCATCTGCTTGTGATTAGGGTAACACAATTTTTGGGGGGTGTTTTTTTTTATAAAGAGTATCTGTATTATCACATGTGAATTGCAATATATATATGTAAAATAATGTTAAAAAAAATATTAAAACCTCTATTCAATTTCAAGAAATAGTTGTAAAAAGTGGGTTTTTTCCAAAGTATGTTATAATGTTGTACTAGTCCAATGCTAAATTCCAGAGCACTTGTGAAAGTAAAGCTGTTTCATGGAAAAACTGCTAACAGCAATGAGCTTGCTCTGTCAAACTTCCTCAAAGCTGGTGTCTGATAGTGGTAACAAAAAACACTGTGTTAATTGTACAAAGTATACCAGAACTATTAACTCGCAGCCCCTTTGGTTGAAATTAACAAAAACTACTACTATGATTTGTGTAAAAACAACTATTAATAACAAATTCCATACTAAATTCCCCAAGAATGGTGTGCCTTGCAATTCGTGACACCATGCCTACTTTCATCACATAACTCTGTCAGACCACCAAGAACCAGCGAATTCAAAGTACAGCAAGAAACACTTCCAAACGATCTTTTTAACCCTTTGCTGGGCACAGCAAAATCATTTGTTCACTTCCTGCTGGGCAAGCAAAATGGAGGTGGATGGCCTCTGAGAGGGTGGGTGTATTTAACATGCAATAACTCCACAATGGCTTAATGGATTGTAATGAAATAAAAACAGCAAAATGCAGAAATGAATAAAGAAACTGCTATTTGCTATTGTGTGTTGTTGTTGTTTTTTAAAAAAGAATTATAATGCATAAACACACAAGGTCATTGATCGTTTGTATGTGTCACAGTTAGTGTTGCAATAGCTTTGGAATGCATGCATGGATTTTGATAAAATAAAAAGTAAACATTCAGAAACAATTACAGAAGAAAAGTTTTCAACCTACTGTTGTGTTTTTAGTTTTTTTTATGAATGATGCACGAAAACATGAAACATTCCGACGGTCGCCATTTTGTTTGCCAACGATCGCCGACGATCGCGATGCATGTTAACTTTACAGTTCGAGCCGCTACCATAACAAAAGTCCCAAATAGCAATCAATTCACAAAATATATCAAGTTGTGAACCATTGCCAAACTCGAAATCCGCGATAATTTCCCCAATTCTATGAGCAGAATTCAAAACGCGCATCGGCCGAGTTAGATTTGACGATCGATTTACGTCTCGAACTTCGTTGTTGTCAAAGCCGGTCTTTCTTGCTTCAATCAACAAAGTCAGAAGGGCACCACATACTCAGATCGCTTACATCGATATTTGAGCATGGATACACATCTCACAGCGTCATATTTTCGGCATGAAAGCCATAAAAACGATCGTACATGTCGGATTCGAAGATAGCGTCCATCTTGGAAAAATTGCGATTTTTTTCTTCCAAAACTTGCCACAAACACATTCCAACCGCCGCCATTTGCAATGTACATGCGGAAGTCACGTGGGCAGTCTCATTGCTTTTATTTTGACGAGATTTGAAGCGAGATTGGCGGGAATTTCGAATGTATGAACGCACTGAAGTGACGGTCACGACGCCGGCCGTTTTTGGCCGTTGTGCCCAAGGATAGGTTCGGACGTTTTGGGACGCTATGCCCAGCAAAGGGTTAAAAGCAATCTAACCAAAACACCCCCCCAAAAGATAACAAATGCTAAACAGTAAGAATCTAATAGTTTTGGGTGTCATTTGTTACAATTAGTGTTCCATGTTACTTGAAAATTGAGCGTGACAAAAAATGAAAACCTTAACTGCGTGGCTTGCCATATTCACCATGCTGGTAAATGAAGTTCTACACATGCGCAGACGGCATTTCCGACATAAAAAATGGTGGACTGGAGTGTGTTTGACCTAATGTTAAAAAAATAAACTTAAAAGTGTTACGTGTAATTTTGTGACAATAAATATTAAAAAAGCAATATCTGCCATCAAAGCATATTATTTTACATAAAATTGTGATTTTTAAAAACTGTTTACACCCCAAAAACAAACAAGTGCATTCCCTGATCCATTCCATGTTTTACATCGTTCTACGGAGGCATTGTTTGTTGATCTCAGCGTGATGACCTACATAACGCAAAATTCCATGTTTTTTAAGTCCTTTTATCTCAAAAAGTAGGTATTTGAGTAATATTCTTCAAAACAAAATAAAGATTGATTCAACAACATAAACACTACATAGCCGTTTTTGCAAACAACTCTTAGTTCTTTTATACCATCATGCACAATAACCTATGTGCTGACAGACCCATTCAAGAAGGCCGAAAAAGGCCCACTTTTCCACACTATTTTTTAAATTTAATATTTTGACTACGCACTGGCTTCAAAATTCTCAGTTCATCTCTCCAATCATTTTTTTCCGAGTATTTCAGGTTTGCTGATTTAAATGAATTAATACTAATAAAGTTACAGTGTTTTCTGTAAGGTGTATGTAAGACGGGCACCTTTTGAGAGCAGATCATATTTATATACAGATAGCTAATCAGATTTTGGGGAAAACGTGGATTTTACACTGTGATGATCTACACTATAGTATTTTGAACTACAAAGTTACTCCTAGTTTTCCTTCAAAAGTTCAGTGATGTCTGATGATATAATTCAACATCTTGAATCTACCTATTCCTTCAGTGTTGATATGATCTACAGTACACCTGTATTGTGAAGCTCTTACTCCCAGTTTTCCTTCAGTGTTGATATAGATCTATCTACACTACATTTGTATTTTAAAGATCTTACTCCCAGTTTTCCTTCAGTGTTGATATAGATAGACTACACTACACTACACCTGTATTTTAAAGATCTGACTCCTAGTTTTCCTTTAGTGTTGATATAGATAGACTACACCTGTATTTTAATGAACTTACTCCCAGTTTTCCTTCAGTGTTGATATGATCTACACTACACCTGTATTTTAAAGAACTTACTCCTAGTTTTCCTTCAGTGTTGATATGATCTCTACTATACCTGTATTGTGAAGATCTTGCTCCAGGTTTTTCCCTTCAATCATATCTACACTACACCTGTATTTTGAAGAACTTACTCCAAGTTTCCTTTCCTCAACACTAATTTGATACATACAGCACTGGTAAAATATCTGGGGATATAATGTAATCTCCACAGTAAAATAATCTTTTAATTCTGAGAGTGGAATAATCATGAATTTTTTAAAACCTGAAAGTAGCATATAAACCTATCAACTTATCAGACAGATCTTCTCAATCCTCGTTATCTTGTAGTGAAGTTGTCTTCATGACTAGTATCCATGGTTTATATAATTATATTGACTATCTTTCATAGTGAAAGCAGTACGAACTATGATTATATATTTTTTCTTTCAATATGATTATGTATCTATAGATCTATACCAAAGTTAAAACCATGTGTGTAATAGAGAAAGTTCATGATACTTGTGAAAGAAAGGATTTTTTTTCTAGAATAACTTATTTTCAGATGAAATAAAACCAGCTGTAATGGTCAGATCTTTATCTTTCTGAGAATAAAGGAAAAAGGGTAATGAATATGTTTTAAAGTTAGTGTTATAAATTCAGATTGAAGAACAATTTACAAAAACAACAACCAATAAACAACCCTCCACAGGATACATATTGTCACTTACCCCCACAAACAGAAAAAGCCCATGGGTACTATCAAATGGACAGTGAATTGACCAGTTTGGAAACACCTGATGTCTGGTTGTCCACTGTCCACTCCTCAACACTACAGCCAAGCTGAGTACATCTCACTTGTAAACAGAAAGGCCTGCACCCAAACTGATGGTCATTGTTTCTTCCCAAAAGTATGATTTTTGCTAGATAGATCCTGTTATATAGTGTTAACCCTTAGACAAGTTAGAGCACAGTGTCATGTGCAAACAATTGAGAATGCGGGAAGTGAAGCAAATATAAAGTTCTAGAAATGAAAGAGAAGTAACAGAGAAAAAAAAAGTCTGCTCCAGGCTTGGTTAAAGTGTAGATTTCAGAAGTTTTTGAGGGAAAGAAATCAAGTTCAACAAAACACTGAAGAAAGAAGGTTATCGAATGCAATTTGTCAAAAGCTAACATTCATTATTGAAATGAAAAAAATGAACAAACATACACTTAATTTTTATAGTGTGTATATCAGAGTAAAATATTTTTAAAAACTAAGTGCAGTACATAGCTTTTGAGTGAAAATACATTTATAACAAAATCATTAGTACCTTAGACAGAACATTAAAATAAACACAGTATTTTACTGGGTATCTTAAGGGGGGGCTGGAATGTTTTGGGCTTGAAGAACTTAAAAGTAGGTGTAACCTAGACAACCAGAGAGCTCAAGAGTTGTTAACTCCTGTCAGTTCTTTCCCTTGGCTTTGGATCACCTGTGATGATATTTTTCAGAAAAAATGTTCAAGTATTTAAAATAAAAAATTTCAGTCATGCACTGACCTCGAGATCCTACATAACATGGATATTAAAATTTGCACATTTGATCAATGGGTTTTTTGTGTGTTTTGGTATTAATCTGGTATTACAGCATGGTAAATGCATGGCCAGGTAATCACTCAATAAATCAGTGACTGTGAAACACTTCAAAATTCGTGAGCACTAAACCACACTTCGACAGCATGGTTATCACAATTTTTGCACCAAAAGAGAAAAACTTTTTACTTGCATTAAACGCAGGTTACCCTGTCAGTTACTCTCAGCTTGCACTTGTTAATAATCATCATCTGTGTTCTTTTTGCAGTCCTACCAGCAACTGATTTTGCATTTCGTTAGATAATGGAAGTTGCAGTGCGATTCATGTTGATGTCTCGACTTTGGGAAAAGTTTTTACTTTTAAATCACAGTTTTGAAAAGGACTGTATAGATTAGATGTAATAGAAATTTTATTGTGTGATTGATGTAGCTGGGTCAGTCTCCAGAAAGGGGGTCAACAGAGGGGTACCTTTTTTTTCTCCAAATATTGCTGATGCATTAAACTGCAAAATTAATTATTTCTCACAACACAGGCACAAACATACATTGAAAAAACACCATGAACAGTCTTCAGTCTGTCTGTCTGACATGTATGTAGAAAAACAAAAAAGATGTGACTGAAAAGTGCTGTTCAGAGCACGCCATTTTGTGACATTGAAAAGGGTCATGAATGTCTTGATAATTAAAGTACAAAATGCTTTTTGCCTGTAAATTAAAAACTACATGAACAGTAAACATAAACTTGAAACTATACAAGCATGGTGGTTTTAACTTGAAAGCATGTTGTGTATACATGTGAGAAATTCTAATTTTATTTTTTACCTCGACATGGTAACAGCCGGTGTCCACAAGTGTCATAATCAAGTGTGCCCCTGCTGACCAATATGCAAATGAGTTGTCCCTATTTCATCATACATGATAAAAGATCAAAGTATATTTGATCCAAAGAGCAATGTATTTGCTCATAACTTTGTGGAATGTTGATATTATGGATCGTTTTTGTAACAAGTCTTCAACGGGGTCCATGTTCCGCGATGAGAGAAAAAGAAAATATCAGACTATATTTTGCGTGTTGTGGGAAGAATTGAGCATTCAAATTTCACTCGCCCAATCACAAGATCCCACCAATACCACACAATGTTGATTCAAGTGCTCAATGTGTCAGTGGACAAACACCAGCATTAAAATTGGTACGATGTCCTCATCATGGCCCATATTACCATCAAGAGTATCCATGTTACTACAAGAGTGTCCATGTTACCATCAAGATTTCTACAAAAGTCAGATCTGCACTGTAACTACTACAATAACTTAAAATGACTCTATACTCATTGACTATAATAATAAAGCAAAGTGTAGACTACAAAAGCAGATTTTTGTGTTGTTTAGTGAGAATGGCAAACGGTGTCCATGTTACCATCAAGAGTGTCCACATTACCATCAAGATTTCTACAAAAGTCAGACCTGCACTGTAAATTCTGCAATAACTTAAAATGACTCTCTATACTCATTTAACACAGTGCTATATTGAACTGATCCTGTGACACCATTGAATGTGGCCACTGATGTCTTACAATTATATATTTTTTAATGTAATGTTTCACTTGCGACTTGCTATAACCAATGTTTGTAAAAAAAATTGTTTAAAACCATCTTTTGAATATTTTTTCTTCAGATATCCATAGAAACCCTGATTTGATGTTTTTAAAACTAACTACTGTCATCTAAATGTAGAAGTAACAATTAAGCATAGACTTGTACATGGCTGTATGGGTTCCATGTTACCATCAGGGAGTCTGACGGTTGACCTCTTTGACCTCCCACTACACCAAGGGCAAGGCATACAAAGTTCTTGCTCTAAAAATCATAAATGTCATCAGGTAAGTAGGTATACTTAATGCTGGAAGTGATTTGTTTACAAAACTGAACAGTTTTATTTTTGACCTCCTCTGTCACATTTTTGATCCCCCTTTCCAGAGGCTGACCCAACTGGTCAGATTGGTTGTCTTAAGCTGTGAAGAAGCTGCTTGGAAGAAAACCAAGTCAAAGACTAGGTGACTCTGACGATGTGAAGATGTTGTTTTTTACACACACACACACACACACACACACACACACACACACACACACACACACACACACACACACACACAACATATATATTATATATATATATTAATATATATATATATATATATATATAATATATATATATATATGAGACTGTGACAAAAGGTGGCCATTCAATACCCTATGTTTGGCCATCAGTAATATCTGTTTTCCCTGATGCAGCTGTCTGATTGTTTTGTGTTTCCTGCTTTCGGTAATGGTCATAGAGATACATAAGATAAAATCAAACACATTGTCCTTTACTTTAAGAAAATAATAACAATAAATGCCCCAAAATGCTCATATTTTTGCAACCGGAAGTTGACAGTGTATTGACATGGTTGGTTTGAATTTGCATTGTGATTCGCAAACACATTCCCTGTATCCAAAACATGTAAAATCAGTTAAAATAATAATCAGGGAATGTTTTTGCGCAGAAGTGAGCTTCCCACAACACAAAGTTGATAAAAAATAATCTACAAAATTTTGTTCGACAGTTGTGACGCCAAATGTCCACAATATTATTGGGATGTGTAATCATCTCTCTCTCTCCCCTTGTCTGTCTGTCTGTCTGTCTGTATGTATGTATGCATACTTGTGAGTGTGTGTGTGCAAATATGTGTGTTCGTGCATACTTGTGAGAGAGTGTGTGTCTTTGTGTACATGTGTGTTTCTGTGGAAGAGAGAGAGAGACAAAGAGAGAGAGAGATATTTTGTGTGTGTGTGTGAGAGTTCATTAAAAACATCAACTGAGTAGTAACATCAAATGCTCATGAATCCATGGTCATTGCCACCAGCTGCCTTTTTCTTGATTATAATAATAATAATATTATATGGAATTAATATAGCGCTGAATCTTGTAAAAAACAAACATGAAACAAATTGAAGCGCTTGCACTCAAATCATTTACACGCATGCAACTCTCCTTAAACATAATGAACAACAGATTTCAAATCCATACACACGCACGCGCACACACACACTCACTCGTGAACACACTTAGGGTGCTGTTGAAAATTAGGGACAGATATGAGGGGAAAGTCTCAGGTAGGAAACAAGTGTGTTTTGATGCTGGATTTGAAGGTGTCAAATGAAGGCTTTTGGTGAAGTAAAAGAGGGGGGTCATTCCAGGTGGATGGACCAAAAACAGAGAAAGAACGACGACCAACAGTGGTTTGTTTGAATCTGGGTGTTCAAAAGCACAAAGTATCTGCGGCTGAACAAAGGGAACGGGATGGAGTATACAGGTGAAGATAGTTACAGAGATAAGAGGGTGCAGATTTGTGGAGACATTTGAAACTGAGGGTATTGATCTTATACTCCAGTCTTTGTGAGACAGGCAGCCAGTGAAGAGATCACAGAAGAAGAGTGATGTGTTCAGATTTTTTCTTTCTTAGGACCAGTGATTGTGGAGATTTTTAGGTCAGCTTGAAGAAGTGGGGAAAGTGGGGGGGGGGAGCTAGTCAGTGGTTATTCATGCTGTCAATTAAAAAATTTGTTTGTTCCTGGGCGAGAAGTAGAACACCACGGTCCACCCACAGTGAGATTTTGTGTATGCTGCATGCATCGGTTAGCCCACCATGAAAGCCAGAGGTAGCTGCCGCATTCCAGTTTTGGGCATGTCAAAACCTGACATCAGTGTGTAAGTTTTTATATATTTTAAAATCACGATTTTTATTTTGTCGTACACAGAATATGCTAGTTTGAGTCACCACTTCCCTATCTATGGAAATGCCTTGGGCCTGTCAGTATAAATAGCATCCTCACCTTCTGGAAATTCTGTACCACTGCTTGGAATTCCCGCTTTTCTGTCCCTCTCTTTGTTTAAAAACTGCCTTATTCTTTTTCTTTCTGTCACCTCTGCCTTGTCTATTTTTTGCCTTCTTGGTCCATTCTCTTGCCTTTTTTCCCCCCAGAAAGACTTTAAACTATATAAATAAAGATAACAATTCTCTCCCACGCCAAAGTCAGATGCGCTGGGCCCGACTTGCCAGGCGTTTAACGGCTGCGCAACGCATTTTCACTCATGACAGACAGCATAAATTATCAGTAATTGATGTCTGACCATTTGATGAAGAAGTCGCCACTGAGCTGTGTGTTCGATATTTTTTGTTTTTAAAACTCCTGAGAGGATTTTTGTCTTGGAGCCAACTGTTCTATCTCCAAGGATGCAAGTTTTTTTGCTTTTGTTTTTATTTTAGGAGCTGAGGAAAATGAGGCGTGCACTGTGTACAAACATATAATAATAATAATAATAATAATGTATGGAATTTATATAGTGCTGAATCTTGTAAAGCAACAAATCAAAGCGCTTATGATATGAATATTTTGTGCATGCGTGCGTCAAAAACCTGGGTTTTTTTTCCTCTGTTGATGTTGAGACCAGCCTAGCTAGTGGTGTGGATGACCAGAACATACAATACATACCCAGCATGCAATCTGTGGCCTGAAAGGATTGGGCTTGACCAGTCCTCCACTTGTTCACCAACACAAGCCAGGTCTGAAAGCCATACATAATGGAGTTTCCTAGTGACTGTTTGATCAGGGAGTTAGTTCCTTGGGAGAATCAGGTTGTATGGAGAGCTTTATGTTAAAAACTCAGTCTTGGGCACTGGTGCTATAGTATAGTAGGTTCAGTGAACATCTCAACAGTTCTAGGGGAAGGGAGGGGAGAGGGGGGGGGGGGGGGGGGGGGGGGGGGGGGGGGGTATAGAGAGACAGAAGACTTTTTTGATGGAGGAAGGGAAGAAAAAAGAATTGCATGATCAGGAGACAGTTTCGTCACTTTCCTCATTAGTCAATAATAGTCTAACTTTTTTTCCCCTTACAGTTAACACTCTCAGCTTTCCAGTACTGTGTGGTATGGCTTTTGTTTTTTTCACTGTTTCGGTCTGTGCCCCCCCCCCCCACCCCTATTTTCCCCACCCCCCTTCCCTTTCCCTCTCATACTTACAGCCGTGTTATCTATGGTTTCAAAATCGTCTAGATTACAAAAGTAGTGAAGATTTCTTTAAAGCTGTTCTTTGTTGTCATGGGTGACCAAAGCCTTAACTGTTGTGAATGTTTGCAAAGTTTTAAAAAAAAAAATCATTAAAAAACAACAACGGATCAGAACTGAGTTCAAACACACCTCTTTCCCTACATCAGTTGGTGATCCATTAAAATATAAAAATGGTACTTCTACAGACATCTTATTTTCTGAGGATAACACTGACAGAGCAAAATTGTACAATCATACTTTTTTTCCCATCCAGCTCTTGGTTAGAAATTATGAACCTTGTGGTTAGAACTCTGAACTCGTTCATGATGTGATGGCACAGGTTCAAACCACCACCAAGTCTGACCCTTTTGAAGGGAGTTTTCCCTCCTGGAGTTGCCATAAGTGTTGACTCCAATCCCCCGAAAGTCCTTCAGGTGAGACTGTAAACCAAGGTCCACTGTACAAACACAAGCAGAACATCTTGTTCACACACACACACACACACACACCACACAAGACACACACACACACACACACACACACAGTACACACACACACACTACACACACAACAGACACACACACACACACACACACACACACACACACACACACACACAACACACACAGTACACACACACACACACACACACACAACCCTTTTAAAAGGGTCAGCTATTGCATGCTGGTAGGAACTGATGACAGCATTTTTTAACAGCACACATGGGAGCACGTATTGATATGTATGCTATGCAGCATAATAAGGTCATTTTTTAAATACTAATTTAGACATCAGCCCTGAAGTTCTGAATAATAATAATAATAATAAAATGGAATTTATGTAGTGCTATATCTTGCAGAGACAAATCAAAGCGCTTGCACTCAACTCTTCTTACACAGTCATACAACTAGTAACAATTAATAGTTATAATAATAATAATAAATGGAATTTATATAGCGCTGAATCTTGTAAAAACAAACAATCAAAGCGCTTCCATCATGGCATCAAGTCCAAATGTGCACACACGCGCGCGTGCACACACACACACACACACACACACACAGGTTACACACCCTGGTCAATGGACAAATGGTCGCATTTATAATGCAAAATCTTGCTGGCTTTGGTGAAACTTGGAACTTCATCTGAAGAATAAAATAATAATAAGAATAATCATAAAGATTCATAAGTGAAAGCAAAAGCTAGGTAACAAGTCAGTCACCACTACTTCTGCTACAATTTATACTACTACCACTACTAGTACTACTAGTACTACTACTACTAACTACTACTACTACTACTACTACTGCTGCTGCTGCTGCTGTCACTGTTGCTCCTGTGCCCTTCCTTCAGCGTGGCTGTACTGTACAACTACCACAAGGCTCAGATCCAAGAATTAGGTCAACACCCCAGCCCCCTCCACCCTCCTCCGCCTTTGTGACCCAGTTAGTATGGGGCTTGGGCTGGTAGCAGCAGCAGCAGCAGCTCTAGAGTAGAGGAGGAGTAGGTGAGGTTGTTTTACCATCTGGTGTGAGTATACATCATCTCCACCACCACCACCACCCTGTTTTGTCACTGCCAGAGCAAACAACCTGCCCCCCCCCCCCCCCCCCCCCCAGCAAACAGCCACACTTGTTTTGTTCCTTCCCTTCACCACCCCTCCCCCCCCCCTATCTTGTTGGAAATATCTCCCTGCAGCAGGCCATGCAGAAAAAAGGGGTAGGATTTTTTCCCCCATCTGTGATTTGAAAAGCTAAAAATGCCATTGGCCCCCTCCCTTCCTCTCTCTCTCTCTCTCTCTCTCTCTCTCTCTCTCTCTCTCTCTCTCTCTCTCTCTCTCTCTCTCCCCCCCCTCTCTCTCTCTCTCTCTCTCCCCCCCTCTCTCTTCCCCCCCCCCCTTCATAAGAGCTCATTTTTGGTTTTCATTACGTTAAATGCATCATGTGATTTTTCTTGTATTTATTTGTATTTACAAAAGAAAGTCGTGTATAACCCCCCTTGTCAATAGGCCACTTTGGGCAATGACAATAAATTAGTCAAAGCGTCTCTCTCTCTCTCTCTCTCTCTCTCCCTCTCCCCCCCTCCCCCCCCCCCCCCTTCCATGTTTTTTGGTAGTCCAGATTCTTCCTGTTCCTGCTTTTTCCACGAGTAGTGAGTATGGACTGTGTTTTTTTTTTTTGTTGTTTTTTTTTTTGGGGGGGGGGGGGGGGGGGATATTACTTCATAGAGAGACCAGTCATTTGGAATCAGAATGGACATGGCTTAGTTACTCTGAAGACTTTGTTTTTGTTTTTTTAACACTCTTGGAGAATTGTGACTGCCCCCCCCCCAAAAAAAAAAATTCAAAAAAATTTTTAATTTCTGGAGAAAATTTGTGATAAAAAGATCTGTAATTTTGCGTGTGTGTGTGTGAAGGAAGTGTTTACGATGCGGCGAATATATCAGATGATGATGATGACTGATATTGTCAAGACTGGGTATTTTCATCCAGTAGAGCTCACGGAAGCACGTTGACAACATAGCAAAACCGTAGCGTTTTGTGAGTCCTATCTCTCTCTCCCTTACACACTTGCGGGTGACTGACCAGTCCTGGTGTAAGACTTTCCCTAGGTAACATGAGTCCAGTCTGAGGCCTATCTCTCTGTTATTTGTTACCAGTCCTGTTTTAACTAAGACTGTCCCCTAGTGACCCTCAGTCCTTCAGATGAGACTATAGTATAAACCGACACCCCGTGTGTGAACGGACGCAGAACATCTTGTGTGCCAGTGGGAACGGATGACAAAATTGACAAAACTGCATACACATGGGGACTGGATGTAAAAAAAAAGCACACGAGCGCTTATTCCATTATCCTCGAAATAAAACTATTTACGAATTTTTTTTTTAAGTTTCAAAAAAATAGATAAACCCGACCATGCTTGAGGGTCTTGGCTTTGGCAAATTACGTTATACCTCACTCACTCAGAGTCAAACTGTACTTGATAACGATGATAATGGGAATTAAAAATGATCATGATAATTGTACTTTGATGATTATGATCATAATGATTGAAGTTATGTCTTGTCACTCATAAAGATTTAAATGCACAGACATGCACATGATGCATGTCTGTGTGTGCAGACGCGTGTACGCATGCATGTGCGTGCATCGTGCACAAACACACACATGCACACAGTCACATTTTGTCAGGGTGATGGGGATGACTGATGTGCGTGCGTGTGTGTGTGTGTGTGTGTGTGTGTGTGTGTGTTGTGTGTGTGTGTTTGGAGCATATAAATTATGTGTGTTCAAGCATTTATGTGTGCGTGCAGGCTTTTTAAAAGAAATTTATTTTAAATCTTGTCTAATATGGCAGTTAGAAACTGTTTGAAACTGTTTTGGCATGTTCCATGGACCATTGAATATCCTATAGCTCTATCCTGTTTTGGCATGTTCCATGGACCATTGAATATCCTATAGCTCTATCCTGTTTTGGCATGTTCCATGGACCATTGAATATCCTATAGCTCTATCCTGTTTTGGCATGTTCCATGGACCATTGAATATCCTATAGCTCTATCCTGTTTTGGCATGTTCCATGGACCATTGAATATCCTATAGCTCTATCCTGTTTTGGCATGTTCCATGGATCATTGAATATCCTATAGCTCTATCCTGTTTTGGCATGTTCCATGGACCATTGAATATCCTATAGCTCTATCCTGTTTTGGCATGTTCCATGGATCATTGAATATCCTATAGCTCTATCCTGTTTTGGCATGTTCCATGGATCATTGAATATCCTATAGCTCTATCCTGTTTTGGCATGTTCCATGGACCATTGAATATCCTATAGCTCTATCCTGTTTTGGCATGTTCCATGGATCATTGAATATCCTATAGCTCTATCCTGTTTTGGCATGTTCCATGGACCATTGAATATCCTATAGCTCTATCCTGTTTTGGCATGTTCCATGGACCATTGAATATCCTATAGCTCTATCCTGTTTTGGCATGTTCCATGGATCATTGAATATCCTATAGCTCTATCCTGTTTTGGCATGTTCCATGGATCATTGAATATCCTATAGCTCTATCGGAGGAATGCCACCCCCCACCCCCCAAAAAAAAACCCTCCCAAAAACCCCCCCCCCCCAAAAAAAGTCTAAAGAACACAGGACTCGCATTCTTTTCTCAAGGCTGGACCGTGTTCACAAAGGTTTTCATCATCCACTTTTTTCTTTGTCCGCGAGAGATGGTGTATGAGACTTTAAGAAGACTGTCCCCTTTAAAAAAAAAAAAAGTGGTGTCTCAGGTGTAATCAGCACAGACTTTAAAAAAAAGAAAAGAAAAAGTGGGAAAATCTTACGACTTCTTCAGATTAGTCTGTCTAAGAAAAAGGGGAGTACTTTAGTTTGCCCCAGTGTTTTAGAGACTTTGTGGATGGTACTGTGTAAAAAACAACCACTAGAGACAGAAGGGGGGGGGGGGGGGGGGGGGGGGGGGAGGGGAGAGAGAGAGAGACTAGTATATGCAATTTAAACTAAAAAAGTTTTGGGTTTTATTTCGTCTCAGTACCATTTGAACTAAAAGATATTTTCAACTAGGGCTAGTATCCAGTCCATTTGAACAAGAAGTTGTTTTTTTTAAGGGTTACTACTTACTAGTGGTTAGTCCTGTACTATTTTAACTAAACTTAGTATAAAGGGTTGTGGTTTGGTTTTGGTTTGAAAAAGGGTTTGTCCAGTTGCGCATTTGAACTAACAACAAACTGTGTTTTAGTTCCTGAAAAAGAAATGAACAGGGATTTCCCCCTCCCCATTAGAAGATGAAGGGGAGGTAGAAAAACAGGGAAAAGTCTGTGAACATTAAAACGGATTGTATACCCCATATATGGCATATGTGGAGGGGAGAGGAGGATGAATTCTGTCAAATGTGCCTGACGGCAGTGTAAAGTTCTGTAAGCCCAGGATATAGGTTTTATTTGTTTGTGTTGTTGTTTTTTTAAAAGTATGAACGAGAAAGAATTGGTGATAATAAAATCTGATATAATTTGTTTGTTATTTCTTTTCTTTTTTTAAATGTAAGTGTATGTAGTAGTAGCAGTAGTTCTTAGTTTAACGTCATTCCACTAGTGACATCAGATCGGGAAAGCATTTGTGTGTGTGTGTATGTGTGCACGCGTGCATGCATGCGCACGTGGGTTTTTTGTGTGTGTATTGCTTTTATTTTTTTAAAATTTGAATCTGCTAAATTCTTATTGGTAGTTATGATTATTATTGTAGTTAGATATTGTTTTTAAAGTTTAAGTTCCTAGATAGATCATTGCTTGAAGAAAAAATTGCATTATAATATATATAATGTGCGTTATTTATTGTTGATGTGCGTTATTTATCGTTCAGTGTACCATCTGGAAATAAAGATTTGACTTTGACATGACTCTGAATCTGATAGTGATACACACACAATGACACACACTGCCGCACGCACCACACGTGTGTACTGTACACACACGCATGCACGCACGCAAACACACATGCACACAAACACACACACACATTGATGGCTGATTTTTTAAAAACATTTTTCTCGTACTTCATAGTAGCAACACACATGTGGTCTTTCATATTTAGCAAACGATGAATGCATTTTTCATTTAATTCCACATGTTGTAAACTTCGTCCTATTTCCCTCCCCCTGTCTGTCTACTTCTAGTACTACCACTCTTAACTAGTTTAGTGACTAGATATTAAAATGAAGACCAACACAGTTACACACACGCACTGCACACTCTCTCTCTCTCTCTCTCTCTCTCTCTCTCTCTCTCTCTCTCTCTCTCTCCTCGAGTGTCTCTTCTTTATCTCTCTCTTTTCTCTCTATCTTCTCTCTCTCTCTCTCGTCTCTCTCCTCTCTTCTGACACACACCACACACACACACACACACACACACACCACACACACCACACACCTCTCTCTCTCTCTCTCTCTCTCTCTCTCGACACACACACACACACACACACACACACACACACACACACACACACACACACACACACACACACACACACACTCTGACACACAGAGTCAGAAGAACAACTTCAAATTGATGAAAACTTTTAAATGCCTAAGGAAATGTATAATTCTCAGGATGAAACTTTACATGGACATGCATTCAGTATAGTAACCTACCACCCACGGGGGTTGAAAGACAAAAAAGGAAAAAAAGAGAAGAAAATTCCCTTTGTAAATGAGGATAGCTGTGATATTATGTAATGTTCAATCATATGTACTGGTCATGGTTTCCATGAGTATGAATGACCATGAGCAGTGAACACTGAATGAACAGTAGTTTGATGGGGAAATCATTCAGTCAGTGAGGTCCCATACATCGATACATGTACGAATGCATGCAGAGCTTCATGCATGCACGCACATTAAAATTTGTTCAGCCTTTCAGAAGAGCAGGCCATTGTATGCTGGTAGAAACAGATGACAAAACTGGAAGAAGGAAAACCCAACCCCAAACCCCTGTGCGTTATATATGGAGACTTTATATATAAAAATGAGTGTCATGTTATGGACATTACCCCCGAAGTCAGAATGCAGCTGTTTTAATGGCGAGCAAGCGGTGGCCTATAATGCACTATGTAAAGTCTCACCGTTGGTGAACCTTCACACTCTAGGTGAGGAATGAAAAAGAAAAAAAGGTTCTTAGAACTTTGTAACGCTTTATAAATGTTGTTATATCTGTTCCTACCAGAATCATGTCGGCATGCAATACCCTGCCTACCCTCACAAAAGGTAGAACTGGTTTTAACGTGCGTGTGTGTGTGTGTGCGTGTGTGTGTGTGTGTAAACATGCGATCATACAGGGGACCTTGGTTTGTAATCTTATCTGAAGGACTTTTCAAGGGAATGGAGGAAAGTACCAGATTTTGACTCCAGGAGGGAAATCTCTCTCACCATCAAACTGTCAGCTTAGGGCTCTAAGCACTCAGCTACCAGGTTGCCAGCTCAATGCTTTAACCACTAGGTTAACCCCCCCACCCAAAAAAAAAAAAAAAAAAAAAAAAGAAGAAAAAAGCAACTATATATGAGGTATAGAGTGCATACAACAAGGGTTTTACACCTGGCTGTACGTACACATTCAATTCACAAGTGAAACAATGGGAGAGAATGAATTGAAAGAAAGCTGTATGTTATGTAGTTCAAGGATTGAAAAGTTCTGTCCTTGTATAAGGTGGAAACAAACTATGTGTGTCACAGTGAGTGTGGGGGCCAGGCTGAAGAGATTGATGATAGCAGTGATACTGATATGTACATCTATAGTGATATCACATCTGTGGGAGATAGGAGAAAGAGGCATAGTAAGAGGCCTCTTCATGATAACCTGACACTTACCCCTTCACACTGTTCCTGTCACTTCGTAATTATTACATCATCCTTTCCTTCATTGCCAAGGTGGGGTTGTCTACTTCTCCCTTCCTCCGACTGTCTGTCTGTCTGTCTGTCTGTCTCTCCCCTCCCCCTTTGCCTCAGTGGGCAGCCTGAGGAAACTTCTCTGGTGTGAAGGCCAGGGAGAGAGACTCAGAGAGAGAGAGAGAGAGAGAGAGAGAGAGAGAGAGAGAGAGAGAACTCGAACTCGAATATTTCGAACTCAAATATTTTAATGAGGGTAATTGGATAAGCCAGAGGCTTCTTTACACCAGGCCCTCAAGGGGAAAAAAGTGAAACAAACATGAATAAACCAATTGATCAACAAACAAGATAATGTCAAAAAGCAAAGAAATGAATCATTCAAATAGCCATTCAATTATTGACTGAAGTCATGAAGTCAATGAAAGACCACAGAAGTAAACCAATCAAATAAATAGACAAAACCAATTAAAAACTGACAAACTCCCTTCCTTGACACACCCCTCCCCTAAACAGACAACCCTCCCCCAAAAATCAACACACACCACACATACGCACGCACGCACACACGCGCGCGCACACACACACACACACACACACACACTACGCGTACATATGCACGGACACGCAACTACACATGCGAGCTTATACAAATCGTCCAGGATACAGAGAGAGAGGCAGACAGACAGACAGACAGACAAGGGGAGAGAGAGAGATGTATACCACAAAAATTGTTTATGATTATGGTTATATCTCTCCTTCCCTTGTGTTCCATTATTGGGTGACATGTGTAGTGCCTGGTAAGTGGTCTTCTTCTCCTGTGCTTGTCACTCTGCAGGAGGTCTGCCTGCTGGCCTCAGCCCACACATTCTGATTTTAGGGCAGTTCTTTTAAAAAAATTGTTATACAGGATATATCATATGCTGGGTATATTTGTGCTTCCTTAAAATATACCCCACTGAACACTGACGTGAATTATGGGATCTTCCATGTGCTTGATCTTCTGCATTATAAAACACAAAGGGAATTATTGGCAGGTCTGCACTTTCAGCTGACATGGGAGATCGTAAAAGTCTCCACCAGACAGCACTGCTGAGATTCGAACCCATGACTTCCTGCACTTACAGGATGGAAGTGGCTGTTGTGTCCATTGTTTGTACTATTTACATGTTTGAGATAAGTGGCATTCTAATTTTTTTTTAAATGTTTTGCTTCAGAATAACTTTACACCAAGGGCAATAAGTAAAGATAAAGGTGACCCATAACTTATATGGTCGTAGGGGAGCAAGGCGTCAGAGACTTCAGCTTCTCCAGGGGCCAGCATATTGAGGGTGACACCCATCTCCTCTCCCTCGCTGCTTTACCTTCCCTGACCCTAAAGAGGGCAGGTAGCCATTTAGTTTTTTTTACAGCTGGGTGAACTGGGGGACTATACTGAAGCCAAGGTGTGGAAAGTCACCCATCCAAGTGGTAACCACGCTCGATGCTGCTTAAGTTGGCTGGGGGAGAGCAAGTGCTCTGACCACTGAGCTATCCCGTCCCAAGAGCAGTAGGGGTGTGTGGGGAAAAAATAAGTCCATCAGTAAAATGTCACTTTTTCTCCCACACACTGACAGCCAGAAATCTTCAGTGGCAGGCAACACTCCCAACAGTAGATGTTGTAGTTTGAAGCCTGATTCATTGTGACAGGCCAGTTCCATTGTGCCCCCTCTAGAGCTCTGTGCATTCTTTTTATTGTCATTTATTTGGTGGGTTTTGTTTGTTTGGTTGGTTGGGGTTTTTTGGTCAGAGCTTCAGTGTTTACCTGGTGGTGAGATTTTGTGTAAGCGACTGTTTGCCCATCGATATGAATAAGGTAGCCACATTCAGACTTCAGGGATGAACTATGCTTTCTGAGTGTGCCTTCACAGCCGTTATCTGGCTTGTCTTGTCATACTTTCAGAGTCAGCAGTTACCAGGGAGCCGTCAGTGTTACTGGTTGTAGTGTTAGGCTAAGCACTGTAAAGGCAACCAGCCGGAAGGGCCCTGCACTGATGCTGGGTTGCTTTGTCGGTAGTGGTTTAAAAGTCAAAGCCTGTTGTCATCCCTGAAAGAAGTGGATTGGTGGTCAAGAGGTAACACACTTGCCTAGAAAGCAAAAAGTCTGGGTTCAATTCAGATCCAGGTTCGATCCCCATTTGTACCTGAAACTTTCCCCATCCACTAGACTGAGTGGTGGTCTGGGCGCTAGTCTGTCGCAAGTTTTGGACGAGACGATACACCCAGGTCATGCCTGCAACATGCATTTAGCACATGTAAAAGAAAACACAGGAACAGGAGAGCTTTTCCTGGCAAAATTCTGTAGAAAAAAGCCACTGATAGGAAAACTACTTATAGTCGTGTGTAAAGGTAAAAGGTAAAGGTGTCCCATAACCTATAAGGTCGTAGGGGAGCGAGGCGTCAGAGACCTCACTTCTCTAGGGCCAGCATATTGAGGGCGGCGCCCATCTCCTCTCCCTCGCTGCTTTACCTTCCCTGACCCTAAAGAGGACAGGTACCCATTTACAGCTGGGTGAACTGGGGGAACTGTACTGAAGCCAAGGTGCGCTAACGGTCACCCATCCAACTGGTAACCACGCTTGACGCTGCTTAACTTGGCTGGGGGAAAGCGAGTGCTCCGACCACTGAGCTATCCCGTCCCCATGTAGTCATGTGTGCAGACAGGAAAAGAAAGGAAAAAGGGTGGTGCTGCTGTAGTGGCGATGCGCTCTCCATGGGGAGAGAAGCCCAAATTTCATGCAGAGAAATCTGCTGTGACTTAAAGTGAAATACATTTTTATATCCAGGACACAACCTGCACACCCTCTGAATCAGTGAATGCCATACTATTGAAAGCACTTGGGCATTTTGTTTTATGACATTGATTATTATTTAATGGATGCTGTAGCTTAGTCGACGAAGCATTTGACTTTCCATGTTGGGAGTTCTTGAAGTTGTGGGTTCCACTCTTGGGAATGGTGTCTGTTGAGTTAAAGGTTGGTAGTTTCACTAACAACTGAAAGTGCATACAGGTCTACCAGTGGCTTAAGTTTATTCCCATATCATACAAATGCACGCATACAAGATCAGTAGTACGTGTGAAAGATCCTGTAATTCATATATATATAGTGTTCATTGCGTTTTGGAGGTGCAAGCATACCCAGCATACAGTACACCCTGTACCTGTATAAAAATGGGCCATGCCATGTTTGCCATGTCCAAGACACATGCCTTGAAAGCAGTCAAGTGCTATCGTAGAGCTATATGTTTAATGAGGGCAAACAGATTACCTTTAAATTGAATGTCACATCATCACAAACCGATTACCGATCCATTCTGCTCACAGTGTGGTGGCCAACAAATTGAAGATGTTTGTCACTTTTTACTTGTATGCCCTAAATATTAATAAATATCATATACTGTAGTGTATTTATGAAGAAAATGTATTCCTTTGTATTATTACAAATTTCCAATGAATCTGAAAGTCCAGCTTCTTTGTATTCATGAACACTTAAGCCTAGTTTGATGTTTAAAGTTGGATTGTTTTTTCCAAAATGCTTAGATATCAGAAGTAATGATGTTCACCTTACATGAAAGTACATGTTTAACTGTTGTTCCTATGGGCCATATGGCCTGCAAAAACTGAAGTAAAGTAATTGTTATTATTGTTGTTGACAGTGAAGTTCCCCGATGACTCCTCAAGAAGTTAGGAAAGTGAAGAGAAGAGAGGAGAGCTTTTTTTTTTTTTTTTTTCCAGAGGAGAGCTTGTCATTTTTGTGTGTCTGTCAGTCGTCCCAAATGAATGCTCATCATGGCTGCCCTCTGTTTTTTCCTTTCAGGGGAGGGGTCAGAAAATGGGACACAGCCAGAGATTGCCATAGTAACGGCTCCATACCACGTAACGGTGGAAAAGAAGTCCCCCTTGCTTCTCAACTGTTCGGTAGTGACCAGCAAGACCTTCGGCCCCCTGCACTTTACCTGGCACAAAGATGGCCACCAGCTTCTGCCGCAGATTGGGGACCGACGGATTCACATCTTCCACAACGGATCTCTGTATTTTCGACGCATTATTCATCGCAAGCGGAGGGAGAATCGGTTAAGCGATGAAGGACTGTATGAGTGTGTAGCCGGGAATAACAACGGGAGTGTTGTGGCGCGGAGAGTTCATGTGGAGGTGGCCGGTAGGTATCTGCGGTCCGTCTGCGGGTGTGGTGGCCGTTGTCATGTGGTTTTCTGTTGTGGTGTTGCAGTTTTGTTGAGGGGTCCACGTGTGCATCCTCGCTTTTCTTGGTGTGTGTGTGTGGTTTTTGTAGTATGTGTGTGGTGCATACATGTATACACTATATAATATATATATAATATATATATATATGTATATATATATATATATATATATATAATATATGTATATATATATATATATGTAGCCTGTATGTCTGTTTGAACATTTGGACAGCTCTGTGTGTCATGAGTTCAGGGCTTTTCAACTTGTTTTTGCTTTGTAGTTCATATCATTCCCGACTACTACCATTGCTTTCCCCCCAAAAAAAATATTTAAAAAAAATTCACATCTTGTTGGTACTGTTTTTTTATATTTTTATTTCTCTGTTTTGTGATGTCATGTCCATTGCCATCTCTGTTTTATGACATAATTACCGTGCCATCTCTGTGGTGTGATGCCATTTCTTTGCCATCTCTGTTTTGGAATGTCAAGTTTCTTTGCCATTACTGCTTTGTAATGTTTCTTTGCCATCTCTGGTCTGGGATGTCATGTCTTTACAATCTCTGTTGTGGAATGTCATTCTGTGCCATCTCTGTTCTGGAATGTCATTCTGTGCCATCTCTGTTTTGTGATGTCATCTCTTTGCCATATCTCTGTCCTGTGATGTCATGTCTATGCCTTGTTGTTTCTGTACTCTCTCTCTCTCTCTCCTCTCTCTCTCTCTCTCTCTCTCTCTCTCTCTCCTCCTCTCTCTCTCTCTTTCTCTGAGTCTCTCTCTCTCTATGTCTATCCCTCTCTCTCTCTCTTTCTCTCTCCCCCCCCCTCTCCCTCCCTGCCTCCCTGCTGATTTTGTTTTATGGATTATTTTGATTCTGTGGTGTTGCTTATTGCCACTGTTGTTTGGGAATGACATGTACTTTTGTTTCATTCAAGTTGTGATTTTGTGCTTTTTTTGTTTCATTTTGTTGCTTTTTTCCCCCTTGTATGCCATGGAATGTCATTTATTTTCTCTGTGTTGTGGTGTTATTCATCCCTTGGAGTTTTTTTGTTTTTTGTAATGTCTTTTTTTGTAATTTTTTTTTATCATGTCCATTTCATTGTCACCAATATATCATTCTTCTGAGTGGGATGCCAGTTTTCTTTTCCTGTCTTCTTCCTCTCCCCCCCCCCCCTCCCCCCTCACTCTCTCTCTCTCCATTGTAAGTGTGTGTGTGTGTGTGAACTGTGCTGCTTCCTGTGTCATGTTTCATGAGGTGAACATTTCCATAAATTATTTCGTTTACAGCCCCCCCCCCCCCCCCTCCCCCTTCTCATCCTCCCCTCTTCTTTATGTCTTTCTTTCCACTTTAATTTTTCCCCATCTGATTGTCTTTCTGTCATGTTTCTATCCCCTTGATTTTTGTAATAGATCATAGACTGTAGATCTATCTATGAGCTTGATGGGAATTAGCTTAAATTTTAAATCATGCAGCTCTGAAAGAACATAGTAAGTTTCACATACGATACACACAGTGACACACCTGCACACACAGTGACACACACACACACACACACACACACACACACACACACACACCACACACACACACACACACACTACTACATATATATATATATATATATATATACACAATATATATTCACTATATATAATCAGTCAATTACATGTAAAGTTTTAGAGACAAATTTCAGGAGTGTTTTGTTTTATATTAAATATTCTTTTATCTGTTTTATTTATAACTTTTATTTGGAGGATTCGCGAGCTTATTTTGCATCCAGTCCCCATCTGCATGCGATTTTGTAAATTTGTCATCCAATCCCACTGACACAAATGGCCTGCTCTTCTGAAAGGTGGAACAGGTTTTGACATTCATGAGTGCAAGATGTTCTATGTGCGTTTGCACAAGAGTTTGTACTTGGAAGTGTCCTCAGGATTTTGTGACCCTGTGTGTGTGTGTGTGTGTGTGTGTGTGTGTGAGTGTGTGTAATACGCCTCTATCATACTATAGAGTATAGTGATTTTTGTAATGTTGATCCATGGATGAATGGTTTAGGAGGAGCCCATCCATCTACAGACATCATTAATCTATAGAGTATAGTCAAAAGCGAGAGGTTGTTGGTTTGTTCCCTTTCTCAAGTCACCTTTTAGCCTCATCCACAGAGATGGTCTGGGAACTAGTCTTTTGGAAGAGACCATAAATTTACGAAGTTCCATACATATATATGTATGTGCAATGTATACCCCCCAAAAAAACCCACCCAAAAACCCCAAAACACAACAAACCCATAGCAAAGGGCATAGATCTTGGCAAAATTAGCTTGTGAAAAAAAAAGAAGTTTTACTCTCATGAGGGGAAAAATCCCTGAAGCCAAGATGCGGCTACCTACATTAGGTAGCGCCAGCACTGCGCAACTCTTCCACGCACCCAGGAAAATGTGATTCAGTTACTGTCTTCAAATGCGTCTAACTGGACTTCTCACTGCATCGTTATGATTTTTATGCATATGGGAATAATGGGAATTGATTGATCTTTCATTACATTGTTTTGATTTTAATGTATGAGTGGAGGTTTGAATGTAGCGCAAAGCTGAAAATCGCGAAAAATGGCAAAAATTGGCAGTTCTCCGCGATCCGTGAAATTTCAGTGTTGTAGAAATATTGCGAGGGCTCACTCTTACAGCCACCAAAACATTATTAATGATAACGAATAGAAAACTGAACATTTATACTTTATTTTCATGGGTTATAACGTTAAAGCGGTAAAAATTACGTCACCGAACAACGCATTAAAAAATTTCAAATAAATACTTCGTTACCGTTCTTTGAACAATACCAAGCATGCAGGGTAGCCAATTGAAAGCTTAGCCAATCAGCTACAAGAAGACAACCACCTTTAGGCAAAAGGAGGTCAGGGAGAAGGCTCCCTTAATTTATTTAACGCCTCTGATTGGCCAATTCTACACAGGGCGAACTTCAGCTAAGGCTTCGAGCGATGTTGAAACCGATGCTGTGAATTTGACAAAACTGCAGCCACTACTCGATAAGTAATCCATTGTAGACTTTAACAATCTATTACTAAGTCATTTTTATGTCAAATCTAAGTAGTTTGATGTTGATTTAATGATTTTTTTGTTTCCATTTTGATTCGAAGTGTGCGAACATTTCGCTGAGTTAACAACAGCGGGTCGAATTGAACAGTGAGTCAAGGACTCGATCGCTTTGATCAAAATAAAGTTATTTCTTTATAATTAATATAAGTATGCAGTTCAGAATGCATTGCAATGGCCAGAATAATACTTTTAGTAAATGCATTGCAATGGCTAGAATAATACTTTTAGTAAATGCATTGCAATGGCTAGAATAATACTTTTAGTAAAAATGCATTGCAATGGCTAGAATAATACTTTTAGTAAAAATGCATTGCAATGGCTAGAATAGTACTTTTAGTAAAAATGCAGTGCAATGGCTAGAACAATACTTTTAGTAAAAATGAATTGCAATGGCTAGAACAATACTTTTAGTAAAAATGAATTGCAATGGCTAGAATAATACTTTCAGTACTTATCTTTTTTTTTTACACAAGTCTGATCGCATTCGGTATTTTAAATTTTTTTTTTATACTACCGGAAGTGGCCGTAATTCGGGAAAAGTCGTCTGCTGCAAACTTGGTTGATCTGTTGGGAATGTGTGTGTGTGCGCGCGCGTGTGTGTGCATACGACGAGCGTGTGTGTGTGTGTGCATGCGCACATGTGTGCATGTTTGGATATATATATTGATGAATAACTAACAAAGTTCTTGATCGAAGTCAAGGGGCATGCATGCTTTTGGCCACTTGAACCCAAAAATGGGTGCATAATTATAATCACATTAGAGAGAAGGGGGCAGGTGGGGGGTTGAGGGGTGGACAGGGAGAGGTATTAGCAGGGTAGCCAGTGACCAGTGGGGTTTAGCACCCTGAGAGAGAGGACTGACCTCTAAATCCTGGGAGAAAGTTGGCTGTGAGCTGGTCATGGTAGGGAATGTTTGCTTGTTTCCTGTTTCACACGATAGCGCTTGACTCCTGTCGCCTGCCAAACCCTTCACCATAAGCCAGTCAACCATAGTGAAGGAAAGCACGTCCAGACTCGAACCACCAGTCACCGGGCTGGACGAGGCCTGGGGCCTGGCATGACAGGAATGCTAACTAGTGGTGTTTTCTGTCAACAGTAGTAGTAGTAGTAGTAGTAGTAGGTTATGAGTGATGGTGTTGGAACGAAGATTTCCTCATAGTTATGTGTTTGTTATACACAAGGTTCAGGCTAGTTAGGTATCCTTAGTTAATTTTAAAGGAGTCGCCATTGCCTAACTCAAGAGGAGAAATTTATAAATACAAGTCTCCAGACCATTTTTGGTAATAAATTATGAATGTTGGGTTTAAAAAATTTTTTTTCTTTTTTAAACTAAGGAGGGCTGGTTTAAAACTAAAACTTTACCCAAATATGGTGCAATTTGAGATGAACATTTATTTTTGTAGCAGGGATTGAAGCAAGAGGAAAAGAGAACCATGCGAAAATGGTGACAATGTTCTCACGGTCACTGGCTTGGAAAGTAGCAGGACGCTTTCAATTCTTTGATTTTTTGCAAGCAGTCACTACAAGCTAAAGAATTATTTTGGTCCAACTTGTGGTCAGCCTGTTTCGGTTGGAATGGCTGGCATTCTGGTGTTCAAACACAAAGTAGGAATCGGAAATCTGGCACTCAGGAGGTGCCAGAATAGCCAAGTGATTAGAGTGTGGAGCCTGTGGTCTGATCGTCCGGGTTCAAGCCACTACTGAGGTTCCCATTTGACTTAAGGAGATTTTTCCCCTGGAGTTGACATCGATCCTGACTCCACTGCCCCGAAAATCCTTTGGATGTGTGGTCCTTTTACAGTATATTAATTTTATTATAAATCAAGGCCCCTCCTGTGGAAATGTGTATGGTATACATACATGTATGTACTCGGAATATCTTGCACACAAAAGTGAAGTTAAAACACATGAATTTCTCTGTGAGATAATAAAGTGTTTGAATCGAGAACCCGTTCTGCCTTTTGCTGTTTTGGAAGAGTAGGCCATTTTGTGCAGGTCTCTATGTCTGTCCCTCTCTGTCTCTCTATGTGTCTGTCTCTCTCTCTCTTACCCACTCTCTCTCTTCCCCTCCCTCCCTCCTCTCTCTCTCCCCCTCCCTCCCCTTTCCCTCTCTCTGTCTCACAGCCCTCTTTCTCCATCTTTGTTGTTGTTCCCTCTCTCCAACTCTGAGCTCCTTGAGTTTGAGTCAAAAGTTCGATCTTTGATGGTCTATCATTAGTATCATTATTGCCCAGTCTCTCTAATTAAGTGAATTAGTCCATCTTTGCCAATATTTCAGTCTTTGCTTTTGTTGTTTTTCAGTCTGTGTTCATCAGTCAATCAGTGTGTGTTTATTTCTTCCTCATTCCCTCATTCACTCTCAGTGTTATCTTGCCTTGAAAAAAAATGTTGTGACTTTAATTAAAGAAGTGTGATGTTTGTGAATTGGGGAGGTTAGTGGGTTTTTTAATTGATTGGTAAAATGTTGTCATTGTTTTGATACATATTATTAATAATCACACTTCCTTTTCACAAAGTAAACCCCTTTACGGTTTTCCTTCCCCTCCCCAAAAAAGTATTAAAAATTCTTTTTTTTAAAAAGACTCCCCACTCTCCCAAATCCCCTTCACCCTAAACCAAACCATAAAGAAAAAACCCAACCCACCTCACACCCACCGCACCACCCACCACCCCACACGGTGACACATACACACAGGGACCCCCCCCCTCCTCAACATCACCCTCTTACATCTCTCTCTCTCTCTCTCTCTCTCTCTCACAGACAGACACACACACACACACAGACAGACACACACACACAGACAGACACACATCTCACAGCCTCAGTCAGTCCATTCCCTTACAACCCCTGGTAGCCGGCTGTCCCTTCACATTCTCTGATTCTGGCACCCAGTGGCTGAGAGTCGGTAGCAGCGTGTGTATGTGTGTGTGTCTTGTGGATGCCTTTGCTGTTGGGCATGATGTGCTCTGAGAGAGAGAGAGAGAGAGAGAGAGAGAGAGAGAGAGAGAGAGAGAATGCAGTTGATTGCTGGTAATGTATTCAGGCATCATGCTAATTTGCAGTGCCTTTCCTGTATTGTGAATGGTCTTTTGCTTTTCATGTCCATAGTTTGTGCTTTCTTTTCTGCTTTCTATTTTGGGGTGAGTTTGTGTTGTGAGTGTTTTTCACACGCCCACGTCCGCAAGTTGAGGCTTTGTTGGATGTCATGTGGCCCTTGGGGTTTTCTTGAAATAAATCTTGAATCTAGGGAAAGGATTCACACACACTACAGCTGATATATATATATATATATTCATGTATAAACTATAATTTATTAACTAGAATAATTAATTTATTTAATAGAATAAACTATAAGATCAGTACTCTCTGTTACAAATGTCTCCACGAAACAGCACCCTCCTAGCTCTGTGAATGCTCCACCTGTACACCCCTTCTCGTTCCCTTCGCTCTGCTGCAGATTCCTTGTGCTTACAAACACCTAGATTCAACCAGTCCACTGTTGGCCATCGCTCTTTCTCTGTTTCTGGTCCATCAATTTGGAATGGCCTCCCTATCTCTCTTCGCCAAAGGCCTTCTTGTGACTCTTTTAAATCTGGTCTCAAGACACATTTGTTTCAAACCTAAGAATTTCCTCTCCTGTTTCATTTCACAGCTATCTCTGCTTTTCAACAGCCAAAAATTCCATCACCCTGCCAAAGTGTATAGTGTGTGTGTGTGTGCATTTGGACTTGTTTGAACTATTACTTGCTATTGCTTGCATGACTGTGTAAGAATGAGTTGAGTGCAAGCGCTTTGATTTGTCTGTGCAAGATACAGCGCTATATAAATTCCATTTATTATTACTATTATTATATTATTATGTATACATACATACATTTTCAACTTCACCCACTTACCATTGACTCAGGCTGCACAGGGCTGTGCTGAGCTGGAGGCGGCTTAGGTAGTAGATCTACTCTACACTGCACTATGCTGTGCTGCGGTGCGCTGCACTATGCTACAGTACACTAGACTTGACTGTGCTACACTACACTACACTGCACTGCACTACACTACACTACACTACACTACACTACACTACACTACACTACAAGTGCTACACTACACTACACTACACTACCTACACTACACTACAAGTGCTACGCTAGACTGCGCTGCACTACGCTACGCTACACTACACTACACTACAATTGCTACACTGCACTACACTACACTACAAGTACTACACTACACTACACTACACTACACTACACTACACTGCACTGCGCTGCACTACGCTACACTACACTACATAAAAATGCTACACTACACTACACTACACTACACTACACTACACTACACTGCACTACACTGCTCTACACTACACTACACTACACTACACTACAAGTGCTACACTACACTGCACTACACTACAAGTGCTACACTACACTACACTGCACTACAAGTGCTACACTACACTACAAGTGCTACACTACACTACACTATACTACACTGCACTGCACTGCACTACACTACACTACACTATACTACACTACAATCTACACTACACTATACCACTACACTATACTACACTGCACTACACTACACCACTACACTACACTACACTACACTACACTAGTGACACTACACACACACTACACTACACTACACTGCACAGATGGGTGGGGTGGCTGGAGTACTGCTGTAGGTTGTGGTCAATGTTTGGTGTTTAGGGTGGGGTGGTTTTTAGTGGGTCTTTTTGGTGGGGGGGGGGGGGGGGTGTGGTGTTGGGGGGGGGGATGTTTGTGTGGGCTTTTTTTGTTTTGGGTGGGGGTTTTTGTGTGGGGTGGGTGGGTTTAGGCTGCACTGCCTTTTTAAGTTCCTGTGTTGTTGGTTGGGGTGAAGTAGTGTGCTCTCTCCCCCCCCCCCCCCCCCCCCCTTCCCATATCCCAACTCTCTTTGCTTTGTGTTTTTTCTTTGTTTTTGTTTTGTTAATTCTTTTGGGATTTTTTTTTCTTTTTCTTTGCTTGGTTAGTTGGTTGTGTGTTGTTTTTTTTGGGGGGGGGGGGGGGGGGGGGGGGGGGGGGGGGGGGGGGGGGGGGGGGGGGGGGGGGGGGGGGGGGGGGGGGGGGGGGGGGGGGGGGGGGGGGGGGGGGGGGGGGGGGGGTGGGGGGGGGGGGGGGGGTGCTTATTTGGTTTAAAAAATGTTTTGTCATGTGTTTAGTTTTCTTTTAATTCTATTTCATGTTATTTTTGTTTGTAATTTTATTAGTATTTTTTTCATTGTTATTTTCCAAATAAAATTTTTTTTTTAACACATCATTATTTATTTGAAACTGAGTTGAATCACTCTAAGTGTTTTTTGGTGTGTTCTTGTTTATTTTGCTTTGATTTTTTTTACAATTCTGATTTAGTTTTTAAAACAAATATATACATGAATAGTGTAACATGAAATTTCAGTTATTCCATGGTTTTATACATGAATAGTGTAACAAATTGAAATTTCAGTTATTCCATCTTTTGGGTTGTTTTACTACGTTTTGGCTATTTCACTACAATACATTTTATTTCATTTCTTCTTGTTTAGGTATTTTTAAAAGTGATTTTTTTGCCGTTGTTCATTCAGTCATATGTCACAATGTGTCATGAATATATACTTTCTGTTCTGTGTATTGACCCATCGGTGTTTAATTTTTTTAAATAAATTTTATTATTATTATTTTTTTAAACGATTCTGTCAACTTCTTTGTCACTCACTCACTCACTATCACTGTATCAGGATGTTCTTGTTGCACATGATCATTTGTTTGTTTTTATGAATGTCTTTTTAAAATTTTTGATGGTTTATTTATTATAGATGTATTGTTTTGGTATACTATGTGGCCCACTGGCATACTGTGTTGTTCAGAACTTTCCAGTTTGGTTTAATTTGCTAGCTGTTGTATGTCGTTGGCTGGAGTGACGGGTCATAGGGACAACATTGTACTCCAGAATTCTCTCTCTCTCCTCTCTCTCTTCTCTCTCTCTCTCTCTCTCTCTCTCTCTCTCTCTCTCTCTCTCCTCCATCACCACACACACTACACACACACATACACACACACACACACACACACACACACACACACACACACACACACACACACACACAGTTTAAACATATACACTCATTAAAAAAAAAAGAACAAAATTGAAAAGCGCTTGGTACTAATGTCAGAGATGCAAAGTTGCTGCATATAATCAGAAAAAAAGCAAACAAACATAAGTTTAAACAATTGAAATGATTCCTCCTCCCAGAAAACAAATAATATGTCATCTAAAAAATTTTTTTAAATACATCTAGCAATGATAGATAAGAGAAGATCACAGTTCTAAGCAAAAATAAGATACATTTACTTTTTTTTTTTTAAATGAAGGAAAAATAGTTGGGCAAGATAGAAAAACTGAACAGGTTTTTGGGAGGTTGTTTTTTGTCTGCTTTTTAAGGTCTAGCAAAGATAATAATAGCAAAGCGAAGATAAATATTATTAGAAAAAAAAACTTGTTTGGCAAAGATAATAAGAAAAGGTCAACAGAGTGAAGATAATTAGGAAAAAAATGTTTGGCAAAGATAAGAAAAAGTGAGCAGGGTCGAGATAAATATAATTAGAAAAAAAACATGTGTTTGGCAAAGATAATATTGAAGCAGAGTGAAGATAAAAATTAAGAAAAAAATCATGTTTTACAAAGATAATTATAAGAAAACTGTTTAGAAGCAAAAAGAGAAATACTTTTTTTTTTTTTTAGCAGGTTTGAATGATAATAAGAAGAAAGAAAAGCAGGTAAAAGATAATCTATGTCCTTTTTTTTTTTTTAAAGTGCAGGAAAGATGACATGATGATTAAAAAGCAGAACGAAGGTAAAACTAAAAGCCTACATAATATATATATATTATATATGGGGGAGTATATTATATATATATATATATATATATATACCACACAAAGTGAAAGCATAACAACCAGCATAATAAATGTTCCCCAATATTTCGGCTTTCGCCTTCCTCAGGGGGGGTTTATTATATATGTTTTTTTAAAAGGAGGGGGTAGGGGGAGGGTGTGTGTTTCCACCTAAGATAATAAGAAAAGATATAAAGAAAAAACAACGAAGACAGTTGGGGAGGAAGGGGAATATGACTTAACGCCATTTCTTATAAATCAGTCTGATTTATGATGGCTGTATATCAGGCAGTTGTCAGCTTATTCAGAGTGGTGTGCAGCATTTTGTTCCTTTGAAGGAAGACAAGAACAGTTCATATTACAATGTTACAAGTGTCGCTCTGAAAAAGGGGAGGGGGCGCAGGGCAAAAGTCTTGGAACTTTGCACTTGAAATTGAGATGAATTGTCAGTCAGTCAAGCCTTAATGTGTTTTTCTTCCCCCCTCCACTGCACTCAACCTTTGTGTATAGAATATAGATATTTCTCTGTTTCTGTTTCTTTCTCTCTTCTGTTGTTTCTGTTTGTTTGTTTGATTAAAAAACAACAATTTTTCTGACTCTTGAGAGTCTCTTTTGGCTTCTCTGTCCCCCCTCCCCCCCTTTCTTTATTTTTTAAAGTGCACCCCATCTGTTTTAAAAAAAATAATTTTTTTTTGATGCTCTTGCATCCTCTCAATTTCTGTCTGTCACTTTCTCTCTCTGTCTCTCCTCCCCCCCCCCCCCCCCACCCCCCCCCCCCCCCCCCCCCCCCCCCACACCCACACACACACACCATGCCAAGACCTTGAGTGTTGGTCTTGAGCATTTCCCGACTTGAGCACCCTAGGGTTCACCCAGAATGTGTGCACTGTCTCACTCCCCACGCCTGTGGAGCACTTCATGTGAGGTAGAGTATGCAGGGGAGGAGCAGGTTGTGTACAGCCTGTGGCTGTCCTCAGATAACCCACCAAATGATTTAGGCAGCCATACTTCGACTTAACAGGAATTTTTCTTCTTCTCTTAATTGGAGGATGCTGCTTGTTTTTGTTTTGCTAATCCTAAGTGTGTTAAGGTTGACACACAGTGGGAGGTGGTGTGGGTGCTTGAGTTTTTGGTGTGGTGTTGTGTGTGGTGAGGTGTCTGTGGAGCTGGGGTTTATGGACTGCAGCAGCGGACAGGCAAGGAGGTCCATGCATACTGCGTGATGCATCAGTCCCTTTGAGCCATCAGGCGCTGGCCATCATTGGAGGAGGGAGCTGAATGGGGAGGAGAGGAGCTGCCCAGGGTGTTGGCTCATGGCCCCCCAGTTTTATTATTGTGTAGTCCTCCCTGAAGTCTGGCTGCTGCTGCTGCTGCTGCTGGGCAAACAGTCAGCTGATTGCCACAACATCTCGCCATCACCACCAGCGTTGTTGTTGAACCTGGGCAGAAAGTGGGGGGGGGGGGGGGGCTCTGATCCATAAGACCTGCAAGAGAGGGAGTCAGAAGAGATCTATCTATTATATACAATGTATGTCAAAAGAGGTCAGTCAGTGACCTAGCTCTGGTAATGCACCTGCCTAGAAAGCGAGAAGTGTGGGTTCCATCCCTATTTGAGCCTCAACTTTTGACCCGGAGTTGGGGTCTGGGTGCTCTAGTCTTCTGGATGAGGTGATATTCAACTAAGTCCTGAGGGCAACACAGGTTCATTGGTACATAAAAGAACCCAAAGCAATAAGAGAGTTGTCCCTGACAAAATTCTGTAGAAAAAAATGCCACTCTCATAGGAAAACACATTACACAAATGCACGCAAACAGGAAATTCAGAGAAAAGAAATAAAATGGGGGGGGGGGGGATGTTGGCGCTGCTCTTGTGGCAGGTGACATGCTGTCCCTGATGAGAGCAACTTTGAATTTCAGGCAGAGAAATCTGTGCACTGATTGTTCAGTCCAGTACAGTACAGCTCTCAAGAAAAATCCCCATGAACGGCTGTGTAGTAGCATAGCAGGAAACTGGAACCTGTGCTCTCCGTGACTGCACCGGATGAGCAGCTAGAGGTTCTAACCACCAGGCTGCGCAGGAAAAGTGTAGTCCAGAGAATATGGGGGGGGTGTTGTTCTTCAGTTTAATGTCCTTCCACTAAATAGGGATATCAGACATGCGCGCGTGTGTGTGTGAGAGAGAGAGAGAGTGCATGTGTGTGAGTTTGTACTTGTGTGTGTGTGTCAGTATGAGAAAGAGAGATAATTTGTGCGAAATATGTGTGTGTGTATGTGTGCGTGCGCCTGCCTGCCTCCCTGCCCACCCGCCTGCCTACTTGTGAGTGTGAGAGAGAGAATGGGGTGTGGGGATCCCAGGTTGTTGTTGTTTAAATTACTCAAGTAATTATGTTTTGTTTAATTCTTAATTCTGACCTGGCTAGAGCTCAAGGTTCACTTCACTCACTTAGGGTGTGATTTTGCTTCGATATATAAATGCAGCTGCTCCCCCACTCTTGTATACAGACTTTGGATATCTTAACATGATACCAGTTTGCATGAGGTTTTTGATTGTTGTTTGTTTTTTCAATTTTATCATTTGTTCCATACCAGCACACAATGTCCAATGCTTAGGAATGGGGCAGCAGGTTTTTATGAATAACGTGTGCACAATTTGTATGCGAGATCTCAGTTTATATATATATATATATATATATATATATATATATATATATATATATATATATATATATAGCCTTACTACCCAACTTTGGGGGAAGTCGAATCAGTACCGATGTTAAAACTCCAGACGAAAAAATCCCTCTCTTGGTGGTGACTCAAACCAACCAAATGTGTTCCACAGATCATGAGCACAACACTAACCACTAGGCTATCCCCTCTAACCACTAGGCTATCCTGGCCACCACTGCTTACCCCCCCCCCCCTCCCTCCCCTGCCCACCCCCTTGTGTAAAGGGGGTTGGTTGTAGGCTAGCCAGGACTGGACTAAGGGAGTTAGGTGGCCAACTCTCTAGATAGCTCTTTCTCTCTCTCTCTCTGTGCTGGTGGTGGTGGGGAGAGGAGAGGAGAGAGCTAGGCTAGGCTAGGCTACTAGCTGTGTGCTTGGCTTTGCTTGGCGCTGCCCTGCTCTGCTGCGCTCTGCCAGTGAGTGGTCAGTAAGTAGGTAGGTTGGCGCTGGGCCAGCCCCACCACCGGCCAGGTCATTGCCTGCTCCCTCCCCTTCTCTCTCTCCTTCTCTCTCCTTCGTCTCTCCTTCTCTCTCTCCCTGTTTTTTTCCCCTCCCACTGCTTTGCCTGAATCTTCTACCCTTTCCCTGCAGGCTACTCTTACTTGAAGGGCAGCAAGGAGGGAGGGAGAGGGGGGGGGGGGGTATACCTGTGTGTGTGTGTGTGTGGTATACCTCTGTGTATGTATGTGGTATACCTCTGTGTGTGTATGTGGTATACCTCTGTGTGGTGTATGTGTAGGTATACCTCTGTGTTAATGTATTTGGTATACCTCTGTGTGTGTGTGTGTGTGTGGTATACCTCTGTGTGTGTGTGTGTGTGATGTATGTGGTATACCTCTGTGTGTGTATGTGGTATACCTGTGTGTGTGTGTGTGTATGTGGTATACCTCTGTGTGTATGTGATATACTCTCTTGTGTGTGTATGTGTGTGTGTGGTATACCTCGAGTCTGTGTGTGTGTGTGTATACATGTGGTATACCTGTGTGTATGTGATATACCTCTGTGTGTGTGTATGTGTGTGTGTGGTATACCTCGAGTCTGTGTGTGTGTGTGTATACATGTGGTATACCTGTGTGTATGTGGTATACCTCTGTGTGTCCATGTGGTATACCTCTGTGTGTGTGTGTATGTACCTCTGTGTGTGTGTGTGTATGTGGTATACCTCTGTGTGTGTGTGTGTATGTGGTATACCTCTGTGTGTGTGTATGTGGTATACCTCTTGTGTGTGTGTATGTGGTATACCTCTGTGTGTGTGTGTATGTGGTATACCTCTGTGTGTGTGTGTATGTGGTATACCTTGTGTGGTGTGTATGTGGTATACCTTTGTGTGTGTGTGTGTATGTGGTATACCTTTGTGTTGTGTATACTCTGTGTGTGTATGTGGTATACCTCTGTGTATGTGGTATACCTCTTGTGTGTGTGTATGTGGTATACCTCTGTGTATGTGGTATACCTCTGTGTGTGTGTATGTGGTATACCTCTGTGTTGTGTGTTTTGGTATACCTCTGTGTGTGTGTGGTTACTCGTGTGTGTGGTATACCTCTGTGTGTGTGGTTACCCTGTGTGTGGTGGTATACCTCTGTGTGTTGTTTGTGTATGTGGTATACCTCTGTGTGTGTGTGGTATACCTCTGTGTGTATGTGGTATACCTCTGTGTGTGTGTGGTATACCTCTGTGTGTGTGTGTGTGTTTTGTATACCTCTGTGTGTGTGGTATACCTCTGTGTGTGTGTGTATGTGGTATACCTCTGTGTGTGTGGTATACCTCTGTGTGTGTGTGTGTGTGTGGTATACCTCTGTGTGTATGTGGTATACCTCTGTGTGTATGTGGTATACCTCTGTGTGTGTATGTGGTATACCTCTGTGTGTGTGTGCATGTGGTATACCTCTGTGTATGTGGTATACCTCTGTGTGTGTGGTGTGTATGTGGTATACCTCTGTGTGTGTGGTATACCTCTGTGTGTGTGTGTATGTGGTATACCTCTGTGTATGTGGTATACCTCTGTGTGTGTTATGTGGTATACCTCTGTGTGTGTGAAGGAGTTCAGAACTGGCCCATTTCCTCTCTCCTCGCTCACTCTCTGGTTCTCTCTGGCTCTTGCCCCTCCCCACTACCCTCTCCCCCATCCCCCATCCCACTTTAAGCTGTAGTAGTGTAGTAGTCATTGTTGACTTAGGCAGTGGAGGTGGATGAGGAGAGATAAGCATGCAACCCACATTGTGCCAGTCAGTGTACATCTCTGCTGTTGATAGCTTCCCGCCTGTGTGTGTTCGTGCATGTGTGCGTGAGTGGGCGTGTGTGTGAATGAGTGAGGAGAGATAGGGAGTGGTGTGTGTATGCATGTGGACGAGTGTGAGGAGAAAGTGTGTGTGTGCGTGTGTGCGCACATGTGTGTATGTGTGTGCACGTGCGTGCACGCATACTTGCACCCATGTGTGTGCTTGCACTTTTCGCCAGTGGTATGGTGGTTTAGTGTTGTGGTCACCACACCTTTGCTTTAGCTTCATTGTGAGAAGAGTGAAAGTAGAAAAAGAAAAAGATTGTCACAGCCATGCCCAGACTGACTGTTGTGTGGTAGGTGTCTTATACTGTATTGCTTTGTATTGTTTTGCATTGTATTGTATCATATTGTATCGTATCATATTCCACTTTCAGTCCTGGCAGGTTTCTCTGTGTGAAATTCAGGCCACTGTCCTTGGGGAGAGTGCAGTGCTGCAAGGATAGATAGTGCCACCCTTTTCTTTCATCTTTTCATGGATGGTGTGATTTCCCCCCCCCCTGTCTTTTACATCTTTTTGATAATGCTTGTTTGGGGGGGGGGGGGGGGGGGGTGGTTCTCTACAGAATTTAGGCATGAACCACTCTCCTGTTGCCATGGGTTCTTGTACAGGTCTAGATCTACACTGAGTGCTGGTTGCACACAGACTCTGTCATCTGAAACTTAGTGAAAGACAGCCAGCTAGCTCCCAGAACGCCGCCACATCTGTGGGGAGACTGTAGTGGATGAGGGCAAAATGGCTTAGTTCACATGGAGATCTATGGACCCGCATCTGCCTGCTTTCAAGATGGGTGCCTTACCTCGATCGCCAATCCACCCACAGCCAGTAGGATTAGGGTTGTGTTTTTTTGGTGTGTTTTTGTTTTGTGTTCCTTGGTCAGACTTAGACTAAGTACTGAGGCACACCAGTGGTGAGATTTTGAATAAAATGCGATGATCATCTGCCTATGACTAGGGTAGCCACATTCTGACTTCAGGGATGATGTTTCAATGTGACAACAGTGCGTATGCTGGTTTTTATTAAATTAAAAAAAATTGTCTGTTCCTACCAGCATGGCCTACTCTTCCAAAAGGTGGAATGGGTTTTCATGAGTGCACAAGATTTTTGCGCATGTTCATAGTCTCATCCAAAGTATTTTGGGGGAGGTGGAGTCAGTTTGGAGGTTAAATTCTCCAAGGGAAAAATGCCCTGGAATGGGCATCTTGGTGCTATGGGAGGCAGGCTCAACACTCTATCACATCCTGCAGCGAGCAGGTATTTAAACGAAATCAGCAAGCTGGTTCCTGGTTTTGGTAATGTAATAGTTGAAGTCACACAGGCTGTAAGCCACTCAACAGTTTGCAAACTGCTTCATGCACTTTCCTAGATTGATAATGATATTTAAAGGAAAGTGGAGGAAGCAGTTTGCAAAATGTTCAGTTGTGCCCAACAGTCTGCTAGATTATGGGAATACGAATATTTACAAAATTTTATTTACAGAGGGTAGTAGATTAAGTACAATGACAAGTACAGCCCTCAAAGGGTGGGGGTGTGGAGAGTATAAACACCAAAGCACAAGCAATATATCTGAAAGGAAAAAAATATGGAAAGGAAAATAGTAAAGGAAATGACAGGAAGAGAAAATACACCATGAGTAAACAAATACATCAAGAACAAGTATGTAGTAATGTCATTGCTATCGTCGTCGCCAATGTACTACTACTAGTAGAGAAGATGATGTTTCATGATGCTGAGGGGTAGTGGCGATGATGGCGGTGCCAAGGATGATGATGGTGACAACATTGAACAAAAACAACAGTGGTGAAGATGATGACAAGAGAGAGGTGATGGGATAGGTGATGGTGACAGTGACAGTATGCTCCAGGAGCACAGTATCACATGTTTTGTTTGGGTTTGGTCAGCTGATGATAATACACATCATCATTCACTCTGCAGGGGAAAATTAAACAGAATTTTGTTTTGTTTTGGAAAGAACAGTACTTGCAAAGTGGGCATGTGTACTTAAACGTTGTGTGTTTTTTGTTCTCTTTGAAATCTGTTTTGTTGTTTTTTTAATGTGTTTTTTTTTTTGGGGTGGTGGTGGTGGTTGATATTGTGTAATAGGAGTGGACATAAAGTACATGGTAATTAACCTTGAAAGAGAAAGGATTGGAGAAAGTGAGAGAGAGAGAGGCTTTCATCTTTGAGCAAACTTTGTGTGTGTATTATTTAATTTTATTTTATCTTTGTAGAAAAGGATAGATTACATGAAGCCTTTGATTTTAGGATGGTTTACAGAAACATTCTTTTCAGATATGATCAGCAAGCATTTCAACTGAACACTCAACACATGCACACACCATGCACACCACACACACACACCCCCACACCCACTCACACACCTCACACACACACAACACACACACACACACAAAACACCACACACCCCACCACACCCCACAAAACACTAAATGCCGTGTTAAAAAGAAGAATCTAACTGCAAGAAAAATTTCAATAGCTATACTTAACTAAAGGAAGTCCACATTTTTTACATTATGCATGCATAAATTTATAATTATCATTTAAGTAGGGGAGGAGAGAGAATTGTGTGTGTGTGTGATCTAATCTTTTTGTTGAGGGAAAAGAATAGCACACGTATGCACACATTATGGTTTCTTTCAATTGTATTTTTTTTGTTTTGTTTGTTGTTGGTTTTGGTTTGGTTTTTTTACATGCAGCGCTCTGCCAAGGACAATTGATTGTACTATACCTAATAAAAATGAAGAGAGGGAGACAAGCAGAGAAGGGTTAGTGCACTGGTCACTGCTTCCTTCATTGTGTGGTGTGATCTATTATATATATATATATATGGTGTAGAACTGCAAGTGACCCACCACCAGTATAGCCCACCAGCAGTAGAGTGGCCGGTGGCAGTCAGCGTGCCACGTGAGTGCAGGACCAGTGCCAAGGGCTTTCTGGCCAGCGCCACTTTTTCGTATGGTTAGCTCACACCCTTTGCCGTGCTCAACCCCCCCCCCCCCCCCCCAAAAAAAAAAAAAAAAAAAAAAACAAAAAAACAACACAAAAAAAAACAAACCCCCCAAAAACAAACCAAAAACAACAACAACAAAAACAAGAAAAAAAAGAAAGAAAAAAAACAAACAACCCCCCAAAAACCAACAACACACCAACCAAACCAAAAAAAAACCAACCAAACAAACCCCAAAACAACAAAACAAAACAAACATTCTTTGTCTGGATCCCAGCCAAGCATGGATTGATCTGGGCTTCCGTGTGAGTCTGACTTTGCTAGTTGTGACGGTCAGTGTGTGTTGACAACACTGACGACTCTAGTTTAAAGCTTTGTCGGTGTTAAAGCTTTATCGGTGCAAAGAGACGGCTGAGGGAGAGGAGAGCAAGGCGCTGTGAATGTTTTGCCATTGAAGTAAATTGCTACCCCACACCCGCACTAGCTTCAGCATTAATTCACTCCCTGGCTGTTTTAGAGCTCTTGTTTTTGTTTGGATACAACATTAAAAAACAACAACTAAAATCTTTGTTGTTTCAGGGAAAGAACGAAGGGAAAGGCTTTATTTTATGTAATTATTTATTTATTTCTATTTTGAGAATAATGGATTAAGCACCCATTTGCTTTTTTTCCCCATCCAGTTCACATGTGTATGCAGTTTTGTATATTTTTGTCATCTGTTCCCACCGGCACACAATGGCCTACTCTTCCGAGGCGGAACAGGGTTTTAACGTGTGCGCAAGATGTTCTGCATGCGTTCGCAAACGGGACCTCTGGTTTATAGTCTCATCCAAAGGACTTTTGGGAAGAGTGGAGTCAGCACTGATAACTCCAGAGAAAAATCCTCTTCAACGCGATTCAAACTTGGGTCAGCAGATCACGAATGCATCACTGTAACCACCGGGCTACCCCGTCTCCCGTTTCACATCGCATGGACACCACACCACACCACACCACCACACCACACACATTCCACACTTAGTCCATCCAGGTCTATGCTGTCTTTACTCTGGTCGGTGGTTGTATGAAAACCGCGCCGCGCTCCTTGAAAATAGAACAGTCCTCCCCTCCCTCTGTGCAAGGACTGTTTGTGTTCACCTGAACTGCGGAACGTTGGCCCAGGATGGAAAAGGTCTCAGCGGACGTCTTGTTGCCCCTCAAACATGCTGGGGAGGAGGAGGGTGCCTTCCACCAGTCCCTCTGCCCCGCCCCAGAACACAGGTTGGACTGTGGACAGCAGCAGCAGCAGCAGCTCTGTAGAAAGAAGCTGGGAGACTGACCACTGTCACTGATGAACTAGTAGTAGTAGTATGTCTCCACCTGGACATCCACGTAGTTGTGTGTGTGTGTGTGGGAAGAGAGAGAGAGAGAGAGAGAGAGAGAGAGGAGAGAGAGAGGAGAGAGAGAGAGAGAGAGAGAGTGTGAGTGTGTGTGTGTGGTGCTACTCCTCCCCCCATTCTGCCTTCACGTTAAGAAGAGAATGTAAACAAGAGGCTTCTTGACAAAATAGAAGGAATACAAACTCTCAATTTCCCACACATTGATGAACGCGTACTGAAGTATCATCAGCCTAACCAACATAATTTTGTTTTCTGTCTCCTCCTGTCTCTGTCAAAAACCAGTGCTCTAAATCGTTGATACCCGGGCAATTGCTCACCCCAGCACAGCCTCTGGAGTGCTTCAAAGGTAGGCTTTGAACAGCCGTTTTATTGCAAATTAACAACATGGGAACAACTCAAAATTGACCTCGGGTGCAATGCTTTATTATTGTTTTAAAAAAAAATTTAATTATTCTTTTATTTCTTTCTTATTCTTTTATTTCGAGGATAAAGGAATAAGCATTCATGTGCTTTTTTTTTCATGCAGTCCCCGTGTCAATTTTGTCATCCGTTCCCACCGGCGCACAATGTCCTACTCATTGTGTGGTGGAAGATCACGGTTTTGTTGGCATCTGTTAAAAGGAACTTTCCCCAACACCATCACACAGCCAGCGCCTCTAATAATGAAGACTGCTAAAAAACAAACCCACCCCCTGGGTCTCAGTCCCCAACACGCACCACCACGAAGAGCGCGCATGATGTCTAACCATCACTAGCCGTGGCCTGCCCCCTAGCTGACCCAAGGCTACATACCTGCCTGCCCTCCCTCCCTCCCTCTCGCCCTGGGCCGGAACTACTGGCTACAACAGTGGCTGTGGAGAAAAAAAAATTGGTGATATGGGGGGGGGGGGGGGGGGGGGGGGGGGGGGGGGGGGGGGGAGGAGAAGGAAATCGGTGACCTATCGTTTGTGGTGGTGGTAGTAGTGTGTGTGGTGGAGTGAGAGAGAGAGAACTCTGAAATGGTTTAATTGCACATCGGCCTTGGGCCACAATAAAATGCAAAGTAGATTTGGGAAACTCCCGGAAAGCATCATGATATAACGCAGTACATAAACACACAGTAATCAACAGTCAATACATGTTCATGCGTTTTCAATATACTAAACAACTTTCAATACAGATTAAATTCAGTTTTGCTTGATTTTCACTTTCCTTGTTTAATCAGACACTAGATTATGCGTATATACGAAAACGAGGAGAACATTGTTCCATACTTTAGGTTACTTCTATTACAATGAAGGTGGATTTTTTTCATTCTTGGATATTAGACTTTAATCTCAACACTTCAGTAATTATGCCTTCCTTCTGTTCATATACTACAATACAACATTTGCAAATATTTCTGTCTTTCTCGTCATTGTTTTGTTCTTGAATACAACACTATTAACATTCTATAATACACAGTATTCCCTGCATTTTGCTGCATACTGATGTACCAAGCTTTTATACAAATAAAGGGTGGGGGGGAGTTGATACCCCATTCATTAGGTAAGCACACTCACACAGAAGTACAGATACTGATAAACTCAATGTTTAAAATATTTTCTTCCGCCTGTTGATTGCATGGAACACATATTTCGATAAATTATGTCTGTGGATAGGGTTAGTGGCTTTTAGCAAAATGTGCAGAGGAAGTCCATTCGATTCCTTCAGAAATTTAAGCCTCAAATCATCATACATAGGACAGGCAAACAAAAAGTGCTGTTCATTTTCAATATGATTTTTACAAAATGGACAAGCTTTATCATCGTTAGATTCCTTGTAGCGATGTACATGAGAGAGAGTGTGTGTGTGGAGAGAGAGAGAGTGTGTGTGTGTGGAAGAGAGAGGTGTGTGTGTGGAGAGTGTGTGTGTGTGTGGAGAGAGAGTGGTGGTGGAGAGAGAGAGTGTGTGTGTGGAGAGTGAGTGTGTGTGTAGAGAGAGTGTGTGTGTGTGAGAGAGAGAGAAAGTGTGTGTGTGGAGAGAGAGAGTTGTGTGTGGTGTGGAGAGAGAGAGAAAGTGTGTGTGTGTGAGAGAGAGTGTGTGTGTGTGTGGAGAGAGAGAGAAAGTGGTGTGGTGTGAGAGAGAGAGTGTGTGTGTGTGGAGAGAGAAGAGAAGTGTGTGTGGGAGAGAGAGAGTGTTGTTGTGTGTGGAGAGAGAGAGAAAGTGTGTGTGTGGAGAGAGAGAGTGTGTGTGTGTGGAGAGAGAGAGAAAGTGTGTGTGTGAGAGAGAAGTGTGTTGTGTGTGGAGAGGGATGTGTGTGGAGAGAGAGAGTGTGTGGAGAGAGACTGTGTGTGGAGAGAGAGAGTGTGGTGTGGAGAGAGTGTGGTGTGTGGAGAGAGAGAGAGAGAGTGTGTGTGGAGAGAGAGAGTGTTGTGTGTGTGGAAGAGAGAGTGTGTGGGTGTACCAACGTCCAGGGTGTTGGTAGATCTATGTAAGAACTGCCTGGCTTGGTGCGGAATGGAGGGAGGAACCTTTGTTGGAACAGGGAACTGTGGGAGATTTCTGCCTTCTGTCGTTGCTGTGAGGGAGGGAACTGTGGGAGATTTCTGCCTTCTGTCGTTGCTGTGATGGAAGGAGGGAGGGAACAGTTCACTGTGGGAGAACTTCAGCAACTGTGATGGAAGGAGGGAGGGAACAGCTCACTGTGGGAGAACTTCAGCAACTGTGATGGAAGGAGGGAGGGAACAGCTCACTGTGGGACAGCTGTAGAAGGAACTAGGGGTTAGGTGACGGACAGGGTGTTCAGGGCCTGCTGTATGTTCCAACCTCCTGACCTTGGGTAGTGTCACGTCACCAGGATGGTTGGTTTTTGTGTGTGTTGTTTGTCAATGTTGGCCTTCCCTTGAGAAAGCTTGACATGTATACAGGAAGTCTTCAGTGTAGCCCAAGTTGAGCAGCGTCTACTAGAAAGAAGCCACCTTCCTAGCCGTTGGGAAGGGAATGACGCCTGAGGAGGGGCAGGACGTGTTCATGAAGGCGGGGCTGTCTGTGTGTCACAAGAAAGGAAAACAAAGGCGGCCTGCTTTGGGGACCGAGAGTTCCAGAGCTTCCAAGGGAAAAAGTCAAAAGAGCTCGAATTTCACACAAGAGAGATTAGGATCGGTGGTCTAGAGGTAACGCACCGGCCTAGATCGCGAAAAGTCCGGGTTGAAAGTCTGCGGTGGTTCGATCCCCGCTTGGGCCCAAAACTTTTCATGAGTGGTGGTCGGGGTGCTAATCTTTCGGTTGAGACGATAAACCGAGGTCCCGTATGTTACGCACAACTATTCAGCGCATGTAAAAGAACCCACGGCAAGAGAGTTGCCCCTGGCAAAATTTTGTAGAAAAAAAGCCGCTAAGATAAGGAAACAAAATGCAGTTGCAGACAGGAAAAATGGAAAAAGAAAAAAAGTTATACTGGGTGGTGCTGCTCTTATGACGGCGCGCTCTCTACCGGGAGAGCATCCCGAATTTCACGCAGAGAAATCGGCTGTGAGTTAAGTGGTATAATTCACACACACACACACACACACACACACACACACACACACCAGGAGCCGAAACAGGCTAAAGGCATGGTCCTTACTCAAATATTCCCAAGTACTGCCTTCAAAGTTTTATGTTGTAGTGAATTTTTGCCCCTTTCGAATCTTGGATAAAAATCATTTTTATGATGGGAATGAAGTTTAACCGGTTACCTGCACTTGTTTTTCCTCGTATATAATATTAAATGTACCTGCCCTGACTGGAAGAGAAGGGTGCAGGAAAGAGATGGATACAGTTGAACACAAGATCTGACTGCAAGAGAAGGGTGCAGGAAAGAGATGGATACAGTTGAACACAAGATCTGACTGCAAGAGAAGGGTGCAGGAAAGAGATGGATACAGTTGAACACAAGATCTGACTGCAAGAGAAGGGTGCAGGAAAGAGATGGATACAGTTTGAACACAAGATCTGACTGCAAGAGAAGGGTGCAGGAAAGAGATGGATACAGTTGAACACAAGATCTGACTGCAAGAGAAAGGGTGCAGGAAAGAGATGGATACAGTTTGAACACAAGATCTGACTGCAAGAGAAGGGTGCAGGAAAGAGATGGATACAGTTGAACACAAGATCTGACTGCAAGAGAAGGGTGCAGGAAAGAGATGGATACAGTTGAACACAAGATCTGACTGCAAGAGAAGGGTGCAGGAAAGAGACGGATACAGTTGAACACAAGATCTAAGGGGCGATGCTAACAACACTACTTACTGGCGGTAGTGGTCACTTGGTGGGGTCTGATGATAAACCAAATTTTTAAAAAGAAGAAAAACCGTATCATTCATTTTGATCTTCTTCCGTACCTGCTACTGTCCTTCCTGTGTTGTCGTTGGGTACATGCTTGTAGTTTAAGCACTAGGTCAGGTCAGGTCAGGTCTGCTTTATCCGTTTATGTTATTTAATTAATTGATTTATTAATTGATTTTTTTTATATTTTACCTCCAGCTCTTAGTCAAGAAAAATAGAGAGAGAATTCTGAACTCTGAATAATTTTCTTGTACAAGGCCACTAGACTCATTACAATTTCACACACTTTCTCCCCCTCCTCCGCGTGAGAGAGAGACAGACAGACAGAGAACTCTGAACTCTGAATAATTTTCTTGTGGTATTTTCTTGCAGAAGGCCACTGGACTCATTACAATTTCACACACTTTCTCCTCCTCCCGCGCGCGCGCGCGAGAGAGAGAGAGAGAGAGAGAGATCTGTATCTTATGTCTTCTTCAACCCCCCCCCCCCCCCCCCCCCCCCCCACACACACACACACACACACCACCACACACCACCACACTACACACTCTCTCTCTCACTCCCCCCCCCCCCCCCCCCCCCCCCCCCCTCTTCCTCCCACCATCTATCTGCGCCGCATTTTGGTTGACTTGTGTGTTGTATGACGGAGCTCATAATTATGAACATTTTGAAGATTATTATGACTTTTCTTTCCTGTGTTCTCTCTCCTCCACACCACCCCCCCCCCCCCCCCTCCCCCGACATCTTCTTTCTTAGTAATTGCTTGCTCTATATTTGATAATAATAATCGACATTTTCCACCCCCCCCCCCCCCCCCCCCCCCTTGTTGTTTTTTTATTCTGAGGTTCAGATATATTCAATGGTGTGATTTTTGCGTATACGACGGTTTGGCCACCATTAAGGTACCTGCATTCTGACTTCGGGTTGGTTGTTTTTTCTTTCGTGTTTTGATGTTTTTGCTTAATTGGTTTTTCCCCCCAGAGCTTTTGGATTTTGTTTGTTTTTGAAGTGTTGATTTTTGTTTTAAAACTAAGAGCTGTATTTAAGGAAATAAATAGACGAAAAAGTTGTGAAGCGTGCTTATTCTTTCCCTCGGTAAAGTAAAAGATTCTCTCTCTTTCACGCACACACACGCGTGCACGCACACACACACACACACACACACACACACACACACACACACACACACACACACACATACATCTTGGTAACAGAAAAAGAAAAAAAAATAAACAGTAAGAGTTGGGGGAAAGGGAGGGGGGATAGACGAGGGAGACGATGTGTGTGTGTGGCGAGGATGGTGGGGGGAAGGGGGGGAGCAGGAACAAGGAGGTAGGCTTCGTCCTAAGAGGGACTCTTGAAACATTTTCTTTGATGCTGTGCCGTTAGGACCCAGTTCCTCCCTCCCTCCCTCCCTCCCTCCCTCTTTTAGGCAGGGCCTCCTCTGCTAGGGTGGAAGACGCCAAGTGGCAGCGAAGGAGAGAAAATGGGATTTTTTAAGGACCAGCAACAATGTAGGTGTTTGATCAGGTTTTGGGTTGTTGCCCCCCCCCCCCCCCCCCTCCCCCTTCTTCTGTCTTGTCTGTTCCTCTGTCTCTGTCTGTCTGTCTGTCTGTGCCTCTCCTCTCTCTCTCTCTCTCTCTCTCCTCTCTCTCTCGCTCGCCTCCTTGCTCGCTCTCGCTCTCGCTGCCGCGCTTGCTTCGATTTATTTGTTTTACAAGATTCAGCGCTATAAAATTCCATAATATTATATTCTTCTTCTTCTTCTTCCTCTCTCTCTCTCTCTCTCTCCTCTCTCTCTCTCCTCTCTCTCTGCGCGCCTCTCTCTCTCTCTCTCTCTCTCTCTCTCTCTGCGCGCGCGCGCTTCGATTTGTTTGTTTTACAAGATTCAGCGCTATATAAATTCCATAATATATTCTTCTTCTTCTTCCTCTCTCTCTCTCTCTCTCTCCTCTCTCTCTCTCTCATCTCTCTTCTCTTCACCTCATCTCTCTCTCTCTCTCTCTCTCTCGTCCTCTCTCTCTCTCTCTCTCGCTGGGCGAGCGCTAACCTCTCTTGTCTTCTGCAGTGAACCAGTTAAGTGTCTTCGCGTAGCCCGTGGAATACATGTTGGTGTGTGTGTGTGTGTGTACTCTGTGTGTATGGTGTATGTGTGTGTGTGTGTGTGTGTACTCAATGTGTGTGTGTGTGTGGAGGAGGGGAGGAGAGAGAGAGAGAGGGGGGGGGGGGGGGGGGGGGGGGGGGGGGGGGGGGGGGGGGGGGGAGAGGGAGGGGAATGTACTTCTCCGTCATCTGCCCACTCAAGACTCGAGTTCTGTCTGACCGCATTCTGAGAGATTTTTCATAGTGGTTAAAAAACCAAAACAACACCCCCAACCAAACACCAAACAAAAACAGATCAGGCATGGAGAGAATACAACACACTGCTGTAGTGTAGGGAACCTATGTATGTAACTGAGGCTACTTAAAACTCATACCAGCTGGTTTGACCTTTTCCCCCTCACATTAATACAGTAATGTTCACACAGAAAGTTGTACAGTAGAACTGGGGACATTTCGCCATTTAAAATTAGCCTTGAACGTGAGCACAGAATATAAATGACTCCCCAGAGATTTGCCCCACACAGATTTCTCAACTAAGCCTTACACTTGTTTGTTATTCGCAGGTTAACGTCCTAGTATACAGATCTCGGGGATTGTTACTCATTCATCTCACAAATTTCACCATTTAGCCTCAGTCCTCCTACAGAATGTTTTAAAAAAAATTTTTTTTCCCACAATTTGCAGATTAAGCTTCATGCAGAACTTAAAAAACAAACTTGTCTTACAAAGTTCACAATATAGCCTGATACAGAACTAAAGATTTACTGTCACACAATTCACAAATTAGCCTTACATAGGACTCGCCATCTACTCTCACACAGCTCACAAATGAGCCTCACATACGACTCACCATTCACACCATTCAGCAATTAGTCTTGCAAAGGACTTACCAATCACTTTCACATAATTCACAAATTAGCCTCGCACTTACGGACAATCTTTTTTCTCAAGCCTGCACAACCTACTTACGCCTCAGTGTATTCATTCGCGCGCGTGGTGTGTGTGTGTGTGTGTGTGTGCGCGCACACACACGCACGCACGCCTGCCAATACAGTTTTACATGTGAATTAATTAATGGCAATGACGGTGGAAGAATTCTGGATCGAAAAGTTGAAAAAGTGCAATCCTTGTCATCAGCATGGTGGATTCAAACAAACAAACGAACAAAATCCACACACGCACACACAAAAACCCAACCAGTTAACCCCCACCCCCAACTCCTGAAAGAAGAAACAAAATATATCAACAATAAAAATATTTTAAAAAAACAACAAAACAAACAATCCCACCCACCCACCACCACCACCACCCCAAGAAGAACAGGAAGCAAGGGAAACAATTTTTAAAAGAAAGAAGAGAAACCGTAGGAGCAAACGATGAAGGAAAAAAAAATAGAGAAAAAATAATGTTGGGTATAAAATTTAGGGCCGCCCCGATTTTATTTATTTATTTATACCACTTTAAGTCTCTCTCTCTCTCTCTCTCTCTCTCTCTCTCTCTCCTCTCTCTCTCTCTCTCTCTCTCTCTCTCTCTCTCCTGCATGACATTCGGGCTGCCCACCCCGGGGAGAGCGTGTCGCCACAACAGCAGCGCCACCTATTATTTTTTTCCCCTGTCTGCAAGTATGTTTCTCTCTCAGAGTGGCTTTTTTCTAACGAATTTTGCCAGGAACAATTCTCTCGTTGCCGTGGGTTCTTTCACGTACGCTAAATAATTATGTGTAACACACGGGACCTCAGTTTATCGTCTCATCCGAAAGACCAGCACCCAGACCACCCCTCGTGGTCTAATAGATGGGAGAAAAGTTTCGGGCCGAAACGGGGATCAAACCACCGCACACTTCCGACCCGGACTTTTCGCTTTCTAGGCAGGCGCGTTACCTCTAGACCAGCGATCTATGAACTAATCTACAGACCTGCAGTGCCTTCTCTGTGCTTGACCAAGGTACCTATGTGGGTGTACACACACTCTCTAGCCGAAAACCCAGCCTTATACTAGTTCAAACGGTAGTACTGATGGAATGGATTTCGGATATGTGGAGTTTTGGAGCAGGTATAAGCTAGGCTAGGACGAAGGAGAAACTGTGTTAGTTAGTTCTTCAGTTTAACGTCCTTCCACCAAAAAGTGATATTAGACGGTTAAGTGTGTGTGTGCGTGTGCGTGCGTGCGTATGTGTGTGTGAGTGTGTGTATACGTCCGTGCATGTATGTGTGTGCATGTATGAGTGTATTTGCGTGCGTGAGTGTGTGAATGAGTGAGTGTGAGTACATGAGTGAAATTGTGGGCGTGTGTGAGTGCATGCGCGCGCGCGTGTGTGTAAATATATCAGAGAAATTGTGTTGTGTATGTGTGTGCCTGTGTGTGTGTGCATATGTGCGTGAGTGCATGCGTGCGTGTGTGTATGTATATGTTTGTGTGTGTATGCATGTGTGTGTGTGTGTGCGCGCGCTTGTTTGCGTGTGAGCGTGCAAGTATGTGTGGGGGTCTTGCGTGCGTGT
>CM054164.1:9487432-9522432 GCA_028751875.1 Rapana venosa
CGTCTTTTTAAAGCCTACGCCGAAACCCTCAACCTTCGCTGGCTTCAGCTAGCTATGTGTGTGGTGGTGGTGGTGGGGTGGTAGCAGTAGCAGCCGAAAGAGGGGTCAGTGACCTTTCTCTCCACCCCCCCCCCCCCCCCCCTTCCTTCTCCTCCACCCCCGGCCAGTGTGAGGCAGGCCACTGCTTCACTGTCCACTCTGCCTGTGCCTGATCGGGTCAAGGTCGTTTGTGGGGTCAAGGGTCAAAGTGCCATTAGTTCCCTTGGCTGCGTGCCTGGCTCACTAGAGCTCTGTGTGCATGTGTGTGTGGCGCAGTGATTCTGAGAGAGAGAGAGAGAGTTTCATTTATTTAGTCTTTTATTTCAAGGATAATGGAATAAACATGTTATTTTTGTTTGGGGGGCTTTTTGATTTGTTTTTGTGTGGGGTTTTGTTTTTTTACACCCAGTCCCCATGTGCAAGCAGTTTTATTTTCTCATCCGTTCCCACCAGCACTCAATGGCCTACTCTTCTGAAATACAGAACAGGTTTTAACATGTGCGCAAAATGTTCTCCATGCATTTTGTACATTGGGCCTGTGCTCATCTGAAGGTCAGAGAGAGTGTGAGTACATGTGTGAGAAAGAGATAGTGTATAATATACGTGTGTGTTCATGAGTGTCTCTGAATGAGACAGTGAGAGAGAGAGAAAGGGGGGGGGGGGGGGGGGGGGGGGGGTATTGAGACTGGAGAGAGGAAAGGGTAGATCTATTGAAGTGAAGGTACTGTCAGAAATGGCAGGACCATGCCTTGCTTAGTCATTCTTTTTTTTTGGGGGGGGGGGGGGGGGGGGGCACATAAAATATGCATTGTCTTGCCATAACTGCTCTTTTCTTCCTTCTACTTCTTTTTCTTGTGGCGTGGGTGACATTTTAGAATTGAAAGAGAGGGAGGGAGAGGGATAGAGAAGAGGAGGGGCAATCACAGTAAAATGTGAGATCATGGCAAGACAAATGGTTTGTTATTGGGTTTTTTTTGTGGGGCTTATGTGATCTGCATCGTGGAAGGGTAATAATATCACATTAAGTGATTAACACTCCCACCCACCCACCCACCCAATTCTGGTAGCAGTCCTGTGGGCGACATGGGGAGGGAGGGGGAAGGAAGGAAGGAAAATGCAATCTTGAACTAGATGTTGGAAAGTGCGAGGGAACTGGACAGCAGCTCTGGACAGAGCTGTGTCACTATCAGTGTACTGTCGTGTTGATCAGGCGGTGCTGGATATCTGTTGAATTTGAAACCTTTGGATGACATAATACCATAACACACTGAGCAAGGTTGGGAATCTTGAGATGGGGAGTGGAGGTGGGGGTGGGGGGGGGGGGTGGCTGCCTGAATAGGAATATGGATTGTTCTGTTGGACTATACTTATATATATATCATATACTGTATGTCTGTCTGCCTGTCTGGTGGGAGTGTGTGTGTGTGTGAGAGAGAGAGAGAGAGAGAGGGGGGGGTGTGTGTGTGTATCTGTGTCTTCGATTTTATGTCTGTTCACTCTCAGTGATATTAGTATCTGTGAGAGAGAGAGAGAGAGAGAGAGAGGAGAGAGAGAGAGAGAGAGAGAGAGAGAGCTGTGTGTGGATGTGTGGGCATACCAGTGTTTGTGATTTTACCTGGGTGAGTTTATGACTGGCTGGGGTATTGCTGATTTGGGGGTGCTTTTTATAGTGCGCTGATGTTGGGATATTGTGCTGTGGTATTCTTTTCCCTAATATGTACAAGTTGACTGTGTTTGTTACCACAGTTGAATGTCTCTGTCTCTGAGATGATTAAGTGGTTTGAATTGTCATAAGAGTCTGCTGTATCAGTGTATGTTTGTCTGGTGCTGGCTTTTATATTCAGGTTTGTCATAGCGCCAGTGTCAGTGCTCATTTTTACTTAGTGTTTGTGTGGTTTTGTGTTGTTGAATTTTTTTTTTGGGGGGGGGGGGGGGGGGGGGGGTGGGGGGTGGGGAGAAAGTGGGTCATTTTGCCTGCCTGTCTGTGGCTGAGCCTGCTGATCAGTCTGGTGGTCTAATGGTCGCCTGTCACATACATAAAGAAAAGTAGAATGCAACATGTTTTTAATGTACATCACTTTTAGCCAAAAATAGATAATAATTATAATTGATGTTTTTGTTGTGTCAAATAAGTCTACATGACTTAAATGGCAATAAAATATTCTGAATCTGAATCATGGCACGTTTCATCACGTAAACAATATGTCACTGTCTGCTTAGAGGAGGGGGGGGGTATAAAGAAGAACATTGAAATTGGAAGTTGTAAAGTACAAACTCCATAAAAGAAAGCAGATGACTGTGTGATAGAAAGCGACAAGAAGAAGCTGGAAAAAAAGGAGGGAAGGGTTGGACACTGGTGGCAGTGTAGGCAAGTGCTGGACAGGGACAGCTTCAGCCTGCAGTAGTTTACAGGGGAAAGGAGGGAGGGCCTTCACCTGGCAGGGTGGCGAGTTCTCTGCCTCAGTGTCTGTGTGGAGAGGGTTTGGGGATTTTATATATATATATATATATATATATATATATAATGTTTGTAGTATTGAGTGTTCCCTGCTGTTAAGGGAAGAGAGATGGAGAGAGAGAGATCAAAGGTTTGATGTTCAAAAATGCGAAGGAACTTGAAAAAAAGGGGGTGGGGTGGCGGGGTTACAATGTAAAAAAATGGTAATATTGTATCAATTTGTTGTGTGGTGGTGGTGGAAATGGAAAGCGCCTGCACTCAGATCCAAGGGAAAAGGATGTCATTAAGTCTGTCTTGTGTCGTGTGGTGAGGTTTGGGGCCATTCCAGTGCCTGTGCTGCTGTTAGAGCACGCATGCATGCACACACGCATGCACGCAGGCATGCAGACAGATAGAGTTGGTGATGGATGGAAAGGAGCTTGTAGCAAGGGAAGCAGGTAACAAACAGCATCAAAGCTGTCCAGAAACGAAAGCAGTTTGAAGTTTAGCGCCAGGAGGCATTGGACATTGAAACCTCCAGCGTGTAGAAAGAAGATGATAGTTTAATATTAGTTCATTTCAGTTTAATATTAGTTCATTTCATTTGTCATCATGGCTTGGTTGGAATGTGGGTGGTTGGTCAGTCGGTCGGTCTGTCTGTCGGTCGGACAGTCTGTCTGTGATGTGAGTGTGTGTGGTCTGTTTCTCTTTGTGTATTGTCTATTGATCAGTGTTTGCGTGCATGTTTGTGTGTGTGTGTGTGTGAGAGAGAGAGAGATCTAATAGACCTAAATATATGAGGACAGAGCACAGAATGTGAATTTTTATATAAAAGGAATAGTGCAGTACTTTGAACCTTGCTTGAGACAGTTCACTTGTGAGAAGTCATGTGTGACGCTTCCCCCACCCCCTTCCTTTTCTTTTTTCTTTCCCCCCCCCCCCCCCCCCCCCCCCCCCTCTCCCCCCCCCCCCCCCCCCCCTTTTGTTGGTATGCTAAGAAAGGCGGGGTGACATTCTGTGTCCTTTTTTTTTTTTTTTTAAAGAAGAAAAGTTGAGAAAGTTTTTTTTTGGGGGTGGGGGTGGGGGGTAGTACTCTACACAGTCACAAACATCACACACACTAACAATATGCAGGGCAGCTTATGGGGGGGGGGGGGGGGGGAGTGTGTTTTTAACAGGGTTGAGCCAGGTTCAGGGTAGAGTTTGGTAGGCTCATGTACACATGCATGTGTGCACACACACGTACGCACACACACACATTCGCATGCACATATACACGCATACTATATAATTTGCAGAGAGAAACACATCATCAGGTTTAGAAAAGAGATGAGACACACTATCAGTGTTCAGCAATAAATGTGGCGTGTGTTGTCGACCTTGGCAGTCCACATCATCAGCTGGTAAAATTCCATCACCCACATACACACACACACACACAGAGGCATGCACGCACACACACAGACACACATACGTAGGCATGCATGTGCACACACACACACATTACTCTCACACACACATTACTCTCACACACACATTATACACACATTGTCAAACATACACACATGGATACCCACTCACACATGCTACAAAAACAAAAGCTTTGTGTGTGTGGGAGAGAGAGAGAGAGAGAGAGAGTGTGTGTGTGTGTGTGTGTGTGTGTGTGTGTTGTGTGTGTGTGTGTGTGTGTGTGTGTGTGTGTGACAGACAGACAGACAGACAGACTGAGGGGGAGAGAGAGTGCAGTGTAACAAGTTGTGGTTTCATTGATGGATCAGTGAAGTGAATGAGTCATTGATGCACAGCCTGCTTATTCAGCCCCACCTCCCTCCCTCTTCTCTCTCTCCCACTACCCCTCCCCTCCCTCTCTCTCCCTCCCTCTCTCTCTCTAAGATAAACATGTCATCTGTCTAATTCATATTAAACCATCCTCTCTGCTTTCCCTTCATCTCTGTCATCGCCCCTTCTCTCTCTCTCTCTCTCTCTCTCTCTCTCTCTCTCTCTCTCTCTCTCTCTCTCTCTCTCTCTCTCTCTCTCTCTGCCTCAGTCTCTTTTTTTTTTTCTGCCTGTCCTTTCATACATGCCTGTCCTTTCATACATGCCTGTCCTTTCATATCTGCCTGTCCTTTCATACATGCCTGTCCTTTCATACATGCCTGTCCTTTCATATCTGCCTGTCCTTTCATACATGCCTGTCCTTTCATACATGCCTGTCCTTTCATACATGCCTGTCCTTTCATACATGCCTGTCCTTTCATATCTGCCTGTCCTTTCATACATGCCTGTCCTTTCATATCTGCCTGTCCTTTCATACATGCCTGTCCTTTCATACATGCCTGTCCTTTCATACATGCCTGTCCTTTCATATCCTCCTGTCCTTTCATATCCTCCTGTCCTTCCATATCCGCCTGTCCTTTCATATCTGCCTGTCCTTTCATGTCCTCCTGTCCTTTCATACATGCCTGTCCTTTCATTATTTAAATTCATATCTGCCTGTCCTTTCATGTCCTCTTGTCCTTTCATACATGCCTGTCCTTTCATATCTGCCTGTCCTTTCAAACATGCCTGTCCTTTCATATCTGCCTGTCCTTTCATATACATGCCTGTCCTTTCATATGCCTGTCTTTCATAACATGCTGTCCTTTCATTCTGCCTGTCCTTTCTACATGCCTGTCCTTTCATTTTCTCCATTCTTGCATCCTTTTGTCTGTCTGCCCCCCCCCCCCCCACCCCCCATTCTCTCTCTCTCCTCTACTCCTCTCTCTCTCTCTCTTGCCTGTCTGTCTCACACATGTTACACACACACACATGCACACACACACATACGCACATGTGTACACGCGTGCACGCGCGGACACACAACTTGCTCTTGATTTGAGGTTGCTTTTTTTCACTCTTATTTCATTTTATGTGTGTGTGTGTGTGTGTATATACGGTATATGTGTGGTGTGTGTGGTGTATGTGTTAGTGTGTGTATGTGGATGTGTTTTGTGTGTGTGTATGTATGTGGTTTGTGTTGTTGTGTTTGTATGGTGTTATGTATGTGTGTGTGTGTACTGTGTGGTGTGTTGTGTGTGAATGTGTATACTGTGTGTGTATTGTGTGTGTGTATACTGTATGTGTGTGTGTGTGTGTATACTGTATGTGTGTGTATACTGTATGTGTGTGTATATGTATGTGTGTATACTTGTGTATTGTGTGTGTTTGTGTGTATACTGTATGTGTGTGTGTGTGTATACTGTGTGTTGTGTGTATACTGTTATGTATGTGTATACTGTGTGTTGTATACTTGTGATATGGTGTTATACTGTGTGTATATGTGTATGTGGTGTTATTACTGTGTGTATAGTGTGTTGTGTATACGTGTGTGTGTGTGTATACTGTGGTATGTGTGTGTATACTGTGTGTGTGTATACTGTGTGTGTTTATGTGTGTGTATTGTGTTGTTTGTGTGTATTACTGTGTTGTGTGTGTATGTGTGTGTTGTGTTGTGTATGTGTGTGTATACTGTTGTAGTGTGTATACTGTGTAGTGTATTGTGTGTGTATATGTTGTGTGTGATATGTTGTGTGTATGGTGTGGTATACTGTTGTGTGTGTATACTGTTGTGTGTTAGTGTGTGTATGTTGTGTTGTGTATGTTACTGTATGTGTTGTATAGTTGTATTGATGTGTGTTATACTGTGTGTGTGTGTGTATATGTGTGTGTATGTGTTATACTGTAGTGTGTATGTGTAGTGTTTACTTGTGTGTGTATACTGTTGTGTTGTATACTGTGTGTGTGTGTATACTGTGTGTGTGTATGTAGTGTGTGTGTATATGTGTTGTGTATACTGTGTGTGGTTAGTTGTGTGTATACTGTCTGTGTGTGTTATACTGTGTGTGTGTGTATATTGTGTTGTTGTGTGTTACTGTGTGATGTGTTATGCGTGTGTGTGTGTGTTATACTCTGTGTGTGTGTGTGTGTTGTGTATATACATGTGTGTGTGTACTGTGTGTGTGTGTTTGTGTGTGTATCGTGTGTGTGGTTGTGTGTGTATCTCTGTGTGTGTGTTGTTGTGGTGGATACGTTGTGATGTGTTTGTGATGATACGTGGATGTGTGTGTGTAGCTGTGTGTGTGTGTTACCATGTGTTGGATAGGATGAGATGGTGGATAGTGTGTGTAGTGTATGAATGATTGCGTTACATGTGTTGTGTTGAGTCCGGCGTAGGAGAGGAGTGAGGTGTTGTTGTAAATTGTTGGTATGATGGCAGAGTGGTGTTGTCGTGAGCTGTTTTCTTCACTCCAGCTGTGGCTTTTAGATAGGAAGGAGGAGTGGTGGTGGTTGTAGGTGTGTTATTGTAATGTTTGAAACAGTCTATAAACTCCTTTCTTCTTCTGTATTCCGAAGAGGTAGGTGGGATGGCAGTGAGGGTGTGTGAAGGATTCATTAATGAATGTGCCAGTATGGTGAATGTTTGGGGAGTTCAAAGCACGAGGTTGTGGTATTTTTGTGTGTAGGACACAGTGTAGGAGTGGGGGTGGTTTTGTTGGTGCGTGTTTTAAGCTGAATAACTGTTCCTTGGTCACGTTTGTCCTTTCCCGCCTGTCAAAGAAGGCAGGCAGGGATGTGGTTTTAGTAGTATATTATATAATAGTTGACTGTTCTGGACCGAATATTCGTGGCGAATGGAGACATGCAGTGTTTTGAAGTTATGGTTGAGATGGAGAAGTGTGACGTCGTACGTGTCACGCTGGGCGAGCTGCATGCTTGGCAATCTGTCCCACCCCCTTCCTCCTGGTGCACAGGAATGTGAAAAACCTGTCCGTTTTTGTAGTTAAAAATAGGTCAGCAATGGATAGTGGTATATATATATATATATATATATGTGTGTGTGTGTGTGTGACACAACTATACCCAGCATGCAATGGAGATCATCCTGCAAGTGAAGTCATGGATGGATGACGCATACGCTACAGTGTCCAACGCCATGGGGACTAGCCTGCATGCTTGGCACGTTTGGCAAACCCCGCAGGCATTTGCAGCAGAGCGCATCCATTGGAGTGTGGCTTCTTCATCAGTTCATGAATGTATTATAAAGGAAAAGTTGCAAGAAGGAAGGGATAGAAAGAAACCATCATCACAGGCTGAAGTAGAGTGCTTTGTGCCCAGTGTCAGTCCTGAGGATAGCTGTAAAGTACATACATGATTTGGGGAGGGGAGGGGGGGGGGGGGGTGAAGGGGAGGGTGGGTTTGGAAAGTACACAGACCACCCCTAGTCAGAGGGGGGGGAGGGGTGTAGGTGGAGGTGTTTGAAAGGGGGGGGGGGTTACTGCGCTCACATCAGACTTGACCTACTTTGTATGTTGTTTTGCCACCTGTCAGATGAAAGTTGGTCCTGGTCTAGTGGAGGGGTGTCAGAAAAAAATATATAAGAAAGTGGGGGGGGAGGGTTCAGTTAGGAGATCGTATATGTGACAGGTGGGTTCAGGGTGTTGATTTTGATTTGATAATAAACCCATAGCCATTCTTCTACCTTACGCTGAAGTATGGAGGTGTAATTTGGTTTCCTTTTTTCTTTTAAACTGTGTTTGAAAACACAAACACCCAAACCCTCATTCTGACTACCTATTATGATGCAAAACTTGCCAATTTCTCTTTCGCTCACTTCCTGCAGTATATCATTCCAATTTGTAGTAGCTTTTCCATGGAATTGTCTGATTTTCAATGTTTGGGATTTTTTTTAATTTAAGGGCCTTTTTCTTGCAGACTGATACCATGTCAGCACCTCAGAATTGACCTGGGCCTGGGTGCAGTGTGACTGGTGATGTGGTGGAGCGTCAGTCACATCATCTGTGTGAATGAGCGTGGTGGGGGGGGGGATGTGGGGAGACAGTGACTGAAGTAGTGTGCGTGTGTGCATGTAGCTCATGAAAAAAGGGACCAGGGCTGTGGCCTGTCATGGCTGCCTGCTGCACAGGACAGACAGTGACTGTTCTTGTTATCAGAACAAACTTGGGACTTTTTTTCTCCTTCCAATCTTCTTCTTCCTCTTCCAATCTTCTTCTTCCAATCTTCTTCTTCTTCTTGGAGTATTTAGAACTGAATACTGTTGTTTCTGTGCCCCCCCCCCCCCCCCCCCCCCCCCCCCCCTCCCCCCCCTCCCATCCAACTCCCTGAAACACAGACCTGTGTGAGTGATGTTGTGTAGTTCTCGAGCAGACTTTTTGTTTTGATACAATCACCTTAGTGTCGACAGTGTTGGCATTCACGGTATTTTGTATGCATGCATGTGTGTACTCTGGGCCTTCCAGTACAGCGAATGTCGTATCCTGTTCCTTTCATTTGGTGTTGGTTTTGTTTGTTTATCAAGTCTTCAGAAATTGTGGTTTCAAAATCTGTTTTCATCTTTCAAGCCCATCCCTGAAAAAAAAGAAGTAAAATTATGTTTGTGTGTATCCTCTTTACTTGACAGTGTGTGTGTGGAGTGTATTCACACATGCTTTGTCCTTTGAGACGATATGGGAGTTGTACACACATATATTCTGTCTGTCTTTAGTGTATTCACATATGCATTGTCCTTCGAGTGTGTACATGTATGCATGTGGGTACATGTGTGTGTGTGTTTAATTTATTTATATATTCTTTAATTTTGAGGATAATGGAATAAGCACGCATGTGCTTTTTTAAAAAAAAACCCACCCATTCAGTCCCCGTCGTATGCAGTTTTGTAAATTTTTGTCATCCGTTCCCACCGGCTCACAATGGCCTACTCTTCTGAAAAGCCGAACGGGTATATTAATGTATGCGCAAGATGTTCTGTGTGTGTGTGTGTGTGCATACACATGTTAATGCCAATAAGTAATCCTCATCATGTTCCCTCTGTGTGTGTGTAAACAGGTATAGCAAGAAACTTCACCAAGGAACCGCGGCCAGTGGAGACGTATGTAGGGGGCTCTGCTCGCTTCGACTGTAGCATCAAGGCCACGCCCCCGGCCACCATCGTGTGGCAGCGAGACAATGAACAACTGACGGTCGACGATCATAGGTAAGAGTGAGAGGAATGATGACCAGTAGGAATGGGAGTTGTTATGAACCGTAATATTCTGGGCATCGCCCACAGTATTTATTTATTTATACCACTTCAAGTCCCGACAGATTTCTCTGTGTGAAGTTTGGGCTGCTCTCTCTGGGGAGAGCGAGTCACCACAAGAGCAGCGCCACCCATTAGTTTTTTTTCTTGTCTGCAACTGTATTTGTTTCCCTATCAGAGTGGCTTTTTTCTACAGAATTTTGCCAGGGACAACTCTCGTTGCTGTGGGTTCTTTTACTTGTGTTAAATAATTACACACATCGTCTCATCTGAAAGACTAGCACCCAGACCATCACTCACGATCTAATGGATGGGGGAAAATTTTCGGGTCCAAACGGGATTCGAACCACCGCACACTTCCAACCCAGACTTTTCGCTTTCTAGACAGGCGCGTTACCTGTAGACCACCGATCCAATCATAGGTAAGAAAAATAATGTAAACAGTGACAGGAGTGATGACAGTAATGGTAGTTGTTATTACCTGGGTATTCTGGGGGTAGGTAGTATGGTAGCAGTGATGACAGTGATGGTGATGATGGTAGCAGCGATGACAGTGATGATGATGGTAGCAGTGATGATGATGATGGCAGCAGCGATGATGATGGTAGCAGTGGTGATGATGGTAGCAGTGATGATGATGGTAGCAGTGATGATGATGATAATGGAGGCAGCAATGACAGTGATGATGATGATGATGGTAGCAGCGATGACAGTGGTGATGATGATGATGGTAGCAGCAGCGATGACAGTGATGATGGTAGCAGTGATGACAGTGATGATGATGGTGGTAGCAGCGATGACAGTGGTGATAATGATGATGGCAGCAGCGATGACAGTGATGATGATGATGGTAGCAGTGATGATGATGATGGTAGCAGTGATGACAGCGATGATGATGGTAGCAGCGAGGAAGGTGACGATTATGATGGCGGCAGCGATGAGAGTGATGATGATGGTGGTGGTGGTAGTAGTGATGACAGTGATAATGATGATGGTAGCAGATATGACAGTGATGATGATGATGGTAGCAGTGATGATGATGATGGTAGCAGCGATGACAGTGATAATGATGATGGTAGCAGCGATGACAGTGATGATGATGACGGTAGCAGCGATGACAGTGATGATGGTGGTAGCAATGATGATGGTAGCAGTGATGATGATGATGGTAGCAGTGATGATGATGATGGTAGCAGCGATGACAGTGGTAATGATGATGCGGTGGCAGCGATGACAGTGATGATGATGCGGTGGCAGCGATGATGTTGATGATGACAGTGATGATGATGATGGTAGCAGTGATGATGTTGATGATGATGGTAGCGGCGGTGACAGTGGTGATGATAGTAGCAGCGATGATGGTGGTAGCAGCGATGATGATGATGGTAGCAGTGATGACAGTGATGATGATGATAAAGATAGCAGTGATGATGATGATGGTAGCAGCGGTGACCGTGATGATGATGGTAGCAGCAATGATGATGGTGATGATGATGATAATGGTAGCAGTGATGACGGTGATGATGATGGTAGCAGTGGTGATGATGGTAGCAGTGGTGATGATGGTAGCAGTGGTGATGATAGTAGCAGTGGTGATGATGATGGTAGCAGCGGTGACAGTGATGATGATGATGGTAGCAGCAATGGCAGTGATGATGATGATGGTAGCAGCAATGGCAGTGATGATAATGATGGTAGCAGTGATGATGGTGACAGTGATGATGATGATGGTAGCAGTGATGATGATGGTAGCAGTGATGATGGTGGTGGTGATGGTAGCAGTGATGATAATGATGGTAGCAGTGATGATGATGATGGTGACAGTGATGATGATGATGGTAGCAGTGATGATGATGGTAGCAGTGATGATGGTGGTGGTGATGGTAGCAGTGATGATAATGATGGTAGCAGTGATGATGATGATGGTAGCAGTGATGATGGTGGTGGTGATGGTAGCAGTGATGATGATGATGGTGGCGGTGATGGTAGCAGTGATGACAGTGATGATGATGATGGTGACAGCGATGGCAGTGATGATGATGGTAGCAGTGATGATGATGGTGGTGGTGGTGGTAGCAGCGATCACAGTGATGATGATGATGGTAGCAGTGATGATGATGATTGTAGCAGTGATGATGATGATAATGGTGGTGGCAACAGTGATGATGATGATAATGGTAGCAACAATGACAGTGATGATGATGATGGTAGCAGCAATGACAGTGATGATGATGGTAGCAGCGATGACAGTGATGATGATGATGATAGCGGCGATGATGATGGTAGCAGTGGTGATGATGATGGTAGCAGTGATGATGATGGTAGCAGCGATGACAGTGATGATGATGATGGTAGCAGCGATGACAGTGATGAGGATGATGATGGTAGCAGCGATGACAGTGATGATGATGATGGTAGCAGCAATGACAGTGACGATGATGATAATAGTAGCAGTGATGATGATGATAATGGTAGCAGCGATGACAGTGACGATGATGATAATAGTAGCAGTGATGATGATGATGATAGCAGCGATGACAGTGATGATGATGATGATGATAATGGTAGCAGCGATGACTGATGATGATGGTAGCAGTGATGATGATGATGGTAGCAGCAATGACAGTGATGGTAATGATGATGATGGTAGCAGCGATGACAGTGATGATGATGATGGTAGCAGTGATGAGAGTGATGATGATGATGGTAGCAGTGATGACAGTGATGATGATGATGATGATGATGATGATGATAATGGTAGCAGCGATGACTGATGATGGTGGTAGCAGTGATGATGATGATGGTAGCAGCAATGACAGTGATGGTAATGATGATGATGGTAGCAGCGATGACAGTGATGATGATGATGGTAGCAGCAATGACAGTGATGATGATGATGGTAGCAGCGATGACAGTGATGATGATGATGGTAGCAGCAATGACAGTGATGATGATGATGATTGTAGAAGCGATGACAGTGATGATGATGATGGTAGCAGCGATGATGATGATGGTAGCAGCGATGACAGTGATGATGATGATTGTAGAAGCGATTACAGTGATGATGATGATGGTAGCAGCGATGATGATGATGATGATGGTAGCAGCAATGACAGTGATGGTAATGATGATGATGGTAGCAGCGATGACTGATGATGATGGTAGCAGCAATGACAGTGATGATGATGATGGTAGCAGCAATGACAGTGATGATGATGATGGTAGCAGCGATGACAGTGATGATGATGATGGTAGCAGCAATGACAGTGATGATGATGATGATTGTAGAAGCGATGACAGTGATGATGATGATGGTAGCAGCGATGATGATGATGGTAGCAGCGATGACAGTGATGATGATGATGATGATGGTAGCAGCAATGACAGTGATGATGATGATGGTAGCAGCGATGACAGTGATGATGATGATTGTAGCAGCGATGACAGTGATGATGATGATGATGGTAGCAGCGATGACAGTGATGATGATGATGATGATGGTAGCAGCGATGACAGTGTTGTTGTTTTGGTTCTTCGGCTGGAGCTTAATTAAGTGATGAGGTGTCCACGCCACAGGTAGCCGCGTTTAGTCAGTCAGACCTTGGCCATGGTGTCTAAACATGACACCTCTCTACTTGGTTTTTTATTTCTTAAAAGTCCCCCGTTCCTATCGGCACACAGTGACCTGCGTTTTTGAATGGCAGTCTCACTGGTTTTAAAGCACGCAAGATGTTCTGTGTGCATTCCTACATGAGACCTCTCTTTCCAGCCTCATCTGAAGGACTTTTGGGGCAGTGGAGTCCGTATTGATGTGAACTCCAGTGGAAAATTCCCCTTGAATGAGCGTCTTGGTTGTGGATCGAACTCGTACTGTCGGATCATGAGCTCAGCTCTCTAACCACTAGGCTATCCCATCACCTACATATTCATGAACGGAATTCTGTTATTTTTGTCCTGCAGTACAGAGATTGTCTTAAAGGAAAACGGCTTTGGAATGAGCACAGGTTCAAACAAGAAACTTTGCAAGCTTATGTTACACAGACAACATCTTATTTTTTTATGTTTAAGCAACTTTTTGTCAGAGCAAAAATTGTGCTGTCATGCTGTAATTGGTCAGAATTAAAGTAGCAAAGGTAGGCCCCAACTTTGTGAAAACTGTTACAATATTGAAATTCTTAGGTATAAACTTGTCCAACTATCAAAAGTATGTTTTCTTGTAGGATAAATCAACTGCCGAAAGATCAAACCAAGATTAACAGTTGAAGTTTGAGTGATTCCGTCTTTTTTGTTGTTTGTTCTAAAGTCATCAGGAATCCTCTCTGTGGCATCCAGCGGTTTGAAGAGTCTTTACTTTCACATATTTTGGCGTGTTGTGAGCAGTGCTACATCCACGGAAAATGGTAATCCCACTTCAGCATGAGTTTGGTTCAGAGACAGCTGCCGTGACTGGCTGTAGGGGGGAAGGCGTGGATACAGCAGGACAGATTGTCTTTCCCCAACCAGCCCTGTGTGGTGTGTGTGTGTGTGCAGGTTTGTGCAGCTGCCGTCAGGAGCCCTGCAGATTCACAATGTGTCCCAGAGCGACGAGGGTTCCTATCGCTGCATGGCCGCCCAAAACTTCAACCACCTGCCGGACGAGGTCACCAACATCAAATGGAAGTGGTCGCAGCAGGCGCGGCTACGCGTCCTTGCCCGCCCAGGTATTGTACAGTCCCTCTGTGGTGTTGCGGTTTCAAACCCTTTCTCTCCCACATCAGCTGTTTTTGCAATGTTTTGAAAGAGAAACCTTACATTGCATATCTGATCCTCTGCATGTGTGTGTGTGTGTGTCAAAGTCAAAGTCAAACTTTTGTTTTCAGATGGTACATTGAATAAGCAGTGCATTTGCTTTTTTTTCATCATGCCATCTATCTAAAGTTAAAAAAAAGTGAGAAAAAAAGATAATGTATAGAATAAAAAACCTAATCTATGTGTGTGTGTGTACACATACACACTCAAAAGGGATTGAGGCACTGGCAGGTCTGTGCTTTACGGTGGTGACCTGGGAGATTGCAAAAGTGTCCACTCTTAATTCACCAACGGCCACTGGTGAGATTGGAACACACAGCTCCATGGACCCACAGGATCAATGTCAAAGGCTCTGGTCCATTCAGCTAGCCTACAGCCCCTGTCAACAGTGTGTGTGTGTCTCTGTGTGTCTGTGTCTGTGTGTGTGTGTGTCTGTGTGTGTGTGTGTGTGTACACCTACTCTGTGTGTTGGTCAGACGCAGCCTATAGCCGAGTGAGTACTGGAGTACTGTTGGACTTGAATCCCTTGAAGGCATGGGTTCGAAGCTTGGCAGATGCTTCTGGCGAATAATATTATGAGTTTGAAATGTTGAGGACCTCCCAGGTTAACATATAAGTGCAGACCTGCCAGTGCCTATTTCCCTAAGTCTATACTGTATAAGTCCTTCAGATGAGACTATAAACCGAGGCCCCGTGTGCGAACGCATGCAGAACATCTTGCGCACAGGTTAAATCCTGTTCCGCTGTTCGAAAGAGTAGGCCATTGTGTGCCGGTGGGAACAGATGGACAAAATTTAAAAAAACCGCATACACCACACACACACACACACACACACACACCACACACACAAATCATCTGAGCGCTTTGATTTGTTGCTTTACAAGATTCAGCGCTATATAAATTCCATGCATTATTATTATTATTATTAACACATGCCAAAAACAAACCCAAAACAAAGACACTCATTAAAGATTCGGTCATTCATGTCCGCGTTCGTCGGGCTACATAAACACGGAAGATACCCAGCATGCATCCTGTGTGAGAAAATGAGCTGCTCTAAGGTTGGAATGTGTTTGTTGAGTGAGGCCAGTGGGCAGACTCCTGCAGAGTGGCAAAGAGACGATCATGCACCAGATCATGCACCAGATCATGCACCAGATCATGCACCAGATCATGCACCAGATCATGCTCCACATACGCCCCCATCTGGAAGAATGAAGACAGAGATATGACAGATCATGCACAGTCATGCGTGTGGCAGGTCGGAGTGCAGATATGAGCTTAATTGGCAGCCCCACAACACTGGGGCAGCCATGAGGAGAGAGGAGAAGGTTAGCTGGTGTGTTGGCATGGGCTCCCAGGGTCGAATGGAAGATGAGTATTGGCGCCCGCACATACCGTACATGCTGGCGGGATGAACGGATTTTGGGGATTGCGAATGGATTCCCCTGCCCAGTCAATGGACGTGAGTGTATGGATTGAAGTGTACATGTGAGGCGTTTTGGTGGCTGGTGTGGCAAATTTTGGGTGAGAGGGTTGGTGTGTTTTGTTCGTGTGTGTGTGTGTGTTGAGGTGCATGTGTGACGTTTGGGTGAGAGGGGTGTGTGTGTTTGTCGTTGGTGTGTTATCATCACAAACAAAACTCTTTCGTACAGTTTTACACGTGTACAGGTTTTGCTTTTTTTGTTTTGCCTGTTTTTCTTTTCTTTGTTTCTTATTTTTCTGTGACTTTTCTTTTATTGATTTTCACTTTGTTCTTTTTGCTTTGGTTGGAGCCTAACCCCCCTCCCCCCTTCCCCCCCCCATCAAACTGTTCAGTTTTCATTGATGTACGCCCTTGGGGATGGGATAGCCCAGTGGTCATAGTGCTCGCTTTCCCCCAGCCAAGTTAAAGCAGCATCAAGCGTGGTTACCACTTGGATGGGTGACCGTTTGCGCACCTTGGCTTCAGTACAGTCCCCCCAGTTCACCCACCTTTAAATGGGTACCTGCCCTCTTTAGGGTCAGGGAAGGTAAAGCATCGATGGAGAAGAGATGGGTGCCATCCTCAATATGCTGGCCTCTGGAGAAGTTGAGGTCTGATGCCTCGCTCCCCTATGACCACATAGGTTATGGGACACCTTCACCATACTCCCTTCCATGTGCGGAGGAGTGTGTTGGTGCAGCGGTAACAGTAACAGCTGTTGGTCACTGTGACAGGTTGTTGGTCACTGTAACAGGTTGTTGGTCACTGTGACAGGCTGTTGGTCACTGTGACAGGCTGTTGGTCACTGTGACAGGCTGTTGGTCACTGTAACAGGCTGTTGGTCACTGTGACAGGCTGTTGGTCACTGTGACAGGCTGTTGTCACTGTGACAGGCTGTTGTCACTGTAACAGGTTGTTGGTCTCTGTAACAGGCTGTTGTCACTGTGACAGGCTGTTGGTCTCTGTAACAGGCTGTTGTCACTGTAACAGGTTGTAGGGGCAGCCATCACTGTAACAGGCTGTTGGTCACTGTAACAGGCTGTTGGTCACTGTAACAGGCTGTTGGTCACTGTGACAGGCTGTTGGTCACTGTGACAGGTTGTTGGTCACTGTAACAGGCTGTTGGTCACTGTGACAGGCTGTTGGTCACTGTGACAGGCTGTTGGTCGCCTGTTGGTCACTTTGACAGGCTGTTAGTCACTGTAACAGGCTGTTATCACTGTAACAGGCTGTTGGTCACTGTGACAGGCTGTTGGTCGCCTGTTGGTCACTTTGACAGGCTGTTAGTCACTGTAACAGGCTGTTGGTCACTGTGACAGGCTGTTGGTCACTGTGACAGGCTGTTGGTCACTGTAACAGGCTGTTGGTCACTGTAACAGGCTGTTGGTCGCCTGTTGGTCACTGTGACAGGCTGTTGGTCACTGTGACAGGCTGTTGGTCACTGTGACAGGCTGTTGGTCACTGTGACAGGCTGTTGGTCACTGTAACAGGCTGTTGTCACTGTAACAGGCTGTTGGTCACTGTAACAGGCTGTTGGTCGCCTGTTGGTCACTGTGACAGGCTGTTGGTCACTGTGACAGGCTGTTGGTCACTGTGACAGGCTGTTGGTCACTGTAACAGGCTGTTGTCACTGTAACAGGCTGTTGGTATAGCAGTCACTGTAACAGGTTGTTGTCACTGTAACAGGCTGTTGGTCAATGTAACAGGCTGTTGGTATAGCGGTCACTGTAACAGGCTGTCACACTCAGTTTGTGTTTGCAGACCACAAGCCGCTGAGCGATCGACACCAGCTCTTTGGCAAAGGAAACCTGATGATCCTCAACGTGCAGTCTGAAGACGCTGGCATCTACCAGTGTGTGCTCAGCCGCGGGCAGCGGAAGCAGCACTACGAGGCCACCTTGAATGTGCACAGTGAGTTGTCGTTATCATCGTCATTATCTAAAATCTTAATGAAGCATTATCAGGCCACCTTGAATGTGCACAGTGAGTTGTCGTTAGCATCGTCATTATCTAAAATCTTAATGAAGCATTATCAGGCCACCTTGAATGTGCACAGCGAGTTGTCGTTATCATCGTCATTATCTAAAATCTTAATGAATGTGTGTAGTCATATTCAGCATTATCAGGCCACCTTGAATGTGCACAGTGAGTTGTCGTTAGCATCGTCATTATCTAAAATCTTAATGAATGTGTGTAGTCATATTCAGCATTATCAGGCCACCTGGAATGTGCACAGTGAGTTGTCGTTATCATCGTCATTATCTAAAATCTTAATGAAGCATTATCAGGCCACCTTGAATGTGCACAGTGAGTTGTCGTTATCATCGTCATTATCTAAAATCTTAATGAAGCATTATCAGGCCACCTGGAATGTGCACAGTGAGTTGTCGTTATCATCGTCATTATCTAAAATCTTAATGAAGCATTATCAGGCCACCTTGAATGTGCACAGTGAGTTGTCGTTAATCGTCATTATCTAAAATCTTAATGAATGTGTGTAGTCATATTCAGCATTATCAGGCCACCTTGAATGTGCACAGTGAGTTTTCGTTATCATCGTCATTATCTAAAATCTTAATGAATGTGTGTTGAGTCTTTGACAGCGAAAACTGCTATGTGGGGCCGCCTCGTGTTGTGATGTCCACAGCGGGTTTATTATACTGGTTGTCAAAGTAATCACTTCCCTGAAGAAGTTGGAGTACGGCCACCTCAGTGGTGGGCCAACTGTTGCATACGCAACATCTCCCCTTTAGTGAACCATGACACTCTAGCTGAGAGAGACAGACAGACGGACAGACAGACAGAGAGACAGACAGACAGACAGACACAGAGAGAGAGACAGACAGACACAGAGAGAGACAGACAGACACAAGAGAGAGACAGACAGACAGAGAGAGAGACAGACAGACAGAGACAGACAGAGAGACAGACAGACAGAGACAGACAGAGAGACAGAGACAGACACACAGAGAGAAGTTTCAGATACATGGACATGTGAACGCATGTATGTGTGTGTGCGCGCGTGTGTGTGGATATATGTGTGTATGTGTGTGTGTGTATATGCGTGGGTGTGTGTGCGCGCGCGCGCGTGTGTGTGTGTGCCTCTGTGTGTGTGTGTGTGTGTGTGTGTGTGCAGCCTACCCAGTGATGATCACAGACCCGGAGTCCAACGACTGGCCCATCACACGGACAGTGTCGCTGTTCTGTGAGGTGGAGGGCAACCCCAGACCTTCCATCCTGTGGTACTTCAACGGCCTGCCCATCCACAAACTGCCCAAGGAGATGATCAAATACGAGGTCACGAGAGGGGGAGAGGGAGAGAACTCAAACTCGAAAGATTTATTCACAAAAAGGCCACTGGCCCATACATGAAGGGGGTTGCCGAACTGCTTAGTATTTTAGTGAGAAAAATGAGGCAGCACCAAAAAAAAAGCCAAAATGTTACTGTATAACCACAACCACCACAATAAAAATAAGTTACAAAAAATAGGACTTAAGAAACCAAAATATCTCTTATTCTAAAGGCTTTACACAAATATAAAGCAAGGCTGTGCGCAATCTCAGGGTGACTAGATGCCATGAGTAGACAGAATCTAAATAAATTAGGCTGTCTACTATACTTTACTGGAATGTAGTTCTGTCTTACATCTTCTCATACTGGACAGCACAGCACAAAATGCACTTCATCTTCCACTCTTTGCTTACATAATGGGCATAGCAACCTGAGGTCATCATCATCATGTTCTATATATCTAAATTTATGAACATTTATGTCTGATACACCAAGTCTAAACTTAGACTTAATTCTTTTCAATTGTAGGGGGGGGGGGGGGAAGAGAGAGGATGTGTGTGTGTGTGTTGGGGGATAGAGAGAGGATGTGTGTGTGTGTGTGTGTTGGGGGATAGAGAGAGGATGTGTGTGTGTGTTGGGGATAGAGAGAGGATGTGTGTGTATGTTGGGGGGATAGAGAGAGGATGTGTGTGTGTGTTGGGGGATAGAGAGAGGATGTTGTGTGTGTGTTGGGGGATAGAGAGAGGATGTGTGTGTGTGTTGGGGGATAGAGAGAGGATGTGTGTGTGTGTGTTGGGGGATAGAGAGAGGATGTGTGTGTGTGTTGGGGATAGAGAGAGGATGTGTGTGTGTGTTGGGGGATAAGAGAGGATGTGTGTGTGTGTGTTGGGGGGATAGAGAGAGGATGTGTGTGTGTGTGTGTGTGTGGTGTTGGGGGGATAGAGAGAGGATGTGTGTGTTGGGGGATAGAGAGAGGATGTGTGTGTGTGTTGGGGGATAGAGAGAGGATGTGTGTTGGGGGGATAGAGAGAGGATGTGTGTGTGTGTGTTGGGGGATAGAGAGAGGATGTGTGTGTGTGGTTGGGGGATAGAGAGAGGATGTGTGTGTGTTGGGGGGATAGAGAGAGGATGTGTGTGTGTGATAGAGAGAGGATGTGTGTGTGTGATAGAGAGAGGATGTGTGTGTGTGTTGGGGGATAGAGAGGAGGATGTGTGGGGGTGTGTTGTTGGGGGGATAGAGAGAGGATGTGTGTGTGTGTTGGGGATAGAGAGAGGATGTGTGTGGTGGTGTGTGTTGGGGGGATAGAGAGAGGATGTGTGTGTGTGTGTTGGGGGATAGAGAGAGAATGTGTGTGTGTTGGGGGATAGAGAGAGGATGTGTGTGTTGTTGGGGGGATAGAGAGAGGATGTGTGTGTGTGTTGGGGGATAGAGAGAGGATGTGTGTGTGTGTGTGTGGGGATAGAGAGAGGATGTGTGTTTGGGGGATAGAGAGAGGGTGGTGTGTGTGTGTGTTGGGGATAGAGAGAGGATGTGTGTGTGTGTGTTGGGGGATAGAGAGAGGATGTGTGTGTGTGTGGGGGATAGAGAGAGGATGTGTGTGTGTGTTGGGGGGATAGAGAGAGGATGTGTGTGTGTGTTGGGGGATAGAGAGAGGATGTGTGTGTGTGTTGGGGGGATAGAGAGAGAGGATGTGTGTGTGTGTTGGGGGGATAGAGAGAGGATGTGTGTGTGTGTTGGGGGATAGAGAGAGGATGTGTGGTGTTGGGGGGATAGAGAGAGATGTGTGTGTGTTTGGGGGATAGGAGAGAATGTGTGTGTGGTGTTGGGGGATAGAGAGAGAATGGTGTGTGTGTGTTGGGGGATAGAGAGAGAAGTGTGTGTGTGTTGGGGGATAGAAGAGGAGTGTGTGTGGTGTTGGGGGGGGATAGAGAGAGGATGTGTGTGGTTGGGGGATAGAGAGAGGTGTGTGTGTTGGGGGATAGAGAGAGGATGTGTGTGTGTTGGGGAGAGAGAGAGGATGTGTGTGTGTGTTGGAGGAGATAGAGGGGATTGGGGTGAGAAATGTGTGGTGTGTGTTGGGGGATAGAGAGAGATGTGTGTGTGTGTTGGGGGATAGAGAGAGAATGTGTGTGTGGTTGGGGGATAGAGAGAGGATGTGTGTGTGTGTTGGGGGATAGAGAGAGGATGTGGTTGTGTGTGTTGGTGTGGGAAGAGAGAGGATGTGTGTGTGTTGGGGGATAGAGAGAGGATGTGTGTGTGTTGGGGGATAGGAGAGGATGTGTGTGGTGTGTTGGGGGATAGAGAGAGGATGTGTGTGTGTGTTGGGGGATAGAGAGAGGATGTGTGTGTGTGTTGGGGGATAGAGAGAGGATGTGTGTGTGTGTTGGGGGTTGAGAGAGGATGTGTGTGTTGGGGGGATATGAGAAAGGATGTGTGTGTGTGTTGGGGGATAGAGAGAGGATGTGTGTGTGTGTTGGGGGATAGAGAGAGGAGATGTGTGTGGTGGGGGATAGAGAGAGGATGTGTGTGTGTGTTTGGGGGATAGAGAGAGGATGGTGTGTGTGTGTGTTGGGGGATAGAGGGATCTGTGTGTGTGTTGGGGGAAGAGAGAGGATGTGTGTGTGTGTTGGGGGATGAGAGAGGTGTGTGTGTGTGTTGGGGGATAGAGAGAGGATGTGTGTGTGTGTTGGGGGATAGAGAGAGGGTGTGGTGTGGTTGGGGGATAGAGAGAGATGTGTTGTGTGTGTTGGGGATAGAGGATCTGTGTGTTGGGGGATAGAGAGAGATGTTGGGTGTAGGTGTTGGGGGGGATAGAGAGAGGATGTGTGTGTGTGTTGGGGGATAGAGAGAGATGTGTGTGTGTGTTGGGGGATAGAGGATCGTGTTGTTGGGGGATAGAGAGAGGATGTGTGTGTGTGTTGGGGGATAGAGAGAGGATGTGTGTGTGTGTTGGGGGGATAGAGATACTGTGTGTTGGGGTGGGATAGATTGTGTGTTGGGGGATAGAGAGAAGGATGTGTGTGTGTTGGGGGATAGAGAGAGAAATGTGTGGTGTGTTGGGGGGATAGAGAGAGGATGTGTGTGTGTGTTGGGGGGATAGAGAGAGGATGTGTGTGTGTGTTGGGGATAGAGAGAGATGTGTGTGTGTGTTGGGGGATAGAGGATCTGTGTGTGTGTGGGGATAGAGGAGGATGTGTGTGTTGGGGGGATAGAGAGAGGATGTTGTGTGTGTTGGGGGGATAGAGAGAGGATGTGTGTGTTGTGGGGGGATAGAGAGAGATGTGTGTGTGTTGGGGAAGGATAGAGAGAGGATTTGTGTGTTGGGGGATAGAGAGATGGAGTTGTGTGATGTTGGGGGGAGGGGAAGTGGTTGTGTGTGTTTGGGGGATAGAGAGAGGATTGTGTGTGTTGGGGGATAGAGAGAGGATTGTGTGTGTTTGGGGGATAGAGAGAGGATTGTGATAGTGTTGTGTTGGGGGATAGAAGGATCTGTGTGTGTGTTGGGGATAGAGAGAGGATGTTGTGGTGTTGGGGGGATAGAAGAGGATGTGTGTGTTGGGGGATAGAGAGAGGATGTGTGTGTGTGTTGGGGGATAGAGGATTGTGTGTTGGGGATAGAGAGAGGATGTGTGTTGTTGGGGGATAGAGAGGGAGTGTGTGTGTTGGGAGGAAGAGGATGTGTGTGTTGGGATAGAGAGAGGAGTTGTTTGGGGGATAGAGAGAGGATGTGTTGTGTGTTGGGGATAGAGAGAGATGTGTGTGTTGGGGGGATAGAGAGAGGATATGTGTGTGTGTTGGGGTAGAGAGAGGATATGTGTGTGTTTGGGGGTAGAGAGAGTGATATGTGTGTGTGTTGGGGATAGAAGAAGAGAATTGTGTGTGTTGGATGGGGATAGAAAGGATGTGTGTGTGTTGGGGGAAGAGAGGATGTGGTGTGTTGGGGGATAGAGAGAGAGGTGTTGTGTTTGGGGATGAGAGAGAGAGTGTGTGTGTTGGGGATAGAGAGAGAGAGTGTGGTTGTGGGCGATTAGAGTGAGATGTTGTGTTTGGGGATAGGAGAGTGTTGTGTGTATGGGATAGAGGAGTATGTGGTGTGTGTTTGGAGATAGAGAGATGTGTGTGTGTGTTGAGGGATAGAGAGAGGATGTGTTGTTGTTGGGGATAGAGAGTGGATGTGGTGTGTGTTGGGGGGATAGAGAAGATTGTGTTGGTTGGGACAGAGAGAGAATGTGTGTTGGTGTTGGGGTAGGATAGAGGATCTGTGTGTGGGGGATAGAGAGAGGTGTGTGTTGTGTTGGGGGATAGAGTAGAATCTGGTGTTGGTGGGATAAGAGCTGATGTCGTGTTGTGGTGGGGGATAGAAGAGGATGTTGTGTTGTTGGGAGATAGAGGATCTGTGTGTATGGGGGGATAGAGGAGTGGTGTGTATGGGTGAGTTAAAGAGTACACGAACGAGGTGTCATTTTCATCCAGTTTTCACTGGTTACCTAAACCCCACCAACACACCTACCTACCTACCTGCTGTCCATGTCAGCGGGTTTTTTCACACATACACATCATCAGACATTCCGTGTTGTTGGCTCACTTCAGGTAGAAATGTCATCATCATCATCATCATGGTCACCATCGCCATTTTCATCATCATGGTCATGGTCAGGGCCCTGCTGATGATCACGGCCATGGCCTCCTATGCTTGCAGCTGAGTGACGAAAACACGCGGCTGATCGTGTACACCATTCGCCTGGAGAACTCAGGCTACTACCAGTGCATCGCCGAGAACACCATCGGTCAGGTGTTCGCCATCGCCCGCATCGGGGTCTTTGCACACAGTAAGTCCATCCCTCACTGGATTTGGGGGGGGGGGTGGGGGGGGGGGGGTGCCCTCCTTTGCTTTGGAGGAGCAGAAGAGCGTAGCGTTAGAACGTGCAGTAGACTGTGGGTTCAAGTCTACTGAGGTGTCCAGGTTTTTGGGGGCGTTGGTTTTTTTCGTTATTTTTTTTTTTAGGGGATTTTTTTTTCTTCTGGAACTTACTACATGGGTGCTGACTCTGACTCTACTCTAGCGAAAGTCCTTCAGATGGACTGAAGACTGCTGTAGCTGAGGGGTTAAGAGACTCTGCGACGTCGGTCCTATGGGTCCAGGCAGTTCTTGGTTCGAATCTCGGTAGTGTCTGGTGAATAAAGAGCAGACCTGCCAGTGCCTTAATTCCCTTCATGTATGTATGTGTATGTATATATGTCTATATATATATATATATATATATATATAGGAGGCACCGTGGTCGAGTGGTTTAGGCGGTCAACTCGTGATCCAGAGGTCGCGGGTTCGATCCCCGCTCGGCTCGGTGTTGTGTCCTTGGGAAAGACACTTTACTCCTATTTTCCTCACTCCACCCAGGTGTACAAGTGGGTACCAGCTCTGCTGGGGAAGTATCTGGCGACAGACTAGCGTCCTGTCACAGGGGTGGTGAAAAACCATCAGTTCGCTTAACGCTACAGAAACCGGGATAAGCTCCGGCTCTATGGGCCTTCTGGCTCGAAAGAACATAGTATATATATATATATATATATATATATATATATATATACTATGTATGTATGTATTTGTGTGTGTGTATGTATATATATATATATCTACACGCAGAAGATCAAATACCTACATTAAAGATCCCGTCATTCATGTCGGCGTGTGGTGGGTTACGGAAGCGCGAACATACCCAGCATGCATCCCCGAAGGTGGAATTCAGCTACCTTCATGGCGGGCAACAACGGCTGTGTACTCAGAGTCTCTCTGTGGGTGAACCTTGGAGCTCTGGTCAAGGACCACCACCACCAACAACAACAACAACAACAAAGGGTACTGCAAACACAGATTCTGAGTGGGACTGCACAGAAAACGGCTGATGTGCACATGGTCAAAACCCCAACCACTTTCCCTACAAGAGCAGGCTGGTTGTGATCAGTGGAATGGTGGACACCAGCATGCCATGCTCAGCATGCACCCTGTAGCCTGAATTGGCTCCACCAGGTTCAGTTGGCTGCTGATTGAGTCACTCACTGTCTGAACGGTGTGGTGTGGTGTAGTGTAGTGTAGTGCAGTGTAGTGTAGTGTGGTGTAGTGAAGTGTAGTGCAGTGTAGTGTAGTGCAGTGTAATGTAGTGTGGTGTAGTGTAGTGCAGTGTAATGTAGTGTGTATAGTGCGGTGCAGTGAAGTGTAGTGTAGTGTAGTGCAGTGCAGTGCAGTGTAGTGCAGTGTAGTGCAGTGCAGTGCAGTGCAGTGTAGTGCAGTGCAGTGCAGTGTAGTGCAGCGAAGTGTAGTGTAGTGCAGTGCAGTGCAGTGCAGCGCAGTGCAGTGCAGTGCAGTGCAGTGCAGTGCAGTGCAGTGTAGTGTAGTGCAGTGCAGTGTAGTGTAGTGCAGTGCAGTGCAGTGCAGTGTAGTGTAGTGCAGTGTAGTGCAGTGTAGTGTAGTGTAGTGCAGTGTAGTGCAGTGTAGTGTAGTGCATTGTAGTGAAGTGTAGTGTAGTGTAGTGCAGTGCAGTGCAGTGTAGTGTAGTGTAGTGTAGTGCAGTGCAGTGCAGTGCAGTGCAGTGCAGTGCAGTGCAGTGTAGTGCAGTGCAGTGTAGTGTAGTGTAGTGTAGTGCAGTGCATTGTCCCAACAACTACTCCACAAGTTCAGGGAGAGGAGTCCGATTCATGTGGGAATGGAAAGATGTGTTTAACACACACACACACACCCTCGCTTGCTTGCTCACTCACTCGCCTACACATTCACACTCACACATGCACACACACACAGGCGTTCGCTCGCTCAGTCTCTCTCTCTCTCTCTCTCTCTCTCTCTCTCTCTCTCTCTCTCTCTCTCTCTCTCTCACACACTCAAACTCACACACACACACACACACACACACACACACACACACACACACACACACACACACACACACACACATATGGGATCCTTCGGATGAGACTATAAACCAAGGTCCCGTGTGAGAACACGTACAGAAGATCTTGCACTTACATTAAAACCTGTTCCGCTTTTCAGAAGAGTAGGCCATTGTGTGCCGGTGGGAACCGATGACAAAAATTTACAAAACTGCATACACACGGGGACTGGATGGAAAAAAACCACATGGGTGCTTATTGGACATTCTCAAAATAAGAGGATGGATAAAATAAATAAAAACACTCTCTCTCTCACACACACACACACACACACACACACACACACACGCATGTGCGGAGTGGATAACCCCGGGCTGTGATTGTTCTGTTGCAGAGGATGCCCCCCCACCCCCTCAGAAGGTGACGTTGACCCCTATCAGCAGCTCGGTTCTGCAAGTGCAATGGAGCCAGGAGTCCAACAAACCGATCCTGGCTTTTCTGCTGACACATCGAATGCGTGAGTTTCTTTGATGGATGTCTTACCTGTGCGTGCGCGCGAGAGAGAGAATGAGAGAGAGAATGTGTGTGTGTGTGTGTGAGAGAGAGAATAAGAGAGAGTGTGTGTGCACGCAAGAGAGAGTGTGTGTGTGTGCACACGCAAGAGAGTGTGTGTGTGTGTGCACACGCAAGAGAGAGAGTGTGTGTGTGTGTGCATGTGCGCGCGCAAGGAGTGTGTGTGAGCACTCGTGCGAGAGAGAGATAAAAAGAGAGAGAGATTATGTGTGTGAGAGAGAGAGTGTGTGTGTGCGTGCATGAGAGGGAGTGGGTATGTGTGTGTGCGTGCATGAGAGAGAGAGAGGGTATGTGTGTGTGCATGTGTGAGAGAGAGGGTATGTGTGTGTGCGTGCGTGAGAGAGAGAAAGTGTGTGCATGCGTGCGTGAGAGAGAGAGAGAATGTATGTGCGTGTGTGAGAGAGAGTGTGTGTGTGAGAGAGAGAAAGAAAGAGAGAGTGTGTGTGGGTGCGTGCATGCGTGTGTGTGAGAGAGAGGGTATGTGTGCGAGAGAGAGGAAGAAAGAAAGAGAGAGTGTGTGTGTGTGTATACGTGCAAAGCTTACATACTCCATGAAACTCCTTATTAAGGAGGAGGGTGGCAGGATGGTTAAGACGTTCGCCTGCCAACAAGAAAACCGTGAGGTTCTGGGTTCGTTTCCCAACCTCCCCCTTCCTTCCCAGTTTGACAAACAATTTCGAACTGAACATCATCAAAGTCCTTTGGATGGGACTAGAAACCGAGGCCCTGTGTGCGAACGTACGCAGAACGTCTTGCTCACACATTAAAAACCCTTTGGATTAGAACATAAACCAAGGCCCTGGGTGCAAACACATGCACATCTTGCACACATTATAAACCCATTCCACCTTTCGAAAGAGTAGGCCATTGTGTGCCAGTAGGAATGGATGAAGAAAAACAACAACAAAAACCACATGCACAGAAGTGTCGTGTTTAGACACCATCCCCAAAGACAAAATGCAGCTACCTAATTGGGGGGGTTTACGCAAAACTCTCACCATTGGTGAACCTCGGAGCTCTAGCTGAGGAACAAAAAAACAACAAACCACTGCCTTGAATTTTGATAAACACCCAACCACCCCCTTCCCTCCTTCCAAGCCTTGAATCAATCACCTCCAAAGTGAGGAAATGGACAGACAGAGGGACAGACAGACAGACAGATGGTCAGAGGCCCTGTTTCAACAAGGTGCCCTTTTTACTGTTGACGCGTGGGAGGGACAGATAGAGAGACAGACAGAGAGAGATGGATAGACAGAGAGAGATGGACGGACAGAGAGAGATGGATGGACAGGCAGAGATGGATGGACAGGCAGAGATGGACAGACAGAGAGAGATGTACGGACAGACATAGAGATGGACGGACAGAGAGAGAGAGATGGACAGACAGAGATGGACAGACAGAGATAGATAGACAGAGAGAGAGAGATGGACAGACAGACAGAGATGGACAGAAAGACAGAGAGAGATAGACAGACAGAGAGATAGACAGACAGAGAGAGACGGACAGACAGAGAGAGATGGACAGACAGACAGAGAGAGATGGATGGACAGACAGACAGACAGAGTAGGCCCTGTTTCACAAAGGTGCACTTTGCTGTTGGCACATGGACAGGACACACACACACACACACACACACACACACACACACACACTCACACATACACTCACACACACACACACTCACAGGCGCGCGTGCGTGCGTGCGTGCAGGGGACGAGGGGAGCCTGAAGGAGGTGCAGAAGACGGTGGGGGGTCATGAACGCAGCCACAACCTGACGGACCTGTTGCCCTTCACCACCTACGTGGTCACCATCCGCACCTTCTCCCGCAAAGGATCCAGCATCCGCAAGAGCGTGGAGGGGCGCACCATGGAGGGAGGTCAGTCAGTCAGTCAGTCAGTCAGTCTGTCAGTCTGTCAGTCTGTCAGTCAGTCAGTCAGTCAGTCAGTCAGTCAGTCAGTCAGTCAGTCAGTCAGTCTGTCAGTCAGTCAGTCAGTCAGTCAGTCAGTCAGTCAGTCAGTCAGTCAGTCAGTCTGTCTGTCACGGGCTGGTGGGGTGGGGTGGGTTCGGGGTGGGTTGGGGTAGGTTCAGATAGATTTGGGGGTGGGGGGTTATTGGGTTTTTTGTTTTGAGTAGGGGGTTATGGGGGTTGTTTTTTTTTGGGGGGGATTTTTTTTTTTTAGAGGGGGTGGGAGGGAGGGGTGGGTTGTTGTTTTTATTGTGTGGGGTTGTTTGGTTTGTTTGCATTGGTGTTGGATTGTTGTTTTGTTGTTGTTTTTTTACTGAAGATTTCTTGAGTTAACGGCGTTGTTTCAGTGCTAGTGGTGAGTTAATGGCGGCAGTGTTGATCATGGCGTTGTTTCAGTGGTGAGTTAATGCTGGCGATGATCACGGTGTTCTTTCAGTGCTAGTGGTGAGTTAATGGCGGCGATAATCACGGCGTTGTTTCAGTGCTGGTGGTGAGTTAATGGCAGCGATGATCACGGCGTTGTTTCAGTGGTGAGTTAATGGCGGTGGTGATCACAGCGTTGTTTCAGTGCTAGTGGTGAGTTAATGGCAGCGATGATCACGGCGTTGTTTCAGTGGTGAGTTAATGGCGGCGGTGATCACAGCGTTGTTTCAGTGCTAGTGGTGAGTTAATGGCGGCGATGATCACAGCGTTGTTTCAGTGCTAGTGGTGAGTCAATGGCGGCGATGATCACGGCGTTGTTTCTTATTTATTAATTATTTATTTTATTTACACCACTTTAAGTCACGGCAGATTTCTCTGCGTGAAATTCAGGCTGCTCTCCCCGGGGAGAGCGCGTCGCCACAAGAGCAGCGCCACCCTTTTATTTCCTTTTTTTCCTGTCTGCAACAGTATTTGTTTCCCTATCAGAGTGGCTTTTTTCTACAGAATTTTGCCAGGGACAACTCTCTTGTTGCCGTGGGTTCTTTTACGTGCGCTGAATAAATTTGTGTAACACATGGGACCTCGGTTTATCGTCTCATCCGAAAGACTAGCGCCCAGACCACCACTCATGATCTAATGGATGGGGGAAAAAGTTTTGGGTCCAAACGGGATACGAACCACCGCACACTTCCAACCCAGACTTTTTGCTTTCTAGACAGGCGCGTTACCTCTAGACCACCGATCCACCGATTCAGTGGTGAGTTAATGGCGGCGGTGATCACAACGTTGTTTCAGTGCTAGTGGTGAGTTAATGGTGACGGTGATGATCACGGCGTTGTTTCAGTGGTGAGTTAATGGCGGCGATGATCACGGCGTTGTTTCAGTGGTGAGTTAATGGCTGCGGTGATGATCGCGGCGTTGTTTCAGTGGTGAGTTAATGGCGGCATTGTTTCAGTGCTAGTGGTGAGTTAATGTCGGCGTTGTTTCAGTGGTGAGTTAATGGTGCCATTGTTTCAGTGGTGAGTTAATGACGGCGTTGTTTCAGTGCTAGCGGTGAGTTAATGGCGGCGTTGTTTCAGTGGTGAGTTAATGGCGGCGTTGTTTCAGTGGTGAGTTAATGGCGGCGTTGTTTCAGTGCTCGTGGTGAGTTAATGGCGGCGTTGGTTCAGTGGTGAGTTAATGGCGGCGTTGTTTCAGTGGTGAGTTAATGGCGGCGTTGTTTCCGTGCTAGTGGTGAGTTAATGGCGGTGTTGTTTCAGTGCTAGTGGTGAGTTAATGGCGGCGTTGTTTCAGTGCTAGTGGTGAGTTAATGGCGGCCGTTGTTTCAGTGCTAGTGGTGAGTTAATGGCGGCGTTGTTTCAGTGCTAGTGGTGAGTTAATAATGGTGACGGTGATGATCGCGGCGTTGTTTCAGTGCCCCTGGCCACGCCCACCTTCCAGGTGAGCAGCCCGTCGGTGGAGACGATGCTGGTGAGGTGGGAGGAGCTGGCGGCGCAGGACCGGGGCGGCGTCATCCTGCACTACCAGCTGCAGTACCGCCCCAGCGCCACGCCCAGCGCCATCACCACCATCACCATCGACCAGCCCCACCAACGCTCCTACCTCATCACAGGTCTCTTTCTTTCCTTCCTTCTTTGGCTGGGGGGGGGGGGGGATTTTGTTGTTGTTGCTTGTGTGAATTGGAATATCCCATGGTTGGGGTGGGGGGTGGGTGTTGCAGGATAGCGTGGTGGTTAGAGCGCTTTAACCCTCTTGTTGTTGGATTCTACAGAGCTAAACTGCCTGTAGATTTTGAATTCTTTGCAGGTTTTCTACCTCCGTCTGACTTACTTTACTCCTAAGACAATTGTGTGTGTGCATGACAAGTTATAATAATAATAATAATAATGTATGGAATTTATATAGCGATAACTTATATTTATATAAGTTATCAAGCTGAAATTTTGTCACAAGCTAGGCATGTCTTTGTACTTGCATTTAGGCGCAAGTTTATGTGTCTGGTCACCAGATGTCATGTCATTGTCACCTTATTTGTCACCAATCACAGGTAAAAATATGGTATATATGATAAAACAGCAAATCCTGCATGGATTTGACAATAGTTCAAGCATATCAGTGTCGAATAAGGAAGTGATACCCAGCTGATGTGTTTACCAATAGTTATGTGCAATAGTACTTCAAGGATGTGTCACACAATGTCCCCATAGCACCTGTTGTTTTATGGTATGTCTCGAGGAGACAGAAGTTTTGTTTAACTATTTTTTCTTTTGAAAACAAGTCATATTCAATCAACATGTGACCTGTATACTGCAGTTCATATCTGCTTGTGCTACCACATGTATTCAATCGACATGTGACCTTTATACTGCAGTTCATATCTGCGTGTGCTACCACATGTTTGTTAAGTGTACAGAAGTGTATTATTGTACATGACTGTCACCATTGTCACAGCACAAGTGTTACAAATTCGAAACAACACAGAACTTCTGTAACTACAAAATTTTAATGTTGGTAGTCTCTAAAGTAGTCGTAGTGGTGGCACAGGGTCACATCACATCACAAAAAGCAAAAATTATGGGGGGGGGGGGGGGGGGGGGGGGGGTACCCATTGCTCTCACCTGTCGAACCTTGGCAGACTGGAGACCTATTTTATTTTCCTTCTTGCTATTTTCATTATCAGCATATCTGTTCGTTTCTGCCATTGCAGTTTCAAAGCAAAAGTGTGGTAATAATGAGAAAACAGTCAAAAGGCATCACGCTTTCAGGCGTCTATGCCGCGGACCGGCCGGGAGGTCAAATTTCTCCACAGTGGGTGTGTGTAGCACAGGTCAGGAATGTGCCGTGTAGCACTTATTTTCTGGCTCACTCTTCTCCCTAACTGCAGCATTTCCTTCCTCCTCTTCCTCGTAATCGTTGAATATCGGACTCATTTAACAATTCTCATTCAAATGTTTCTACTTCCAAGACAATAACATTCAATTTATCGTCTCGCTAATCATATGAATCGTCTGCTACTAAAGAAAACGCCATTTTTTTCCGACACGCTGCACCATTGAAAAGCGTTCCGGTCGCTGGCTGTTATTTCGTCCTTCCCTCCCCACTACACGCATGTTAGTGGTCTAAATTTATCACTGGCACCGTCTGACACCCTCCCTGCATCGCCCCACCAATTTTCAGACACACAGTGTGAAAACCACGAGGTCTGTGTGTGATGGAAAAGTACTGCCCACGTGGCAGCACCAACTGTCGGCTGTGGTCGTATTGGAATCTAGCGGCAGCCTCTGTTACTGTCGGCTGCGGCCAGATCAGGGACAAGAGGGTTAAGCTCGCGATCTGACGGCTCGATTTCGAGTTGCTGCCATAAGGAGTTTCCTCCCCTCCCCCCCCTGGTGTTAGTCACTGCAGTGCCCCTACGACCCCGGAGGGGGTTTCGGGAGCAGATGGTGTTAATAACAATACTGACCGACTCCACTATCCTGAAAGTCATTCAGGTGAGACTATAAATTGAGGTCCCATGTGCAAAGGCACACAGACCATTTTGCCCTTGTGTTAGAAACCTGTTCTGCTTTTCAGAAGTGTAGGCCATTGTTGAATGCCAGTAGGAACAGAATTTTTTTTTTTACAGCAAAAAGAAAAAAAAAAAAGAAAGCCCCAAAAGAAACCTGCACACTGGTGACTGTTTAGGAATTATCCCCATGTCTGAATGCGGCTACCTTCATGGTGGGTAAACGGTGGCGTACGCGAAATCTCCATATTTGAATCCTGGAGCTGGAGCTGAGGAACAGCAACAACAACAACAACAACAGCAACAACAGCAGCACAATCTAGGCTCAGTCAAAACAAAAAATGATGAATCCTGTACCAAAGATAGAAGAAGAAGTAGAGACTAGGCGAAAAGTAGAATGATCCAGCTTGAGAACATCTGGAAAGATTGCAGTCTTCCTTACCAGCGGAAGGAAAGTGAGCGTGGTGAACTGCTTGCTATGGCTGGTCGTCGTGCTGTGTTATGATGGCTGGTCGTGCTGTGTTATGGCTGGTCGTGCTGTGTTATGATGGCTGGTCGTGCTGTGTTATGATGGCTGGTCGTCGTGCTGTGTTATGATGGCTGGTCGTGCTGTGTTATGATGGCTGGTCGTCGTGCTGTGTTATGATGGCTGGTCGTGCTGTGCTATGATGGCTGGTCGTGCTGTGTTATGATGGCTGGTCGTGCTGTGTTATGATGGCTGGTCGTGCTGTGTTATGATGGCTGTGTTATGATGGCTGGTCGTGCTGTGTTATGATGGCTGGTCGTGCTGTGTTATGGCTGGTCGTGCTGTGTTATGATGGCTGGTCGTGCTGTGTTATGATGGCTGTGTTATGATGGCTGGTCGTGCTGTGCTATGGCTGGTCGTGCTGTGTTATGATGGCTGGTCGTGCTGTGTTATGATGGCTGGTCGTGCTGTGTTATGATGGCTGGTCGTGCTGTGTTATATGGCTGGTCGTGCTGTGTTATGATGGCTGGTCGTCGTGCTGTGTTATGATGGCTGGTCGTCGTGCTGTGTTATGATGGCTGGTCGTGCTGTGTTATGATGGCTGGTCGTCGTGCTGTGTTATGATGGCTGGTCGTCGTGCTGTGTTGATGACTGGTCGTGCTGTGTTGTGGTCGCTGTGTTATGATGGCTGGTGTCGTGCTGTGTTATGATGGCTGGTCGTCGTGCTGTGTTATGATGGCTGGTCGTGCTGTGTTATGCTGGCGTGTGTGTTATGATGGCTGGTCGTGCTGTGTTATGATGGCTGGTCGTGGGCTATGTGTGTTATGATGGCTGGTCGTGCTGTGTTATGATGGCTGGTCGTGCTGTGTTATGATGGCTGGTCGTCGTGCTGTGTTATGATGGCTGGTCGTCGTGCTGTGTTGATGATTGTGTGCTGGTCTGTCGTGCTGTGTTATGGCTGGTAGTGCTGTGTTATGATGGCTGGTCGTGCTGTGCTATGATGGCTGGTCGTGCTGTGTTATGATGGCTGGTCGTGCTGTGTTATGATGGCTGGTCGTGCTGTGTTGTTATGGCTGGTCGTGCGTGCTGTGTTGTGATGGCTGGTCGTGCTTGTGGTTTTGATGATGGCTGGTCGTGCTGTGCTATGATGGCTGGTCGTGCTGTGTTATGATGGCTGGTCGTGCTGTGTTATGATGGCTGTCGTGCTGTTATCGGTTGCTGTGTTTGATGTGTCGTGCTGTGTTTGATGGCTGGTCGTGCTGTGTTATGATGCGGGCGTGCTGTGTTATGATGGCTGGTCGTGCTGTGTTGATGGCTGTGCTGTCGGGGCTGTGTTATGATGCTGGTCGTGCTGTGTTATGATTTTGTGCTGGTCGTGCTGTTAGTGTTATTTGTGGCTGGTCGTGCTGTGTTATGATGGCTGGTCGTGCTGTGTTATGATGGCTGGTCGTCGTGCTGTGTTATGATGGCTGGTCGTCGTGCTGTGTTATGATGGCTGGTCGTGCTGTGTTATGATGGCTGGTCGTCGTGCTGTGTTATGATGGCTGGTCGTGCTGTGTTATGATGGCTGGTCGTCGTGCTGTGTTATGATGGCTGGTCGTCGTGCTGTGTTATGATGGCTGGTCGTGCTGTGTGTGTTATGATGGCTGTCGTGTGCTGTGTTATGATGGCTGGTCGTGCTGTGTTATGATGGCTGGTCGTCGTGCTTTAGTGTCGTGTGTGTTATGATGGCTGGTCGTCGTGCTGTGTTATGATGGCTGGTCGTGCTGTGTTATGATGGCTGGTCGTGCTGTGTTATGATGGCTGGTCGTGCTGTGTTATGATGGCTGGTCGTGCTGTGTTATGATGGCTGGTCGTGCTGTGTTATGATGGCTGGTGTGTTGTGATGGCTGGTCATGCTGTGTTATGATGGCTGGTCGTGCTGTGTTATAATGGCTGGTCGTGCTGTGCTATGATGGCTGGGGAGCCTGGACAGGCACCAAGAAAAGACCATGGAAAAAGAATGCAAGCAACCGAGTCCTTGGGATGAGACTATAAAGTCCATATGCAAACACACGCAGAACATCTTGCGCACATGTTGG
>CM054164.1:9527432-9542432 GCA_028751875.1 Rapana venosa
CTGCGCAGCCACGGCCTCAACCCCACCACCCTGCGCCTGGAGTGGACGCCCTCCGTCAAGAACGGCGGTGCTGGTGGCGGTGCTGGTGGCGGCGGTGTCATCGTCAAGTACCAGGTGTGCTACAAGGAAGCCGCCTCCCCAGCCCAGCTGGTGGCCCACTGCCTGGACAGGTAGGTACCTCCACCTCCACCACCACCACCACCTCTACCACAGGGAGGGGGGGGGCTTCTGGGGGGGTTGAGTTGTGGTGTTTGTTGGTTTTTTAAACCCTAGTAGCGCGGCGCAGTAGGTGATCGTAATTGAAAGCTCACTTTCGCTTTCAAAGGTCAGCCAGTGAATGTTAAGGCCGTTGTAGAGCCGCAGAAAGGGGTGAAGGTCGCGTCGCTTTCAAAGGTCAGCCAGTGAATGTTAAGGCCGTTGTAGAGCCGCAGAAAGGGGTGAAGGTCGTTCAACACACACAAGCAACAAAGATTTTGATTGGTTTAGTTTTTTTGGTTGGTTGGTTGGTTTGTTGTTTTCAACAGTCAAGATAGTCTTCAAGAAAAATGGCAGCCAGCGTTTGCACCAGAATTTCTCCAAGCGTTTTGCAAGGGGGGGGGGGGGGGGGGGGGGGGGGGGTTGTTGTTTTTTTTTACAATATTGACAGTGAGAAGGAGTTTTAGAGGCTGGATTTGGTTGAATTAAACAATGAGAGAGACAATGAGGTAAAAGTTGTGGGATTTAAAAAAAAAAAAAAACTTGGTAAAAATTGGTCGCGATCTGACCGAATCGAAAGGTACTAGTTTTGCTGGATGGACTTCTTGGCTACTCTGCGATTTCGACGTCACAGATTGTTTTACTTTATTTTGATGCAACGAGGCTTTGAAATAACTGTTGTTGCTGAGTCAAATCGATATGCTGCTGAGTACTTTGCATTACGTGAAATCAAGCGATTGTTGCATTTTCATCCTAGAAAGCCACCACTTCGCATGAAATGAGTGTTCACTGCCATGACGATCACGATAGCGTTGATCATTTCGCTTCACTTCTCCCGAGTATTTAACGATCGATAAAGTGACACAAACTCCTTTTTTTTTTCAAAACTATTGTCAAGAGATAATATTTACCTCATGACATATTTGCACCGCAAAAAATGGATGCCTCCCATCATATATATTTTATATATATATAATAATGTATGGAATTTATATAGCGCTGAATCTTGTAAAGCAACAAATCAAAGCGCTCAGATTTTATTTCATACCACTTTAAGTCACGGCAGATTTCTCTCCGTGAAATTCGGGCTGCTCTCCCCGGGGAGAGCGGGAGAACGCGTCGCCACTTAGCGCTGCGCCACCCTTTCACCCTTTTTTTTTTTCTTTTTTTTTTCTGCAGCTGTATTTGTTTCCCTATATAGGTACCGGCAGCCAACAAATTCATTTGGGAAGAAGTTAAAAACAATTGTTTTTCTGAAAATTACAAGAAAATATAAGAATAATAAAAAAATTTTAAAAAGTAAGGCTCTGGCTCTATTAGTTCCAGAGACGTCGCAATTCAAAAATGGCCTGTTTCGTTCAGTCATTCAGATGCTAAACTGAAGCAAGTTTGCCATCACCGTACTTTTAAGTAAGTCCTTGTAGACAGATTTTAACTTCAGATTTTAATTCTCTACAACCTACACTATGCACAAAAACAAGGTTAAGCATCAGTCTGTTCAAACAATTACACAGCAAGGCAATGAAATTGATGAAAAACCCATTTTGTTAATGTTGGAAATTGTATAATCAGCCATTTTTGCCATCCAGTAGCACATTAACAAGACCAGAGAATTATTCCAAATTCATATATTCTTAACCACTAGACTGCCTTACCCCGGAAATTCTCCGGGGCTAAACGTGCACCCTATACGCCAACAACCCGGAAAATTTCCGGGGTGTCGAACCGAAGTAAACAAGCCTGCTTCCTTGACTACAGTTAAAGGGAAACAACTCCAAAATTAATGGAGGTCACTCTCCTGTTGCTTGGCAACATCGAGCTGCAAAAACCGTGGCAAAAACGATCGTTTTTTCGCTCGTATTTTGTGTTTTTATGCATGACTGCTTGGGAAGTTCTTGTTCAAAATTGCTGACACTTCTTGTTGAAGGCATCAATAACTTTACACAGCTGTAAAGTGGCAAATAAAACTCTAGATTTACCTAACATTGATGAAAACGATCACGTATGATTCAGGAGATCGTGTATTTAAAAAACAATGAATGAGATTTGGCCTAGACATATGTTTGACATTATTGAGATGGGGGGTACTCGAATGACAGTGGTGATGAAGAAATCGTATTTATGGTCGATGTTTTACATTTTAAATATATTTTCGCAGTGAAATATCATGCTAACTAATTTGAGCTTGCCTCGAAGTAGTCTACGATATATATACTGTCATTGGGTAGACTATCAGGAATATTCATGTAGTAGTTTCTGAGTAAGAGGGATATGAACATAGCAGTGGTACATAAGAATTTTATTCCCCGGCATATAGGGTGCACTTGCACTGGGCAGTTAAGAGGTTAATACTTACATCTTGATGAAAGATATTAATTTTGGGGGGAAGTGTATGATAGTAACATTTGGAGTTCTGCACCTCAAAAAATGACAAAAAGGCCAGTTTGGACAATGGAAAAAGCAGGCTTACTGTACTGTGCCAAGCTAAAATGCACGTAACTCCAACATTTCTTGATGAATGTACTTGAAATTCTGTACATGAATCAATCAGTCAAAAACTTACATTTTGATAATTAACAAAGGACTGTGAGTCATTGTAGAAAAATTTCAAAACTAATAAACGCCTATTTTGGTTGATGGATGAAGCAGATTTACTGTGCCGTACCAACCTAAAATGGAAAATAACTTCCACATTTCTTGATGAATTTCCTTGAAATTTTGTATGTGATTACAGTACTCAAACAAGTACCCACACATCTCAGACTAAAGAATATAAATAAATAAATAAAGATTTGGGGGGAAAAAGCTGGATCAACAGTGTGAATCACAAATTTCTTGAGATTTTATCTGTACAGTTGTGGTACAGCAATACAAAACTTGCAAATAAATAGATACCTGTAAAGGAAGAAGCCCACTGCAGTGAACAGGCAGGAAAAGCACTGAATTAAAGACAGAAATGGTTTTTGTATTTCAGGTCCAGATTAATGTCATCTGCCACTTTAAGTTTGGATTGGTTAGAACCTTGTTCAGAGGCTTATTTTGAAAGGCAGGTAGGAACTTTTTTAAGCCCTTAGATTGGTACAAAACATGAATATTTGAAAGTTTTTCACTGCACATACATGGGGGGGGGGGGTGCAAATTTTGCTTGAAAGGCAATTAATTTCAGTCTGTGAATCAGAGAAACAATTTTTTTTTTTTTAGTACAAGATTTCTGGAAGCCATACTGAGCACAAAGAATATTCTCAATATCCAGAAGTGAACAATTGTGCTGGGGATAGCCAGCCTCTTCCTGTTTCTTGTTCACATGTTTCCAGCAACCATTTTGGAGCAAAGCATAACCCTGATAAAGAGAGACAGGACGGACCCTGTCAGACAGGTGCAGCACAACTGGAGTGATTTGCTGCTGCTGCTGCTGGTTTAGCTGCTTCATCAACTTTCTCGTTAACAGTAATGTGGGAGTTCAGCATTTGTCTGGGGGTTAATGTTTCGCCTGTGGACAGGAAACCATCCTGTGAAGAGGGGGGTGTTTGTTTTTTTGGATCAAACAAAGGGGGCTAAACTTGCTGTGATTCTCCTCACAGTTCATTGATGGTTATTTCCCATGACCTTGCTTCTCGCAGACTGGTTGACCGATGTTTTGCGTGTGCATAAAGCAGCGTTGGCCATTGCGTGTTTGGTGACCCGTGCTCATGTGTCTTGTTGATCTTGAGTATCTCTCTCTATCACACACACTCACATACACACACACTCACACACGCACTCGCATACACACACACTCACACACACTTGCACTTGCACTCGCATACACACACACACTCTCTCACTCACAAACTCACACACACACACTCACAAACATGTCTGAAGACAGAGAGACAGACCTGTAGACAAGTGGTGGCGTATGTGTATGCGTGTGTGTGTGTGTATGCGTGTGTGTGTGTATGCATGTGTATGCGTGTGTGTGTGTGTGTATGCGTGTGTGTGTATGCATGTGTGTGTGTATGCATGTGTGTGTGTATGTGTGATTCAGATTCAGAATATTTTATTGCCATTTAAGTCAAGTAGACTTATTTGACACAACAACAAAACATCAGTGTGTATGCATGTGTGTGTGTGCAGTGAACGACCGTACGCAGTGGTCAGTGATCTGAAACCGTTCACCAAGTACCAGTTTGGGGTTCGAATCATCGCTGATCAGCGACTTGGCTCCTTCACCATGCTGGAAGTCGTCACTTCTGAAGACAGTGAGTAAATCCTCGGGGGGTGGGGGGGGGGGGGAGGGGGGGGGTTTGGGGGTGTTTGGGTAGGGGGGGTGTGGTGTGTGTATTGGGGGGGTGTCAGTGTGGTGGTGTGTGTATTGGGGGGGGGGGATGTCAGTGTGGTGGTGTGTGTATTGGGAGGGGTGTAGTGGTGTGTGTATTGGGAGGGGTTGTCTCAGTGTGGTGGTGTGTGTATTGGGGGGGTGTCAGTGTGGTGGTGTGTGTATTGGGGGGGTGTCAGTGTGGTGGTGTGTGTGTATTGGGAGGAATGTCAGTGTGGTGGTGTGTGTATTGGGGGGGTGTCAGTGTGGTGGTGTGTGTATTGGGGGGTGTCAGTGTGGTGGTGTGTGTATTGGGGGGGTGTCAGTGTGGTGGTGTGTGTATTGGGGGGGTGTCAGTGTGGTGGTGTGTGTTATTGGGGGGGTGTCAGTGTGGTGGTGTGTGTATTGGGGGGTGTCAGTGTGGTGGTTGTGTGTATTGGGGGGGTGTCAGTGTGGTGGTGTGTGTATTGGGAGGAATGTCAGTGTGGTGGTGTGTGTATTGGGGGGGTGTCAGTGTGGGTGGTGTGTGTATTGGGGGGGTGTCAGTGTGGTGGTGTGTGTATTGGGGGGGTGTCAGTGTGGTGGTGTGTGTATTGGGGGGGTGTCAGTGTGGTGGTGTGTGTATTGGGGGGGTGTCAGTGTGGTGGTGTGTGTATTGGGGGGGTGTCAGTGTGGTGGTGTGTGTATTGGGGGGGTGTCTGTGTGGTGGTGTGTGTATTGGGAGGAATGTCAGTGTGGTGGTGTGTGTATTGGGGGGGTGTCAGTGTGGTGGTGTGTGTATTGGGGGGGTGTCAGTGTGGTGGTGTGTGTATTGGGGGGGTGTTCAGTGTGGTGGTGTTGTGTATTGGGAGGGTGGTGGTGGGTGTGTGTATTGGGGGGGGGTCAGTGTGGTGGTGTTGTGTATTGGGGGGGTGTCGTGTGGTGGTGTGTGTATTGTGGGGGGTGTCAGTGTGGTGGTGTGTGTATTGGGGGGGTGTCAGTGTGGTGGTGTGTGTATTGGGGGGTGTTGTCAGTGTGGTGGTTGTGTGTATTGGGGGGGTGTCAGTGTAGTGGTGTGTGTATTGGGAGGGTGGTGGTGGTGTGTGTATTGGGGGGGGGTCAGTGTGGTGGTGTGTTGTATTGGGGGGGTGTCAGTGTGGTGGTGTGTGTATTGGGGGGGTGTCAGTGTGGTGGTGTGTGTATTTGGGGGTGGTGTCAGTGTAGTGGTGTGTGTATTGGGAGGAATGGTCAGTGTGGTGGTGTGTGTATTGGGAGGGTGTCAGTGTGGTGGTGTGTGTATTGGGGGGGTGTCAGTGTGGTGGTGTGTGTATTGGGGGGGTGTCAGTGTGGTGGTGTGTGTATTGGGGGGGTGTCAGTGTGGTGGTGTGTGTATTGGGGGGGTGTCAGTGTGGTGGTGTGTGTATTGGGGGGGTGTCAGTGTGGTGGTGTGTGTATTGGGGGGGTGTCAGTGTGGTGGTGTGTGTATTGGGGGGGTGTGTCAGTGTGGTGGTGTGTGTATTGGGAGGAATGTCAGTGTGGTGGTGTGTGTATTGGGGGGGTGTCAGTGTGGTGGTGTGTGTATTGGGGGGGTGTCAGTGTGGTGGTGTGTGTATTGGGAGGGTGGTGGTGGTTGTGTGTATTGGGGGGGTGTCAGTGTGGTGGTGTGTGTATTGGGGGGGTGTCAGTGTGGTGGTGTGTGTATTGGGGGGGTGTCAGTGTGGTGGTGTGTGTATTGGGGGGGTGTCAGTGTGGTGGTGTGTGTATTGGGGGGGTGTCAGTGTAGTGGTGTGTGTATTGGGAGGATATGTCAGTGTGGTGGTGTGTGTATTGGGAGGGTTGTCAGTGTGGTGGTGTGTGTATTGGGGGGGGTGTCAGTGTGGTGGTGTGTGTATTGGAGGGTGTCAGTGTGGTGGTGTGTGTATTGGGGGGGTGTCAGTGTGGTGGTGTGTGTATTGGGGGGGTGTCAGTGTGGTGGTGTGTGTATTGGGGGGTGTCGTGTGGTGGTGTGTGTATTGGGGGGTGTCAGTGTGGTGGTGTGTGTATTGGGGGGGGGGGGGGTGTCAGTGTGGTGGTGTGTGTATTGGGGGGTGTTCAGTGTGGTGGTGTGTGTATTGGGGGGGTGTCAGTGTGGTGGTGTGTGTATTGGGGGGGTGTCAGTGTGGTGGTGTGTGTATTGGGGGGGTGTCAGTGTGGTGGTGTGTGTATTGGGGGGTTGTCAGTGTAGTGGTGTGTGTATTGGGAGGGTGGTGGTGGTGTGTGTATTGGGGGGGTGTCAGTGTGGTGGTGTGTGTATTGGGGGGGTGTCAGTGTGGTGGTGTGTTGTATTGGGGGGGTGTCAGTGTGGTGGTGTGTGTATTGGGGGGGTGTCAGTGTGGTGGTGTGTGTATTGGGGGGGGGGGGGGGTGTCAGTGTGGTGGTGTGTGTATTGGGGGGGGTGTCAGTGTGGTGGTGTGTGTATTGGGGGGGTGTCAGTGTGGTGGTGTGTGTATTGGGGGGGTGTCAGTGTAGTGGTGTGTGTATTGGGAGGGTGGTGGTGGTGTGTGTATTGGGGGGGGTGTCAGTGTGGTGGTTGTGTGTATTGGGAGGAATGTCAGTGTGGTGGTGTGTGTATTGGGGGGGTGTTCAGTGTGGTGGTGTGTGTATTGGGGGGGTGTCAGTGTGGTGGTGTGTGTATTGGGGGGGTGTCAGTGTGGTGGTGTGTGTATTGGGGGGTGTGTCAGTGTGGTGGTGTGTGTTATTGGGGGGGTGTCAGTGTGGTGGTGTGTGTATTGGGGGGGTTGTCAGTGTGGGTGGTTTGTGTGTATTGGGGGGGTGTCAGTGTGGTGGTGTGTGTATTGGGAGGGTGTCAGTGTGGTGGTGTGTGTATTGGGAGGGTGTCAGTGTGGTGGTGTGTGTATTGGGGGGGTGTCAGTGTGGTGGTGTGTGTTATTGGGAGGGTGTCAGTGTGGTGGTGTGTGTATTGGGGGGGTGTCAGTGTGGTGGTGTGTGTATTGGGAGGGTGTCAGTGTGGTGGTTGTGTGTATTGGGAGGGGGGTGTCAGTGTGGTGGTGTGTGTATTTGGGGGGGGGGGGTGTCAGTGTGGTGGTGTGTGTATTGGGAGGGGGGTGTCAGTGTTGGTGGTGTGTGTATTGGGGGGGGGGGGTGTCAGTGTGGTGGTGTGTGTATTGGGGGGGGTGTCAGTGTAGTGTGTCAAATCAAATGTTTATGTCCAGATAGTACATTAACTCACTCGGGACAGCCAATTCTCTCCCTTGCTTTTCCCCACAGACAGCCCATTTGTAATGGTTAGTAAAAAAAATCATAAAAAATACAAAACACATACTAAGAAAATGAAATTTTCGGAACTTATGTATAACATACTGGGTTAGTACATATATAAAAATTGAAGCTCTCACTTTAGTAAAACGCCGTCATGGAGACCTAATCTGATCCCTTCTATTTTGCTTCTGACACATATGCAAAAATGCTGGGCATGTCGGCTACTCTCTACAACTGCAAACAAAGAGCTCGGAACACTCGGAATCACCCGACAACGCACTGCATTCGACGTTGGACGGGCTCACAAAGCTATGTTTAGCTGCACGAGTCATAGTATCATGCGGCCGCCACATGAAAAATCTGCAAAAAGTAAATCCGCTATAGCGGCGAGTCGTCCGAAACCATGGCTTTACACCGATCCGCTATAGTGGACAGCCGTCCTCTGAGAGTTAAATAAGTAATGTAATTTGCTTCTTTCTTTTTTTTAAAACCTTCCCCCCCCCCCCCCCCCCCCCCCCCCCCCCCCCCCCCCCCCCCCCCCCCCCCCTCTTTTCTTGGATTGTACATTGAATAAGTGATGCATTTACTTTGTGTGTGTGCCACAGCACACAAATCCAACATCACTCACTCGGTAGTCAAGGGTGCTACCTTTAGCGCGCCCCTTCCTTCCCCCGGTCCAGGTGTGGTCAGTTCCTGCTGTAATCGTGGGCACCAGCTGGCTGGGGAATGGATGGAAGGAAAGTGGGGGAGACTGACAGCTGGGGGGGAGTGTGTGTGTGCGTGTGTTTAGGGAAGGATCTCATCCTTCGGATGAGACTATAAACCGCGGCCCCGTGTGTGAACGCAAGCAGAACATCTTGCACACGCATTAAATCCTGTTCCGCTTTTCGAAAGAGTAGGCCATTGTGTGCCGGTGGGAACAGATGACAAAATTTACAAAACCGCATACACACGGGGACTGGATGTAAAAAAAGCACATGAGTGCTTATTCCATTATCCTCGATATAAAAAAAAAGAGAAGTCATCTGAGCGCTTTGATTTGTTGCTTTGCAAGATTCAGCGCTATATAAATTCCATACATTATTATTATTATTATTATTAATAAGCACTCGTGCGCTTTTTCCATCCAGTCCCCGTGTGTATGCAGTTTTGTAAATTTTGTCATCCGCTCCCACCGGCACACAATGGCCTACTCTTCCGCAAAGCGGAAAGTGTTGTACAGCATGCACTGTGCTCCCCCAAACTCCTACAGGGGAGGGAGTCTGTATGAATCCATGGCCTGTGTATGAATCCATGGCCTGTGTATGAATCCATGGCCTGTGTATGAATCCATAGCCTGTGTATGAATCCATGGCCTGTGTATGAATCCATGGCCTGTGCATGAATCCATGGCCTGTGCATGAATCCATGGCCTGTGTATGAATCCATGGCCTGTGTATGAATCCATGGCCTGTGAATGAATCCATGGCCTGTGAATGAATCCATGGCCTGTGTATGAATCCATGGCCTGTGTATGAATCCATGGCCTGTGAATGAATCCATGGCCTGTGTATGAATCCATGGCCTGTGTATGAATCCATGGCCTGTGTATGAATCCATGGCCTGTGTATGAATGCAGGCACAACGTGCTGCCCATACATTAAAACCCATTCCTCCTTTTTTGGAAGAGCGGGTCATTGCATGCAGGTGTAAACGCGTAACAACGTTTTGGAAGAAAACAACAACAGCAACAGCAGCACCTGCAACCAAAACGATGCCCCCTGGTGTGCTGTTGACGCCACACCTCTGAAGTCGGAATACGGCTGGCTACAGTGATGGTGGAGGGGGAAGAAAACAATCTCCCATGGCTACAGTGATGGTGGAGGGGGAAGAAAACAATCTCCCATGGCTAGGTGGAGGGGGAAGAAAACAATCTCCATGGCTACAGTAATGGTGGAGGGGGAAGAAAACAATCTCCATGGCTAGGTGGAGGGGGAAGAAAACAATCTCCATGGCTAGGTGGAGGGGAAGAAAACAATCTCCCATGGCTAGGTGGAGGGGGAAGAAAACAATCTCCCATGGCTAGGTGGAGGGGGAAGAAAACAATCTCCCATGGCTACAGTAATGGTGGAGGGGGAAGAAAACAATCCCATGGCTACAGTAATGGTGGAGGGGGAAGAAAACAATCTCCATGGCTACAGTGATGGTGGGGGGGGAAGAAAACAATCTCCCATGGCTACAGTGATGGTGGGGGGGGGAAGAAAAACAATCTCCATGGCTAGGTGGAGGGGGAAGAAAACAATCTCCATGGCTAGGTGGAGGGGGAAGAAAAACAATTCCCATGGCTACTAGTGATGGTGGGGGGGGGAAGAAAACAATCTCCCATGGCTAGGTGGAGAGGGGAAGAAAAACAATCTCCATGGCTACAGTAATGGTGGAGGGGGAAGAAAAAATCTCCCATGGCTACAGTGATGGTGGAGAGGGGAAGAAAACAATCTCCCATGGCTACAGTGATGGTGGAGGGGGAAAGAAAACAATCTCCATGGCTAGGTGGAGGGGGAAGAAAACAATCTCCCATGGCTAGGTGGAGGGGGAAGAAAAAAATCTCCATGGCTAGGTGGAGGGGGAAGAAAACAATCTCCATGGCTACAGTGATGGTGGAGGGGGAAGAAAAACAATCTCCATGGCTAGGTGGAGGGGAAAGAAAACAATCTCCCATGGCATACAGTAATGGTGGAGGGGGAAGAAAACAATCTCCCATGCTAGGGGAGGGGGAAGAAAACAATCTCCCATGGCTAGGTGGAGGGGGAAGAAAACAATCTCCCATGGCTACAGTAATGGTGGAGGGGGAAGAAAACAATCTCCCATGGCTAGGTGGAGGGGGAAGAAAACAATCTCCCATGGCTAGGTGGAGGGGGAAGAAAACAATCTCCCATGGCTAGGTGGAGGGGGAAGAAAACAATCTCCCATGGCTACAGTGATGGTGGAGGGGGAAGAAAACAATCTCCCATGGCTACAGTAATGGTGGAGGGGGAAGAAAACAATCTCCCATGGCTACAGTAATGGTGGAGGGGGAAGAAAACAATCTCCCATGGCTAGGTGGAGGGGGAAGAAAACAATCTCCCATGGCTACAGTGATGGTGGAGGGGGAAGAAAACAATCTCCCATGGCCACAGTGATGGTGGAAGGGGAAGAAAACAATCTCCCATGGCTAGGTGGAGGGGGAAGAAAACAATCTCCCATGGCTAGGTGGAGGGGGAAGAAAACAATCTCCCATGGCTAGGTGGAGGGGGAAGAAAACAATCTCCCATGGCTACAGTAATGGTGCAGGGGGAAGAAAACAATCTCCCATGGCTAGGTGGAGGGGGAAGAAAACAATCTCCCATGGCTAGGTGGAGGGGGAAGAAAACAATCTCCCATGGCTAGGTGGAGGGGGAAGAAAACAATCTCCCATGGCTAGGTGGAGGGGGAAGAAAACAATCTCCCATGGCTACAGTGATGGTGGGGGGGGGAAGAAAACAATCTCCCATGGCTAGGTGGAGGGGGAAGAAAACAATCTCCCATGGCTACAGTGATGGTGGGGGGGGGAAGAAAACAATCTCCCATGGCTAGGTGGAGGGGGAAGAAAACAATCTCCCATGGCTACAGTAATGGTGGAGGGGGAAGAAAACAATCTCCCATGGCTAGGTGGAGGGGGAAGAAAACAATCTCCCATGGCTACAGTGATGGTGGAGGGGGAAGAAAACAATCTCCCATGGCTAGGTGGAGGGGGAAGAAAACAATCTCCCATGGCTAGGTGGAGGGGGAAGAAAACAATCTCCCATGGCTACAGTGATGGTGGAGGGGGAAGAAAACAATCTCCCATGGCTAGGTGGAGGGGGAAGAAAACAATCTCCCATGGCTAGGTGGAGGGGGAAGAAAACAATCTCCCATGGCTAGGTGGAGGGGGAAGAAAACAATCTCCCATGGCTACAGTGATGGTGGAGGGGGAAGAAAACAATCTCCCATGGCTAGGTGGAGGGGGAAGAAAACAATCTCCCATGGCTAGGTGGAGGGGGAAGAAAACAATCTCCCATGGCTACAGTGATGGTGGAGGGGGAAGAAAACAATCTCCCATGGCTAGGTGGAGGGGGAAGAAAACAATCTCCCATGGCTAGGTGGAGGGGGAAGAAAACAATCTCCCATGGCCACAGTGATGGTGGAGGGGGAAGAAAACAATCTCCCATGGCCACAGTAATGGTGGAGGGGGAAGAAAACAATCTCCCATGGCTACAGTAATGGTGGAGGGGGAAGAAAACAATCTCCCATGGCTACAGTAATGGTGGGGGGGAAGAAAACAATCTCCTATGGCTAGGTGGAGGGGGAAGAAAACAATCTCCATGGCTAGGTGGAGGGGGAAGAAAACAATCTCCATGGCTAGGTGGAGGGGGAAGAAAACAATCTCCCATGGCCACAGTAATGGTGGAGGGGGAAGAAAACAATCTCCCATGGCTAGGTGGAGGGGGAAGAAAACAATCTCCCATGGCTAGGTGGAGGGGGAAGAAAACAATCTCCCATGGCTAGGTGGAGGGGGAAGAAAACAATCTCCCATGGCCACAGTGATGGTGGAGGGGGAAGAAAACAATCTCCCATGGCCACAGTAATGGTGGAGGGGGAAGAAAACAATCTCCCATGGCCACAGTAATGGTGGAGGGGGAAGAAAACAATCTCCCATGGCTACAGTAATGGTGGAGGGGGAAGAAAACAATCTCCCATGGCTACAGTAATGGTGGGGGGGAAGAAAACAATCTCCTATGGCTAGGTGGAGGGGGAAGAAAACAATCTCCCATGGCTAGGTGGAGGGGGAAGAAAACAATCTCCATGGCTAGGTGGAGGGGGAAGAAAACAATCTCCCATGGCTACAGTAATGGTGGAGGGGGAAGAAAACAATCTCCCATGGCCACAGTAATGGTGGAGGGGGAAGAAAACAATCTCCCATGGCTAGGTGGAGGGGGAAGAAAACAATCTCCCATGGCTAGGTGGGGGGGGAAGAAAACAATCTCCCATGGCTACAGTAATGGTGGAGGGGGAAGAAAACAATCTCACAATCGCAGAACCTCAGAGCTCAAAGTGAAGAATGAAAAGGAGTGAGAGGAAAAAACAGACTTTTATAAAATAAAATTTAAAAAATTAATAATAATCATAACGATAGTAAATAAATGTGACGCTCCACCATGAAATGAGTCGTTTCTCACCTGACCCACTTTTCCACTAGGAGCCATTTTAGGTAGGGGAGGGGGGTCAGGGTGTTGGTTTTAATATTTTGATTGATGATTTAACAATAGCCGTTTGTCTACTTTGTACTGAATGAAGTATCAAGGCATAATTTTCCTTCCTTTTTCTGGAAAAAAAAAAATTTTAAAAACACCCAAGCCTTTATTTTGACCGCCTGTTGCCCTTCATGGGATGATTAAAGTGTTTTTGACTTGACTTGACTTGGACTTGACCTATTACGTTGCAAAACTTGCCAACTTCTCAATTTGCTATTTTCTGCAGTCTTATCATTTCAGTTTTGCAATAACTTTTCATACAATTGTCTGATTTTCAATCTGCTGTATTGCACAGTCTTATGTATTGCAGACGGACAACACATTAGCCCTGGTAGCGCTGAATAGACAGCAGCAAGGCTCAGTTTCTATTGGCTGAATTAACATTGGCTAGCGTTGTTTTGAAGCAGGCTGGGCTTAAACAACCCTTGATATTGATATGTAAAACTGATTTAAGTGTGTAAAGCTATAAATCACTGGAAATAACAGATAACAAGCTTTTAAATGAGTGTAATTGTATAATAGTGTGTAGTTTTTATGATTATGGTTTAAAAAAAATTTTTGATTTAATCGTGTGCGCACTACCGATCACTGTTACGCCATCAGGGCCCAGGATTGATTTTAACACGACAAGCAAAGTTCTTGCGGTGCATAAATATCGGGATTAGGTAAACACTATTTCTTGACATAGTTTTGAAAAAATAAGGAGTTTGTATCGCTTTATCGGTCGTCAAATACTCAGAAAAGTTCAGCAAAAGGATTGACGCCATTGCGACCATGGTGGCTTTCTATGATGAAAATACAATGATCGCTTGATTTCATGTGATGCAAAGAACTCAGCAGCATAGCGATTTGACTCAACAACAGTTATTTCAAAGCCTCATTGCATCAAAATAAAGTAAAACAATCTATGACGTCGAAATCGCCGAGTAGCCAAGAAGTCTATCCAGCAAAACTAGTGCCATTCGATTCGGTCGGATCGCGATCAATTTTTACCAAGTTTTTCAAAAATATTCCACAATCCTTACCTCATTGTCTCTCTCATTGTTTAATTCAAGCAAATCCAGCCTCTAAAAGTCGTATTCACTGTCAATATTGTTAAAAAAAAACCTCGAAAAACACTTGAAGAAATTCTGGCGCAATCGCTGGCCACCGTTTTTGTTGACAATCTCGGCTGGTCCCCAAAAACAAAAACAAAAACCACTCTTAACCAATCAGCTTCTTCGTTGCTTGTGTGTGTGGAAGACCTTCACCCCTTTCTGCGGCCCTACAACGGCCCTAACATTCATTGGCTGACCTTTGAAAGCGAAAGTGAGCTTTCAATTACGATCACCTACGTCATCCCAGAATATTCCGGGATCCGCCACATAGCTTAGACCCCCCATTACCGGAATAATCCGGGAACAGTGCAACTAGAGTTAACAACTAAAAATCGACCTTCCAAAGCAGTGCGACTCCTGATGTGATGGGAGCGGTGTCCCGTTAATAACGACAACTCCTTCCCCTTGTTGTGCAGAGCCTGGTCCCCCAGTCAACTTGACCTACGAGGTGTTGAAGCGCGGGTCGGTGCGACTGCACTGGAGCCCCCCCTCCCAGCCCAACGGAGTTATCACCTCCTACATCATCTTTTACAACCTGGACAGCGATGTGCCTGACGCCTTATGGACCAACCTCACCAAAACAGGTACCTACCTCCCTACCCCATACCTACCTCCCTACCTACCTACCTACCTACCTCCCTACACAGTGACATGTACTTTTACACACAGTGACACACACACACATGTGTGTGCACACACACTTACCCTCCCACTCCCCCCCCTCTCTCTCTGTCTGTCTCTCTGTCTCTCTCAATACAACTAACACAAAGATCTTTAATAGAGATAATGATACAGTGACATATACTTCTAGACACGCACACACTGTACGCACACACGTGTGTGCACACACTTTCTTTCTCTCTCTCTCTCTCTCTCTCTCTCTCTC
>CM054164.1:9544932-9585057 GCA_028751875.1 Rapana venosa
GCCAACAAAGAATTGCCCAGGTAGATGGTTTGGACCTGCAGCAGTATTTCTTCAAACTGTCGGCCTGTACCAAAGCCGGTCGAGGTCACCCCTCCAAGGTGGTCATGGTCTACCCCGACTGTGTCTCCAGCAGCCAGTGTGCATTTAAAGGTCAGTACCCTGTCTTGTGTCTCCAGCAGCCTGTGTGCATTTAAAGGTCAGTAGCCTGTCTTGTGTCTCCAGCAGCCTGTGTGCATTTAAAGGTCAGTACCCTGTCTTGTGTCTCCAGCAGCCTGTGTGCATTTAAAGGTCAGTAGCCTGTCTTGTGTCTCCAGCAGCCTGTGTGCATTTAAAGGTCAGTAGCCTGTCTTGTGTCTCCAGCAGCCTGTGTGCATTTAAAGGTCAGTACCCTGTCTTGTGTCTCCAGCAGCCTGTGTGCATTTAAAGGTCAGTACCCTGTCTTGTGTCTCCAGCAGCCTGTGTGCATTTAAAGGTCAGTACCCTGTCTTGTGTCTCCAGCAGCCTGTGTGCATTTAAAGGTCAGTACCCTGTCTTTGTGTCTCCAGCAGCCTGTGTGCATTTAACCTCTTAACTGCCCAGTGCAAGTGCACCCTATATGCCGGGGAATAAAATTCTTATGTACCACTGCTATGTTCATATCCCTCTTACTCAGAAACTACTACATGAATATTCCTGATAGTCTGGCTTATGACAGTATATATATCGTAGATTACTTCGAGGCAAGCTCAAATTAGTTAGCATGCTATTTCACTGCGAAAATATATTTAAAATGTAAAAAAATTCACCAAAAATATGATTTCTTTATCACCACTGTCATTCTGAGTACCCCCCATCTCAATAATGTCAAACATATGTCTAGGCCAAATCTCATTCCTTTTTTTTTTAATGCACGATCAGCTGAATCATACACGATCGTTTTCATCACTGTTAGGTAAATCTACAGTTTTATTTGCCAATTTTACAGCTGTGTAAAGTTATTTATGCCTTCAACAAGAAGTATCAGCCATTTTGAACACGAACTTCCAAAACAGACATGCATAAAAACACAAAATACGAGCTAAAAAACGATCGTTTTTGCTACGGTTTTTGCAGCTGGATGTTGCCAAGCAACAGGAGAGTGACCTCCATTAAGTTTGGAGTTCTTTCCCTTTAACTGTAGTCAAGGAAGCAGGCTTGTTTACTTCGGTTCGACACCCCGGAAATTTTACGGGTTGTTGGCGTATAGGGTGCACGTTTAGCCCCGGAAAATTTCCGGGGTAAGGCAGTATAGTGGTTAAAGGTCAGTACCCTGTCTTGTGTCTCCAGCAGCCTGTGTGCATTTAAAGGTCAGTAGCATCGTTTCCCCCCTCCCCTCTTGGCTAGTGCTGTGACATTCAGCAGTGGTCACACTTTTTGGAATGTGGCTGTTTGCCCACCATAAGACACACACACACGCCTACACTCACACACATATACAGGGATGGCCAGGCTGGTTAGATCTGTGCGCTCGTGACCCAGATGCGAATCCCCTTGACTGTGGGGATATTTTCCCCTGGAGTTAACATCAGTGCTGACTCTGCTCTCCTCGAAAGTTTGGACAAGACTGTAAACTGAGGTCCCATGTGCGAGCCCATGGAGAACATCTTGCACACAAGTTTAAACCAGGTCTGCTTTTTGGAAGAGTAGGCCATTGTCTGCTGGTGAGATTGGATGACAAAGTTTACAAGACTGCAAACACACAGGGACTGGATGTTAAAAACAAAAAAGCATGCGAGTGCGTTTGGCGTATCCCACTATCCTTGAAATAAAAGAATGAATAAAATAAAATAATAAAATCAACACACACACACACGTGTGCACAACATGCATTATACAACAACCCCAGGGTGAGCAGCCCGAATTTCACGCAGAGAAATATGCCACGACTTAGAGTGGTATAAATAAATAATAAATAACATGATTGTTGTGATAATCTTATAAATCAGGACTTAAGCATATGATCTCTCTCTGGCTGTACATTTGTATATGTGTGGATGTACGCATTTACACATGGTGTGTGTGTGGGTCTGTGTGTGTCTGTCTGTGTGGTGTGTGTCTGTCTGTCTGTCTGTGTGTGTCTGTCTGTGTGTGTCTGTCTGTCTGTCTGTGTGTGTGTCTGTCTGTGTGTGTGTGGCTGTGTGTGTGTGGCTGTGTGTGTGTGTGTGGCTGTGTGTGTGTGTGTGGCTGGTGTGTGTGTCTGTCTGTGTGTGTGTCTGGTCTGTCTGTGTGTGTGTGGCTGTGTGTGTCTGTGTGTGTGGCTGTGTGTGTGTGCTGTGTGTGTGTGGCTGTGTGTGTGTGTGGCGTGGCTGTGTGTGTGGCTGTGTGTGTGTCTGTGTGTGTGGCTGTGTGTGTGTGTGTGGCTTGTGTGTGTGGCTGTGTGTGTGTCTGTCTGTCTGGTGTGTGTGGTTGTGTGTGTTTTCTGTCGTGTGGGGGCTTTTGTGTGTGTCTGTCTGTCTGTGTGTGTGTCTGTCTGTCTGTCTGTGTGTCTGTGTGTGGTGTGGTGTACTGCAGCGCTCCAGCGGTGCAGGAAGGGCTGACGGCAAGCAGGTGGGCTTCATATGGCGTTGCATCTGCGTGGCGGCACATTTTGATCATCATCCCCCAGTGTCGCCACGGGTGGGTCAGCCTTCGCTCCAGCCTCCACAACACACTCTCTTCTCGTGCTGGCCTCTCATGCCTCCTTCCTTCCTCTCCTTCCTCCTTTCCTTCTTCTTCTTTCTTTTCATTCTTTATTTTTCTCCTTTCTTATCTTCTTTCTATCCTTCTTCTTTCCTTCTTCTTCTTTTCTTTTCTTCTTTCTTCTTTCTTCTTTTTATCTTTCTTCTTTCTTCCTTCCTTCCTTCCTTCTTTCTTTCTTTCTTCTTTTCTTTCTTCTTTCTTGTCTTCTTCTTCTTTCTTCCTTCTTCTCCTTCTTTCTTTCTTTCTTCTTTCTTTCTTCTTTCTTTCTTTCTTTCTTCTTTCTTCTTTTCTTCTTTTCCTTCCTTTTTCTTTCTGTCTTCTTTCTTCTTTCTTCTTCTTTCTTCTTCCTTTCCTTCTTCCTTCCGTCTTCCTTCTTTTCTTTTTCTTTCTTCCTTTTCTTTCTTTCTTCTTTCTTCTTCTTCTTCCTTCCTTCCTTCTTCTTTTTTCTTTCTTTCTTCTTTCTTTCTTCTTTCTTTTTCTTTCTTTCTTTCCTTTCTTCTTTCTTTCTTCTTTCTTTCCTTCCTTCCTTCTTTCTTTCTTCTTTCTTTCTTTCTTTCTTCTTTCTTTCCCTTCTTTCTTCTTTCTTTCTCTTTCTTTCTTTCTTTCTTTCTTTCATTCTTTCCTTTCTTTCTTTCTTCTTTCTTTCTTTCTTTCCTTCCCTCCTCCTTCCTTCTTCTTTCTTTCTTCCTTTCTTTCTTCTTTCTTTCTTTCTTCTTCTCCTTCTTTCTTTCTTTCTTTCTTTCTTTCTTTTTCTTTCTTCTTTCTTCTTTCTTTCTTTCTTTCATTCTTTCTTTCTTCTTCTTTCTTTCTTTTTCCTTCTTTTCTTTCTTTCTTCCTTTTCTTTCTTTTCTTTCTTTCTTTCTTCTTTCTTTCTTTCTTTCCTTCTTTCTTTCTTCCTTTTCTTCTTCTTTCTTTCTGTTCTTTCTTCTTCTTTCTTTCTTCTTCTTTCTTTCTTTCTCTTTCTTTCTTTCTTTCCTCCTCCTTCCTTCCTTCTTTCTTTCCTTCTTTCTTTTTTCTTTCTTTCTTTCTTTCTTTCTTCTTTCCCTTTTTTTTTTCCTTCCCTTCCCTTCCCTTCTTTTTTTTTTCCCTTTTTTCTTTCTTTCTTTCTTTCTTTCTTTTTTTTCCCTTTCTTCTTTTTTCTTTCTTTCCTTCTTTCTTTTTTTTTTCCTTTCTTTTTCTTTTTTTCTTTCTTCTTTCTTTCTTTCTTTTCTTTCTTTCTTTCTTTTTCTTTCTTTTTTTTTTTTTTTCCTTCTTTTTTCTTTCCTTTCTTTCTTTCTTTCTTTTTTTCTTCTTTCTTTTCTTTCTTCTTCTTTCTTTCTTTCTTTTTCTTTTCTTTCTTTCTTCTTTCTTTCTTTCTTTCTTTTTTCTTTCTTCCTTCTTTCTTCTTTCTTTCTTTCTTTCTTTCCTTTCTTTCTTTCTTTCTTTCCTTCCTTCCTTCCTTCCTTTTTCTTTCTTATTTCTTTCTTTCTTCTTCCTTCCTTCCTTCCTTCCTTCTTCTTCTTTCTTTCTTTCTTTTCTTTTCTTTCTTTCTTTCTTCTTTCTCTTTCTTTCTTTCCTTCCTTCCTTCCTTCCTTCTTTCTTTCTTTCTTTCCCTTCTTTCTTTCTTTCTTTCCTTCTTTCCTTCTTTCCTTCTTTCTTTCTTTCCTTCCTTCCTTCCTTCCTTGCTCATTTCAGTCTCTCCACCCCAGCCATCCTACACCCAGAGGTGTCATGTCGTTATCTGAGAGTTGGAAGTCCCTTGGGAGCTCATCAGTGTCAGGCTGCTGTGGGGGCCACCGGCCAGAGGGGCCCTGCACTGCTGCTGGACCACTGGTGGTGGTGGTGGTTGTTCAGTGGTGGAGTTAACTCTATCCCCACATTAAATTTAAGAGAGAGAACCCCTCTTTTCCAGTACACGTGCGCTGTGCATATTTGGACGCTGTCATAACCCAGTAGTGGGGTGATCCGCAGTTAACTCTCCTACTACTGTCGGCGGGTTGACCCGCCCTCTTACTACTTGATCCGCGAAGCCGTGGGCGGGTGTGCCCGCCGGATACCTGGGGACACCTGGTGTCTCCCTTTGCGCTATTTATATACCATGGTCTCACACCCCTTATTGCTTTAGACATGCGCAGTGAGCTCCCAGATAGTGTAGCTGCCGCCATTTGCAATTTTCGCTTCAGTTGATCGATTTTTGTGCCGATTTTTTCGATTTTACGGCGATGTCATCGAGTAACGATTTTTGGAGGGAGCTGCATCAATATGGCGACTACTTCAACAAACTTTTTGGAGGATTTTCTGTGAAAATAATGGCAGAATCTGAACTTATGTGGACTGAAATGGACTTAGAAGCTGCACAGAGGATTCAAGAGTTGCAGAGTGGAATCGATGTGCTCTATTTATTGGTGATTCGAGTGATGAAGATGACTATGACCGTGGTGTAAACAACGATCCTGCCGAGGGGGGCATATGGCTGTGACTGGCTTAAAATGAAAGAATTTCATGAAAATTGTGGCTCCAGAAACTTGCAAAACGATGCTAGTGACTCGTGGGTAGTATGATGGGTTTTTTTTCGTTTTTCACTGACGAAGTGCAAAATAAAATTGGAACAAACCGTGACCTGATTTCAATGGCTGTTTGTTCGTCAGCCTGTATGCTTGTTTGTGAGTGTGATTGCATGTTATTCTAATATTATCTGAACATTATTACTTATTTTGCATGTTTGATTTTATTTTACTTCATCTTTACAATTCTTTACCTCTTGAAATAGTCATATTTTTTAAATATTGCATAACCACCGTAGCCAACAACAACCGCAACATCATCGCCATCAGCATTCCACAACAACAAGTCACACAAGAGTCAAACGAAGAAATATTGGATTTTTATTCACAACTTAACAAGTACAGAAAGTTTCATGTAGATCTGTCTTTATTTCGATTTTTTTTATTATTTTTTAAAGTCAGTAGGTGTGAAACTGAAAGACACTGCAGAAAATACTTGGTATACATACAGTGGTAAGTAAGAGAAACGGAACGCGGTAGCAGAAGAGTTAAACGGGTTAGTAGATGGCGGGTTACCCTATAGCAGGTTACCCGTAGGGAAAAGGGTAACATAATGATGCAGGACACCACCACCGACTGGATGACAATGATAGCTCCGCTGCGAAGCCAGACTGAGTGCAGATGCCTACTTTTGTGTTGGTTGTGGTGACCGCCACACCATCCCTCACTGACCCCCCCCCCCCCACCCCTGTGGGCTGGGCTGTCAGGGCTTGGACGCCAACTGGCCTCAGGCACAGAGGGTGTGGGGGGGGGGGGGGGGGCTGAGACCACTGGGGGACCAGAGCAACCGGGCCCGCTTTCATTAGTTATTACTTCATGGTGAGCGGTGCGGATGAGGCAGCGATGCTGCTGTGGAAGTGCGCGTGCTTTGAGACTACTTGACAGGGCGGCTGCACTCCTGGCTTGCTATGGCAATACATAGCAACGTCACCAGGCCCGAGAGAGAGAGAAGGAGAGAGAGGGAGGGAGGAGAGGGGAGAGAGAGAGGGGAGGGAGGGAGGAGAGGGAGAGGAGAGAGAGAGAAGGGGAGAGAGAGGGGAGGGAAGCAGAGGGAGGGAAGGAGAGAGAGAGGGAGGGAAGGAGAGGAGAGAGAGAGGAGAGAGAGGGAGGAAGGAGAGAGAGAGGGAGGGAAGAGAGAGGAAGAGGGGAGGGAGGAAGAGAGAGGGAGGAAGGAGAGAGGGAGGGAAGGAGAGAGAGAGGAGAGGAAGGAGAGAGAGGGAGGAAGGAGAGAGGAGGGAGGAAGGAGAGAGAGAGGGAGGGAGGAGAGAGAGAGGGAGGGAAGGAGAGAGGAGGGAAGGAGAGAGGAGAGAGGGAGGAGAGGGAAGGAGGAGGAGAGGGAGGGAAGGGAGAGAGAGGGAGGGAAGGAGAGAGAAGGAGGAGGAAGGAGAGAGGAGGGAGGGAAGGAGGAAGGGAGGGAAGGAGAGGAGAGAGGGAGGGAGGGAAGGAGAGAGAGAGGGAGGGAGAGGAGAGGGAGAGGGAGGAGAGGAGGGAGGAAGGAGAAGAGAGGGAAGGAGGAGAAGGGAGGGAAGGAGAGAGAGGGAGGGAGGAGGAAGGAGAGAGGGAGGGAGGGAGGGAAGGAGAGAGGGAGGGAGGGAAGGAGAGGAGAGAGGGAGGGAAGGAGAGAGAGGGAGGGAAGGAGAGAGGGAGGGAAGGAGAGGAGAGAGAGAGGGAGGGAAGGAGAGGGAGAACAGACAACGTGGGTGTAGGTCAGCCAGTGGTATGGGAGCTGGGGAGTTTGCGTGATTTCTCAAGCATTTCCTGTCTCATGTCTGGGTGCAGTAATTTCCAAGGTTTTATATCTCGTGTGTGTTCATTTCTAAAGTGTTTGTATATCTCTCTCGTGTGTATATTGAGTTTTCTTTTTTAAAAAGTTTTTTTCATTTCAAGGTGGCGTTTCTTAAATTAATTTCTGAAGCGTGATTGGTCTGTAGAGCAGTCTGCTGTGGCACCTTTAGGGGCAAAACAACAACAACAACAACTAAACAAAAACCCAGAAAATGCAAGGTAGATGAGGGAAGATCAAAACAACAACAACCACCACCACCACCACCTCCCCAAAAGGCAAGGCAGGGAAATGTTGGCCGTGGTTCACCAGCGTGTGTGTGTGGGTGGATCCAGGTGTTTCCAGGTGTACCGACCCAGCAGCCCCGCCGCCACCGTCCTCCACCCTCACCACCACCCCCACCCCCACCATGGCAACAACAACGTGCCCGTCTACCACGGCAACGGGCATGTGCCCAGTGGGCACGGCAACGGGCACGCCCATGCCCCTTCGGGCACCGAGCACAACCTTGGGTCTGTGGAGATGACGGCAATGGAGACCATGCCCATGTTGATGAGATTGCCCGAAAATGAGATGTCTGACGCCAAGGTAAAAAGGCCTGGAGGGGTGTTGAAGTTTGTTTTGTTTTAAGTTTGGTTGGGGGGAGAGGGGGCAAGATAGTGTAGTGGTTAAAGCATGGAGGTTGTTATCTGACAAGCCCAGGTTCAAGATGCCTGTTTAAGGGGGATTTTATTGGATCTCCCTTGAAGAGTTGTCATCAGTACGGACTCCACTCCCCCTGAAAGTCCTCAAGACTGTAAAGCAAGGTCCTGTGTGCAAGCCCACGCGGATCGTCGTGCTGACGTGTTGCAAGACCAGGCCTTTCTCTCTCTCCCTTTCTCTCTCTCCCTCTCTCTCTCCATTTCTCTCTCTCCCTCCCTCTCTCTCTCTCTCTCTCCCTCTCTCTCTCCCTCTCTCTCTCTCTCTCTCTCCCTCCCTCTCTCTCTCTCTCTCTCCCTCTCTCTCCCTTTCTCTCTCTCCCTCTTCTCCCTTTCTCTCTCTCCCTCCCTCTCTCTCTCTCTCTCTCTCCCTCTCTCTCTCCCTCTCTCTCTCCCTCTCTCTCTCTCTCTCATGTGTCTCTAGAGCTTACTACAGATTAACTGCAACACTTAAGTTATGGTGAATATTTAATCCTTTCAGCCTGCGTAACTGTCTGTTTTGTTTTGTTTCTCTTTCCTTGCAAAAAGGCCAGAAACCAAGAGAACTGAGGGTACTGTAAGCAAATACTACTTGTCCCCTTTTTTTTTTCAAGGGAGTCAGGGCAATGCCCCCTATCTTTTCATTTTAGGGGGCCCTTGGGCCCCTTATTTTGAAATCCTAGATTCAACACTGAAGGAGAAGGTCAGGTCAGGTCAGGGTCAGCACATGTTTGATTTCTCCTGCAGGAGTTTGGGATGTGGGGAACCTGTGTGCATGCCTCCCTTTCCTGGGGATTTCAGGGGCTTTGTCGGTGAGAATAGCATCCCCAACTTCTGGACAGTCACGGCTGGACATTTCCCCTTTTCTATCACTCTCTTTGTTTCTGCCTTTTCCCTTACCTTTCCATCTCTCCCTCCCTCTCTCTCTCTCTTCCCTATCCCCCCCCTCTCTCTCTCTCTCCCCCCCTCCCCCCCCCTACCCCCCCCCCCATCTCTCCCTCTCTCTCCTTATCCCCTCTCTCTCTCCCTTATCCCCCTCTCTCCCTCCCTCTGTCTCCCTTATCCCCCCTCTCTCCCTCCCTCCCTCTCCCTTATCCCCTCTCTCCCTCCCTCCCTCTCCCTTATCCCCCCCTCTCCCTTATCCCCCCTCTCCCTCCTCCCTCTCTCTCCCTTATCCCCCCCCTCTCTCTCTCTCTCCCCCTCTCTCTCTCTCTCCCCCTCTCTCTCTCTCTCCCCCTCTCTCTCTCTCTCCCCCTCTCTCTCTCTTCTCTCCCTCTGTCTCCCTTATCCCCCCTCTCTCTCTCTCATACTGGCCACCTTCCCAATCCATTCGTCCGCCTTTTTTTTCAAGCAAGTTGGACAGCTTTTTTTCTGGTTTTTTTACAGCATTTTCCCTGTAGTGTTCAGATTTTGGAGTGGGGGGGGGGGGGGGGGGGGGTGTTGACTAGGTTGTGATGATGATAATAATAATGTATGGGATTTATACGGCACTGAAACTTGTAAAGTAAACAAATCGAAGTGCTTGCATTCAAATCATTCACACGCATGCAACACATATCAGGATAAACAAAATATCACATTTACACACACAACACGCTTAGGTGGGGGTGGTGGAGGTGAAGGTAGCTGTTGAGAAGTAGGAACAGACAACAGGGGAAGGAAGATCTCGGGTAGAAAATAAGTGCGTTTTGAGGCTGGATTTGAAAGTGTCCACATCTAACGGTGTAGAGTGAACGGAAGAAGAAGGTGGGGGGAAAGTTCTCAACAATGTGGCAGCCTTGTTTATGACTGCTTACAGTCGGTTGGGCTATAAACATTATGACTGATTGACAGAGTTTTGTTATGATCTGACATAACTCTGTACGTGACTGTTGATATATAATGCAGCGCAGTATTGTGTTTGGATATTTCTGGAAAGAACGCAGAAGTGAAGAGGGGGGGGGGGGGGTGTCTACAGGGTGATGATGAGCGCAGGCTGTCCATTCCGCAGTGTCCTCACTCAGCCTGTATGTTTGGCAGAAGTGTTTGGTGTCACAACTAACTCTGAACTCTTCAGTCCTGTTCAGTATCGGGTGGGGTGTTGGGTTGTTGTTGTAGGGTTGGTTTCTTTTTCGGGGGGTGTTTAACCTGGGGACGCTACTATGTACATGAAGGGGAATGATGCCTGGTGTGTGCAGCAGGGTCTGGTTTTGTGGGAAGGAAATGTTTGTGGTGTCACGTCAAGTCAAAAACACTTTAATCATCCCATGAAAGGCAATTACAGTAATACTGACAGGCACAGGGATTTTTTGTTTTTCCGCGTTGATAGTGGTGTGTGGAAAAGACTTAGCTTCCCACCCCCACACCCCCCCCTCCCCCCCCCCAAAAAAAGGGGAAAAAAACCCCTTCCCTTTTGCAGTTCAAGAGAAGAGGGGGAAAAAAAGTAGATGCTAGTTGTATTTTGAAAAAGAAGATGAATTTTCAGCTTTGTTATCCGAGTGTGATTGCTTGGTCTTCAATTGTTACGTCTGTTCACATGGAAAGGATGTAAGACAAGAAGCTGAGTGTGATTGCTTGGTCTTCATTTGTTACGTCTGTTCACATGGAAAGGATGTAAGACAAGAAGCTGAGTGTGTTTGCTTGGTCTTCAATTGTTACGTCTGTTCACATGGAAAGGATGTAAGACAAGAAGCTGAGTGTATTGCAACGCGTGCGTGGTACACATTGCAGGGAGGAGGAGACATGATCGTAACTCCTAATGGCGTGCGGATGAACGGACTGGTCAAAATCAACGGACATCTACCCAACGGCCACATAGCTCCTGCCACTCTGGACCTCAGTGCCACGTCAGAGGTGAGTTCTGTGGTGAAGCAGTCAGTCTGTTGCCAGTTCTGTGGTGAAGCAGTCAGTTCTGTTGTCAGTTCTGTGGTGAAGCGGTCATTCTGTTGTCAGTTCTGTGGTGAAGCAGTCAGTCTGTTGCCAGTTCTGTGGTGAAGCAGTCAGTCTGTTGCCAGTTCTGTGGTGAAGCAGTCAGTTCTGTTGTCAGTTCTGTGGTGAAGCGGTCATTCTGTTGCCAGTTCTGTGGTGAAGCGGTCATTCTGTTGTCAGTTCTGTGGTGAAGCGGTCAGTTCTGTGGTGAAGCAGTCAGTTCTGTTGTCAGTTCTGTGGTGAAGCGGTCATTCTGTTGCCAGTTCTGTGGTGAAGCGGTCATTCTGTTGCCAGTTCTGTGGTGAAGCGGTCATTCTGTTGTCAGTTCTGTGGTGAAGCGGTCAGTTCTGTGGTGAAGCAGTCAGTTCTGTGGTGAAGCGGTCAGTTCTGTGGTGAAGCGGTCAGTTCTGTGGTGAAGCGGTCAGTTCTGTGGTGAAGCGGTCAGTTCTGTGGTGAAGCGGTCAGTTCTGTGGTGAAGAAGCGGTCAGTTCTGTGGAGAAGCAGTCAGTTCTGTGGTGAAGCAGTCAGTTCTGTGGTGAAGAAGCGGTCAGTTCTGTGGTGAAGCAGTCAGTTCTGTGGTGAAGCAGTCAGTTCTGTGGTGAAGAAGCGGTCAGTTCTGTGGTGAAGCGGTCAGTTCTGTGGTGAAGCGGTCAGTTCTGTGGTGAAGCGGTCAGTTCTGTGGTGAAGCGGTCAGTTCTGTGGTGAAGCGGTCAGTTCTGTGGTGAAGCAGTCAGTTCTGTGGTGAAGCGGTCAGTTCTGTGGTGAAGAAGCGGTCAGTCAAAGAAGCGGTCAGTTCTGTGGTGAAGAAGCGGTCAGTTCTGTGGTGAAGAAGCGGTCAGTTCTGTGGTGAAGAAGCGGTCAGTTCTGTGGTGAAGAAGCGGTCAGTCAAAGAAGCGGTCAGTTCTGTGGTGAAGAAGCGGTCAGTCAAAGAAGCGGTCAGTTCTGTGGTGAAGAAGCGGTCAGTCAAAGAAGCGGTCAGTTCTGTGGTGAAGAAGCGGTCAGTCAAAGAAGCGGTCAGTTCTGTGGTGAAGAAGCGGTCAGTCAAAGAAGCGGTCAGTTCTGTGGTGAAGAAGCGGTCAGTCAAAGAAGCGGTCAGTTCTGTGGTGAAGAAGCGGTCAGTTCTGTGGTGAAGAAGCGGTCAGTTCTGTGGTGAAGAAGCGGTCAGTTCTGTGGTGAAGAAGCGGTCAGTCTGTTGTCCTAGTTGTTGGGCAATGCCCAGTGGAACAGCCCGGGGGTGGCACCCAGAATAGACACTTTTGTCTCCCTCCTCGCAGAAGGAAGGTGGATGGGGCAATGTTGGTCAGGCAGTTTGAGCAGTGCACTCAAACTGGCATTGGTGAAGTGGATGAAGCTCGACTGTGTGGTCCCAGTCTTCCCACTGAGCCCACAGCACACTCACTCTGGGTAGGAGCTGGCCGGAGTCCGAAAAAAAACCCCAAAAAAATTCCCTATGGGATTTGAACCTGCGACCTTCCAGTCCGTAGGTAACCCAAGGCGCTAGCCAGCAGCCACTGCACCAAGGTAGAATGAAGATGTCTGTCTTGGGGATGTCGTGTAAATAATAATGATAATAATAATAATAATAACGATGATAATAATAACGATGATGATAATAATAATAACGATGATGATAATAATAATAATGATGATGATAATAATAATAATGATAATAAAATGATGATAATAATAATAATAACGATGATAATAATAATAATAACGATAATAATAATGATAATAACAGCATGACTGGTCAGTAGGGTCCTGTAAGCCGAGATTGCTGTTGTTGTTGTTGTTGATGGCGTTGATCCCTCCCTGCTGTGCAGGAGCGGCGTGGGCTGATCGAAGCCATGCTGGCGGCCACCATCGGCAGCGCCCCCACCCCCCCCACCCCCACAGCTCGGGGGGGGGCAGCCCCCTGACCGGCGCCAGTGACCGGGAGGAAGGGGACTCTCTGTCGGGGCTGGACGGCTGGGACAGCAGCGCAGAGCCGGGGCAGCTGGGAGACCACCACCACCACCACCAGGCGTCGCTGCAGCTGTTGGCGGGCAACGTGGGGTCACCGGCCAGTGGAGCCCTGCTGGTGGAGGGGAGAGGAGAGACGGCGCTGAGGGACGAGGGGGGAGGAGAGTGTGGTGGTGGTGGGGGCAGGGGGGGGCAGCGGCCCCCCGCGTCCTCGGGAAGGCATAATAGCAGCAGCAGTGGGGAGGGGGGTGGGGGCCGCACAGACAGTGGTGGTGGGGGTGGGGGGTCGGAGCCCCCTGGGCAGCCGCACCACCCCCCCCCCCTTGCAGCCGCAGCAGCAGCAGCAGCAGCAACCAGCCGCAGCAGCAGCACACCACCACCACCACCACCACCACCACTCCTTGCAGCAGCAGCAGCGAGGGAGAGGCAGCAACAGCAGTAGCAACGGCTCGGGCATTGCATACCCTCCTCCTCCTCCTCCTCCTCCCCCTTCCTCCTCCTCCTCCTCCTCCTCTTCGCAGCATCTCAGGAAGACTGCCCCACCACCACCACCACCACCACCACCACACCTCACCACGGCAACCAGCTACCTCGCTACCTCTCCGGAGCCCCGGGCACGGCTACCTCGCTACCTCTCCCCCTCTTCCCCCACCCCCTCCCCCACCGCCCCTCTGCCCTCGCCCCCACCCTCACCACCCCCACCCCTGCCGCAACAACAACAACAACAACAAGAAGGGGACAGGCGTGGTGGGGACGTGGGTGGGGAAGGGAGGGAGTGTTGTGTGGAGGGGGGTGGGAGCAGGGCCCCTTCGTCTCCGCGACCACAAGGGGGAGAGGGGAGTGGAGGAGGGGGGGAGGAGGAGGAAGAGCTTGGCAGGGAGGTGGGGGTGTCTTTTGCACCCCGGCCGTCGTTACCTCAGTCGTCGTCGTCGTCGTCGTCATGGCAGCAGGCAGCAGCAGCAGCAGCAGCAGCAGCAGCGACATGGATGAGCGCAGCAGCAGCAGCCACCACAGCAGACACCAGCACAGCAGCAGCAGCACAACACCCGGGGCAACAGCAAGGGGAAAGGGGGGTAGTGCCCCTCCCCCCCCCCTCCTCCTCCTCCCCCCCCTCCACCCCCAGCCTCCCCTCGCACCCGCTATGCTGAAGAGAAGCGTGGGGAGGGGAGGGGAGGGTTGGGTGTGCGCGCACACGCGCGAGTGTGTGTGTATACGTGTGTGCGACATGCCCGTTGTGGGTGTGTTGGAGGGTTGAGGCTCTTCTGCTGATCTTCCTGGTGGCGTGGCGTGGTGTGGTGTGGACTGGAGTGTGTCACACACACAGGGGCTGGGGCTGCACATCCCTCTGCTTGACCGTCGGTCAGTCAGTCAGTGTCTGCCTCCTTCCCTCTCTCTCTCTCTCTGTCTGTCTATCTGTCTGCGCTGGTTTGCCTGCCTGCCTGTCTGCCTGCCTGTCGTGTGTGTGTGTGAGCAGGGCTGCTTGTGTGCCAATGCTTGCTGGCCCGCACACTCACTCACACAGGCACACTTTGAGAAGACTCTGCATCGCGATACCCTACGTGCGCACAGACACATCCTACACACACATCCTACACACACGTCCTAGGTAGCAAACTCATTCAGACGACCCCTAAAGAGCACGCCGGAACAAAACACACACAAACAAACAAAATCCTCCCCCACCCGAAAAAAACCTAACGGGAAGAAACAAAGCATGTGAACAACAACACCACCAAACCAAACAACAACAAGCACAACATGCGCTCATGAACACGCACCGCGCAGTAGAGGCAACCACGCAGAGCAGGACCAACAACTAACTGCCCCTACAGGATGGATGGCCCCAAACCTGCCATCAGCACATGTCCACACGAACGCCAGAGAGAACGAAAGAAGAAAAAAGTCAGCACGAGGCTTTGTGTCAGGTGAAAGGGTGGACAGGAAACCAGCACAGGTGAGGGTGAGGCTTGACAACGGTGATGTGGGAGGGGGGGGGGGGGTACGATTCACGGAAATGGAACCGACTGGTGGTGGTGGTGGGAGTGCGTGCTGGGAACACAGACGGCAAAAAACAACAACAACAAAAAGTCACAGAAAACTGGCGAGGGTTTGTGGAGAGACACCTGTGTTTGGTGGTGACAGACAGTCCATGAATGAATGTCGCTGGATATGAGTTCGACGACATCCCCCACCCCACTTGAGTACGGCACTCCTTTTTTTTCTCTTTTGAAAAAGAAAAATCTGCTGCTGTGGAGTAAGGAGTGCTGACAGACAGGTGGGCAAGAGAGGAAGACAGACGACGGTTGCTGGCTCACGGTGGCAGTGTGGTCCACAGGAGAAGTGTGGGAAGGAAGATTGGGGAGAGCTGAAACTTCGTCACACAGCCAAGTCAGGGGAAGGGGAGGGGAGAATTGAACATGGCGTGTGTGTGTGTGTGTCGGGGTGGGGGGGGTGGAGATAAACTAAACTAAACTAAACAAAAACAAAAAAACAAGACACACCCAGTTCTGTGAAACGATTTTTTTGAACAAAAGAAAGTTTGGGGTTTGCTTTTTTTTTGTTTTTTAATGACTACTTTTTTTTTGGGGGGGGGGGGGGGGGGGTGGTGTGTTGGTTGTTTGGTTTGTTGTTTTTTTTGTCATAGTTTTCTTCACAGGCCCAGGGACCTTTTTGCATCAGCGACCTCAGTTCTTTGACATTTTTTTTTCTTTTTACCTCCTCACCCCCACCCCCCCTCCGAACCCCCACCCCTCCTTATTTGTTGTTGTTGTTGTTGAGATTTGTGCAAGTGAAGACAAAAGGCACAGAATCAGCCACTGGTTTTTTTTGTTTTTCTTTTGTTGTTGTTGTTGTTGTTGTTAACCTCCTTTCTCCTGTTCATCGTGGCTGTGGGCAGAACGTGAGCGTGAAAACTGACAACATGTTGTGGAAAAGTACGAAGGACATAACTCTAAATGTTTTGCCCACCCACTCTCCTCTTCTCTCCCTTCTCCCCCCCTTCTTCTCTCCTCCTTCTCCACTCGAGTTTTTGTGTGTGTGAGGTTTTTTTTTAACATCTCTTGTCAGACATACTGGATATTGTTGGATGATTTTATGCGGGTAATATTATAACAACAACAAAAAGCTATACACACAAATGTAGAAACTTTTTCTTTTTCCTTTTTGTTTTGTTTGTTTTCTCGTGTATGTGTGTGCGTGTCTGTCTGTCTGTCCGACATTTTTCATTATATTGGATGCATTTGGTTTCTGGTTTTTCTCTTATGTGTGTGTGTGTTAATTTTCTTGCCGTGCGTCTTGCGTCTTGTGTGTGTGTGTGTGTGTCTTGTACCAAAGCTAACTCTCTATCAGAGACTCTCATCTCGTTAGGTCGTAGCGACCTGTGTTGAATACCTCAGCAGTGATTGGCCCACTGAACACTGGGACGGGATGTTGGGGAGGGGGGAGGTAAGCGACTTGGGGAAAGGAGAAATTTGGGGGGGGGGGGGGGGGGGGGTCGCTGTTCAAAAACTTATGGCAGCCCTAATGACATGGTTGTTTTGGTTTGTTTGGGTTGTTGTTTTTTTTTTTTGGGGGGGGGGCTTTATTCATTGGAATCGTTAGCTGTTTTTTTCTTCTTTTTTTTTCCAAGTTGTTGTTATGGTCAGTTTTGGGGGTGACTTCATTTATCTGTGGTTGTTTTTGTTTGGGGACCTTTGTGTGTGTGTGTTGTTGTTGTTGTTTTTGTTGTTTTTAAAGAAAAACTTCAGTGTGCAGAAATTTCAGGGCTGACGATTCTTTTCGTTGTTGTGGATTTTGGTTTATCTTTCATCTTTTTGGCTGATCTCGCTTATGTCGGCGAGATGCAACATCAGGGATACGTATTACAGATGGTGACCATCACGTTGTATGGGGGGGGGGGGGGGGGGGGGGGGGAGGAGGGGGGCAGGTGTATGCTATTGTCACTGCCTGGTGTTGTTTTTCAGGCTGTTGTTTGGTCTTCTCTTCTGTCATTGTGTGTGTGATTTATCTGTTTTGCCAGCTGTAGTTTTATCTGAGTTGGTTGTGTGTGTTTGAGCGCGGAGAGGGCAAGGGTAAAAGGGGTGGGGTGGAGTTTAGAGTTCACGAAGGAGTGTTGTGTGTGTCCAGCTTTCTGGTTGGAGCTGATGTGAGGGAGGGGCAGGGCAGGGAAGGGTAGGCTTGAACGTAGGGGCACATGTTCGGCCCTGGCCACACCTGGGCCACTTGTTGAGCGTGGCACTCCTGTCAGCAGGTGGTCAAGCTTCCGGCAGTCTCAGCCAGGTTGAACCCGGTGGAGCCCCTCTTGTCTCAAGATCTCAGGATGCATGCTGGGTATGTCTTGTGTCGTCCATGCCACCGGCCATAGCTGGTAAGCGCTTGCACACCAGGAAGCGGGGTTGATATGGTTGAGCCAGACGCAGTATAGCGCATGTTGGCCGACAAGCGTGTTGGGGTGCCGTCGCGTGGAAAAGACTTGGTGAGGGAACCAGTCTGCTCTGATTTCAAGTCCAGGGTTCAAATCCCAGACTGGAACCCCCACCCTCAGAGGCCATCAAGAGAGTTCACCGTTGTAACAACCAGGCCAGGGGGGTCCTCGTGGCTGGCTCTGGAGCCGACAGTTGGCCGGGGATGACTGGCTGCTGCACTGTGCAATGGGCGGGGTGGACCAGAGACGGGCAGGGCAGGGCAGGGCAGGGCAGGGCAGGGCAGGGCAGTTGTGTGGGTGTAGGTCCGTTGAGAGGCAGCAGCGGTCCTGCTGTTGCGGTGCAGCAGCAGTAGTAGTGCTGCTGCTGGTGACAGAGAGAGGCCACAGTCTGCTGCAGGCTGACTGACCCCCAGCCAAAGCAGGAAAGGTCTAGCCAGTGTGCATGAGATCGGTGAAGGCATGGGTGAAAGAAAGACTCTAGGGTTGGGGGGGGGGGGGGGGGGGTGTTGAGGAATGGCAGAGCCACTGGTTGTGGTATGTACCCATAGTATTATCCACCGGTGGTCTGGCGTTGAAGCCACGTTTGAATCGTGCTGGAAATTTGAAATATCTGAGATATATATATGTATACACCTTTGCCAAAAACTGAAGGGGTTTTGGTCAGAAGGGGAGGGTTAACAGTGTTGTGTGAAGTACAGAGTCCTGCTTCTTGAGTCTACGTGTATTTAAAGGCCAGTTTGTTTGCTTTTGGGTTTCGTTTTTTTTCAGGGGATTTGACCAGCAGATGTTAAAACCGAGACTGGGGAAGTGAATGTAATATACATGTACATGTCTGTCTTGTAGGGGGAGGGGTAGGGGAAGATTTGTGGACTGTGTCGATCAGGAAAAAAAAAAAAAAGTAAGCAAAAGAGGGTCATGTTGGGGTTTTTGTTTGTTTGTTTATTCGGGGTTGTTTTTTTTTGCGCAGTGTGAATTGTTTTTATTCATACTGGACATTTTTGTATTGCTGAATTTTGCAGGGATATGCTCTCAGGTTATTTCGACGACCCACCATCCTCTTCTAGTCTTGACGGTCTCTGCAGACACTTCTCGCCCTGTGCTCTCGGCCCATATTGCACCCCCCTGCTACATACACACACACACACACACACACACATACACACACACACACATACACATACACACACACACACACACATACACACACACACACACCTCTCTTCTTTTCCTGCCCATTACCTCCTGCTACAATCATGTTTCTCTCTCTCTCTCTCTCTCTCTCTCTCTCTCTCTCTCTCTGTGAGACAGAATTTGTTAACGGGTTGGGTGGTTTTTTTAATTAATGAAAGGTAGATCACGGAAAAAATCTACATCGTGTATTTATAGTACAAAAGGCATTGATGTAGGTGTGCGCGTGCGTGTTTAATCTTCAGCAGGAAGAAATGCTGTAAAACGGGTAAGCATATTTAAGAAAATTGGTTCTCTTGTTTGTGTTTTTCTTTTTTAATCGCCTGGTTGATATGATCATTGTTATTTGTTGTGTTTGATTACAAAGATGGTTGTATACATGTAAAATTCCTGCACATTGTTCATATTCAGTGAAGCTGAGCGAACCTTGCTATCTTGGTGGTTTGATCTGTTTCTTTGAAAGTACATTCATGTATGTATGCTAGTGGAAAGGATATTTTTCATTTCTGGTCGGGGGTTTTGTTGTCTATTTTGTTGTTGTTGTTGTGTTTTTTTAAAGTACAGTGAATGTATTTGAAAGGAAAAATTTTGTTATACACCAGTGGTATTGTTTGGTACATGAACAAAAAAACAGTTTTTGAAAGGCACATTTTGGGTTCAGGTTACAGCTTTATGGAAAGTAGATTGATCAAGATATTTGGGGTTTTAAAAAATGTTTTAAGCACAAGAAAGGTTATTTCTTGCGTCAGCTGAAGAAGTAATCAATGGCATTTTAAACACAAATGTCTGGAGTAGTTTGTCAGGACCATTCTCAGGCTGTAGTTGATAGCGTTTTAGTATGTTTTCCTGTTGGGGGGGATGTGATATCAAGAGAATTAGATACATGTATACATCTTATGTGTGTGTGTGTATAGATATATATCCCAGATGACAAAATAAGGAAAGGGGGTAGGGAGGGGCTGGGGGTATGGGTAAAAGCTGTCCTTGGACTTTCCTGTTCAGTTGTCCTTGTATCTGAACTGACTGTAGTTGGCTGAACCAAATGATAATTACTGACCATTCTTCACAAGTGGAAAATAGCCCATGAAAGGGCACCACACAAAAGCAGATAATCCATGTTGGATATCTACAGTCTGAATTGTCCCCCCTTGTCTCAGGGCTACGACACATGATGAGTCAGATCACACGCCTACACACACAACACATGAGGTGCCGATGAGACGCATGCGTTGTGATTTCAGCCACTGTAGGAGCAGATAACTACCTCACTTCACTGCTGGGGGGTGGGGAGGGGGGGGGGTGACGAGGATGTCAAGGGCAAAAGGTCATGGTGTGACTGGCATCATGTCAGGTCAAGGTCAAGCTGTCTTGATTGTGGACCCGCAGATGCACATTGGGGCAAGATGAACAAAATGGAGAAAGTGAAAAATATCCTGTATAAACCCCGTCGCCAAAAATAGGAGTGCTGTGGGCTCGTGAGTAAGACGTAGGACAGAAAAGCCACAGCACTGGTGGTGAATCCCAGGCCTGATATACTCAGGTGGTATTGAGTTCGAATCCAGGTTGGGTTGGGTTGTGTTGGGTCAGCACTGTAACCGTCGTGGATTGCTTTTGAGGCGTCTTGTCAACGTGGGAGTGGCGTGTTGCGTTGGTGGAGTGAGTGGGTGAGGAGGTTGTGGGGGAGCTCTGTTCTTCGTCCAGCGGCAGCGTGTTGGTGGTCGTAGTCGAGACATGCTTTGGGGGGGGGGGGGGGGGGGGTCTGTAGCATTTTTTTCCAATCGCTAGGACTGGTTGCTAATACTGATATATATCTATATATAGAGAGGGATAGATAGATATATGAGCTGGGTCTTTCTCGCATCAATAAACTTATCAGGAATCTTCTTTTTGTCATTCTCCAGTATTTCTTGGAGAGGGGTTTTTTTTCGGTGGGGGGGGGGGGGGGGGTTGAATGAATTGGGGCCCGCTGGGAGATGAGGCCATTTCTGAAACACCAGTGGATTTATTTTGGGTTTGTTGGGGTTTTGTGTGTGTTGTTGTTTTTTTAAAATTGCTGTGTGCTGATGAGTTTGTGTGTTGTCGGGGGTGAACGACTGGCCATTTCATTTCATGGAGGACTGACTGCTGGGAACAGAGTGGCAGCTGTTTGGTATTAACCATGTTGATGACTTTTTCTTTTTCTTTTTCTTTTTCTTTTTTTTTTTGAAAATTAAAAACCATTGACAAGAAAAAAAAAGGCCAGCATCCTTTGCAGTGTAGTAAACCGGTTATTGTACAAGTCTGTGGCATCGTTGTTGCTGTTGTTTAGTTGTTTGTTGGTTGGGTTGTTTGTTTTTTCTTCTGTACGTCTTGTGTCATGACACAGGCTGGCAGGCACGCAGACACACATATATGACACACACATACATACATGACACACACATACACACATGATGCGCACACATACATGACACACACATACATACATGACACACACACATACATGACACACATACATACATGACACAAACACACATACATGACACAAACACACATACATGACACACACATACATATATGACGCATGCACACACACATGGGAACAGATGGCAACATTTTAAAAACTGCATACACACGGAGACTGGATGGGGAAAAAAGCACATGAGTGCTTATTCCATTATCCTCAAAATACAGGAATAAAATAAAATAAAACACACACAGTGACATGCTCATATGTATACACCTCACCCTCCCTCCCTCCCCTCTCTTTCTCTTGGGTGTGTGTCTTTCTCCCTCATGTGTTGGAAATCTATCTCCATCCGTTGTGTTTTGGCGATCGTTCTCAGTATCACTGGGCTCAGGCAGCTGTTCATTGTACCACTGGTTTACCCACATTTCGTGGTGAGGGGGGAGGGATTCAACATGAGGATTTTCCTGATTTTGCGAATCTGCGATTGGTCATTCTCTCTCTAACCCCCCACTCCCAAATCTGTGTCTGCTTCTCTCTTTCTCCATCTGTCAAGTACACGGAGAGAGAGAGTGATATCTTCACCGTTTTTCTCTGGTTTGAACAAGATTCTGATGGTGGTTTTGGAAAGGCCGACAGACAGATCCATCATGGGATTGGTTGATTTGGCCAAAGGTGGAATAGATGTTGATGCATGCACAAGATGTTGATGCATGCACAAGATGTTGTGCAAGGAGCATTCATACTAGGGACCTCAGGTTTACAGTCTCATCCAGCAGACTTGAGGGAGCACAGTGGGTACTGGGTTGTTAAGGGTTTTTTTTATTGGGGGGGGGGCGTACTGCTGTTAACTCACTCCAGGGTAGCGGCACTAACCGCTAGGCTTTCCTTGCTCCCCCCCCCCAAAAAACTCATATCAGTTGAAGTGGCCCCATGTTTTCTGTAAAACTGAAAGAATGTTTGGTTTGGTATTTTTTGTTTTCAGATCTCAGATTTGGTGTTTTACTGTTGGGCGGTAGGCATAGAAGACAGAGTACTCCAAGCACAAAAAGTTCAGTTCAGGCGTCTTGTTTGAAGGTTGTGTGTTTGGTTTTGACTTTGAAGAGATTTTGTGCAGGTCTTTTGTGGGTAGAAAATAATGTCAGGAAGGGCTGGAGTTGGCAGGAGGAAGGCACACACTCACATGCACACGCACAAGTACACTTGTACCGCATGCATGCACACATACACACCTCTGCTCATGCAGTGCTTCAGTGCCTGCATTGTGAATTTGAGGGAAGGTTGTTGACACGTGTGTGTGTGAATGCTCACACACTCGCATGCAGACTCACTCATGCACGCATGCGTACTCCCCCCCCCCAAAAAAAAAATCTGCAAAAACAGAAGAGATAGAAGGTCCTGTTACTCCCACTGACCGCGACAAATCCACACACCATGATTCAGCGCTTGAGGGAAGAAAAAGTACGTGATGTGATGTGTATGTGCATCACATCTGTATCGCAATGATTCCCACATCGCAGCTAAAACACCACACCACCGTCTCTCCGACAGGGGCGGCAGCAGTGACCTCCCTTTTGTGACAAGGCCTTTTCATTGGGCAGCCAGTTGTTTTGCCTTGTGGAGTGGTGAGGCCACACAGTGGGGAGGGGGGGGGGGGGGTAAGCCAGGTTGTCTATGCACATTGTCAGTTTGCTCGCTGTCGATTCGCTCCCTGTTCTGTGCCCGTGGTATTGTGGGGGCCTGACTTGGCTTCCTGTTGTGTTGGTTTGGGTTTTTTTTTTGTGGGGTGGGGGGAGTACTACTTGCAGCAAAACTGAACAGGGGTATCTATCGCCGGTTTCAATTTGTTGTGCACAGCTGATTGTCATACGTTTTGGCCTTGAGTGGCGGGGGGGGAAATCATCTTCCACCCCCCTCTTTTTTAAATTTAGGTTTGAAGTTGTTTTTTTTAAAAAAAAGAACAAAAAAGCGTTACGATGTTGTGAAAAGTATTCACGGTGGTTTTCATTGTCTTGTTTGACTTGGCATGAAGAGCTGCACGCACACATGATTTTGGAAAAGTGGAAAGTCCAGGCAAAGATGGAAGTCATGGCAGACAGTTCGGGGCCTTGCCTGGCACAAAATCCAGCGTTCATTGGCATTAACCTCATCTGGAAAAAAAAAAAAGGCTGTGAAAAGGAAAATTACGTATTTGTATTGCAACAGAACTGTTCTTTAATCCAATATATGCATTCTAGAGGAACTTTGTTGGTAAGGTAAGAGGTACACTTCACTGAGAAAGTTAGAAGAGACAGTATAATTGATGTTTGGGTTGGTCTGTCATTAGGGGTTTTATGCCACGTTTTCCATTACTTTCACCGTTAGTGCTTTGCTTTCTTTCTTCTTTTTTTTCATTAAGATGTTGAAGAAGGGGGGTGGGGGGGATTGTTTTGAGGGTTCTATTGTACAGTTGTGATACTTTTGCTGTAAAACTTTTCTTTCACAGGGAGACATACATTGATGATTGCTATTTTGTGTTCTCAGGATTTATGGAGCAGTTTTTTTCTAGGGTAGGCGAGATTGTCTTTTGCTGTCTTTTGGGCGGCCAGGAAGGGGGTGTGTCAGGAGCGTGGTGAGGGCCAGAAGCACAGGCAGGCAGACGCTTGCCTCTCTCTGTCAGCGATGCCAAGTAGTGGTCAGCGTCGTGTTGTCAGCGATGCCAAGTAGTGGTCAGCGTCGTGTTGTCAGCGATGCCAAGTAGTGGTCAGCGTCGTGTTGTCAGCGATGCCTAGTAGTGGTCAGCATCGTGTTGTCAGGGGCGGAGACTGGGCATTGGTGCTGCGTCCTGCCCGCGTAGTCTGCATCACGCCGTCAGTGGCGCAAACCTTTCCTTGGTCACAGGATGATGTTTAGGGCAAATCACTGCTGCGTCTTCGTGGCAAGAGAGATGGGACAAAGGTTTTGTGATTATTTTGTTGTTGTTTCCAGCTAGGGTTAGGTGTGCGTCAAACTCCCGGAGTGGGGGTGCAGGGGGGGATTCTTCAGGTTTATTTGCCCTCTGCTTGACTCAAGAGAAAAAGCACACAAATCAGTCCTAACATATGACTCATGATATATACATGTCAATGTTCCAGCTGCGTGAACGTTTGCGTCTCGATGTGGTGTGAGTGTGCCGTCAGTTTTTTCTTAGGGCAGCTGTTGATGTCGTTTTCATCTCGTCATCATCCTGTCGCCAAAGCTGCCGTTCCGTTTTGGCGATGTATGAAATTATGCTGTAGCATTGATGTGGGGTGTTGTCTTTTAATATCAGATTTGGTTTTTTGTGTGTGTTTTCGTCAGGAAATATATTACTGCAAACGTTAGGGTACATCAGCTACTGGCAAATAGTTGCTCTGTGTGTGTGTGTGTGTTTTTACCTTGACATTGTGACAGGCTTGATATCGTCATGGTGTGGTGGTTAGCACTTTGGGGTGGAAAGGGAGGGAAGACACCTGTGCCAAGTGTGTGTGTGTGTGTTCATGAGCTTTGTCGTTGTGATGAGCCAACCATGACCTGGTGGTACCCCCAGCTGGCCAGTGTATGCTGAACAAGTCTGGGTCTGGATGTTGAGGGTGGGCGTCAAGGTGTGTCGTCATCGTCGTCTTAACCAAGTCTGCTGTTCATTGCTTCATCAGGAATACATAGATGTCCATGCCATTGATAGACGGCTTTTCTCTACATCTTGGACACACACACACCACACACACACACACACACACACACACACCACAACACACACACACACACCACACACACACACCCACACACACACACACCACACAACAACCACCACACCACACACCAACAACACACCCCACACCACACACACACCACAACACCACCACACACAAACACACACCACACACACACAAACACACTCACACACACACCACACACACATACACACACACACACACACACACACCACACTTCAAGTATTGGTGTTTGCAGCAGTGTGCCTAGAAATATGACAGTGTTAGAGACAGACTGATGGGTATTTTGTGTATATGTGTGTGCATGTATGTGTGTGTGTGTCTTATTAACCAGTTGTGTTTGGGGGGGTTTTAACAATGATTCAGTGGAATACATGGTAGAGAGTAGGTGTGTTTACAATAAAACTTCATTCTCTGTTGTGGTCAATAAATGCCCTACTCATGTCTATGACTTCCACGCATTGTGGTTGCAGACTCCAAAGTTTTCTGTCAGGATCTGTGTAGAAAGCACATACATCTGCCATTTACTTATGATTGTGTTGAAGCAGAGGGGGAAAAACCCACTTTACATGTCGCTTTGTAAACACTTACCACAGTATTGTACCATCTTGGCCAGAAGCATCCAATCACCATTGTTCTTCAAGTCATGTGCAGCTGTTCTGTCTTTTCATTGGCTGGTTCTGTCAGCACCAGTCATAAGCAATGATTTCAGTAGATTTCTTTTCTTTTTTTTAATATGTTGTTATGGGAAAAGAAACAAAACCAAAAAATAGTTGGAAGAATGCCAAGTTTGTGTGCAGTGGGATCACATCAGTACGTTAGAGTTGCCGTTTAGCATTTCAAAAGATAGGAAACCTGGATTGTCCAGATATTGCCCACAAGGTGAAAGAAAGTAGCTTGGGTTGAAAGTGTTGGCTTGTCAGTCTGGATAACTATACATTGACAGAGAAAGGAAAAGACATCTGTTGATTTTTCTCTCTCCCCCTTGTACCAATCATAGATAGAGTCACGCAGTGTTGATTTTGTGTGTTACAGGTCTGTTCTCAGGGACGTTTTGCTTCTCTGTGTGTGTGTGAAGAATAGTTAGGTATTTATGACAGTCATACAAGAAATAAGAGTGTGAAGAAGCAAGTGAAAGTAGCCTACATAAGGAGTGATCATGCTCACAAAGAAGGTAGTTGGCTTTGGGAGTTGGTTGGGGTTGGGGTTTTTTGTGTTGTTGTTTTTAAATTTTAAGTCCTCCAAAATCTGCTTTCCCCTTTTCGTTTGTGTGTGGATCCTTTGCCATCTGCTGTAAATGAGGCGTGTTTGGGATGAGGCCTGTGAGCATTCAGGAAATGATGTACCGTAGCATTGGTGAAATAGACGAGCGAGCCAGCTGTTCATTGTAGTGTTGACTGTTCTCACAGTGTGCGTCGTTGCTACAGCGTGTGAGTTAAAGCCACAGTGTTTGCCGGAGGGGCGGGCGGGTACCTGTACACTTGGTTTTGGTTCACCACCATCTGTGCTGGCCGCCAGTTTGGGAAGGTTGAGCATAGCCCCCATGAAGCGGAATAAATCTGTCTTCCTTTTTAAAATTTAACTTTGCACCCCTTCTCTCTCTCTCTCTCTCTCTCTCTCTCCTCTCTCTTCTCTCTCTCTCTCTCTCTCATGCCAGTTTATTGCCAGTTTAAAACGAGTCCAGATGACTGCATATGCTTCTTCCTACCCATTTTCAGCAGCAGACTCCTCTTTGTGTGAGGTTTCACTCAGAGCTGGAAACATTGGGCCATAGTTGGAGAAAGAAATGGTGTTTTTGACGCTTTACTACCGTGAACAAGAAATTTGTGGTTGAAAGTTTCAGTCTTTCTCAGAAGCTCTGTCAGGGGCAGGACCGCCTAGTGGTTAGGACATTGAGCTGAGGAGTTGACGGCCTGGGTTTGAGCCAGCACCAAGGGGCCCGTTGACATCATTTCTCCCCTCCCGATGTGGATGTCTGTGTCAAGTCCGCTCCTGTGGACGCTCTTTGAATGAGACTTTAAACCTAGGTGCAGACATGTGCAGAATATCTTGCACACACACACATTAAAAACCTGTTCCATCTTTCGGAAGAGTAGGCCATTGTGTACCAGTAGGAACAGGTGACAACTTTTTTTTTTTCAAAAGGCGTGTACACAGGTGGTTTAGACACCATCCCCAATCAGAATGCGGCTACTTCCTCCCCAAATGCAGCTACCTCACATTGCTAAATCTTCACCATTAGTGATCTTCTGAGCTCTAGCCAAGGAACACACACACACACACACACACACACACACACACACACACACACACACACACACACACACAATACCTTTCAATTTTGTCACGAGAGAGAGAGAGAGAGAGAGAAGGGTTTGAGGTAAACGAGGATAGTCCTGAATGAGTGTTGGCAACCGACAAGACATAGTACAAGTAGGAATGTTAACTAACCTACAAATCCGGTGGTATGATGGGAGTTATTTGTTGTTGTTTGAAGTAAGCCTGGTAGGTGCTACTATTGCTGTAGGTAATCTTACTCATTTAGTTATGGTATTCTGAAGGTTTGGTTTCTTTTTTATAAATCTTTTAAATTTCGAACCCTTATATTACTGACTGGCTGGCTGTTTTGATTTAATGTTCCTTTATACTCAGTGGGGACAAGGTAGCTCAGTGGTCGGAACTCTCACTTTCCCCCAGCCAAGTTGAGTAGCGTCGAGCGTGGTTACCACTTGGATGAGTTGCTGTTTGCGTGCCTTGGCTTCAGTACAGTCCCCCAGTTCACCCAGCTGTAAATGGGCACCAGCCCTCTTTAGGGTCAGGGAAGGTAAAGCAGCAAGGAAGAGGAGATAGGCATCGCCCTCAATATGCTGACCCCTTGAGAAGTGAGGTCTCTGACGTCTCTCTCCTCTACGATTTTATAGGTTATGGGGGGACACCTGTATGTTTCTGTACTCCTCAGTTATTGTTCAAAGCTAAGGACTTTAAAGAAATATATGTTTAGTCTTTTCTTTTTTTCTTTCTTTTTTTCTGGGAGGGGGGGGGGGGTTGTTGTTGTTACGTTCCTTTTCAAGACGAGGAGAATGAACAGCAGTAAATGGGGTCGTGTTTTAGAGTTAGCAGCAGCAGCAAGCAGTATTTTCCTAGCCTCCCTTGTGTTGTAATTGGAAGGGGGGGGGGGGGGGGGGGGTGTTTGTTTCTACCACTTGTTGGGCAGGAAGTGACCAGTTGTGATTTATTATTATTTATTTATTATCAAAAATGTCAGTGGGCGTTATCAAGGTTGTGGTTTGGGTTTGTTTTGTTTTGGGGGTTGTTTTTTTAGTCTGGAAGAATCGGCTTTGAACGTCGCTCGTCTGAAAGCAAGTGTCTCCTCCTCTTTCTTCGTCTTTTTTCTTTCTTTTTCATTTTCTCCCCTGCCTTTCTAAAAAAAAAAAAACTCACTCTCTGTAGGGTTTTTTGTTGGGTTTTTTGTTTTTATTGTGGGTTTGGGTGGGGTTTTTTATTGTGGGTTTGGGTGGGGTTTTTTTAACATCATAATGGCTTCATCAGGACTGCGTGTTAGGGCAGTGGATTTGGGTTGTTGTTTTTTTTTACTAGTGGTATGATTAGATGCATAGGTCCGTTTGGTTTGAATTGATTGGGGAGGGAACTTTTGTCTGTTATAATTTCCTGTTGTCTTTGTTGTAGTTGTAAACAAAGCTTTCTTCATCTTTTTCTCGTTGTTTGCTTTGGTTTGGTTCTTCTTCTTCTTCTTCTGTCCATTTCACTCTGTTGTTCACTGTCATTTTTCAAAGTGCGTATCCAAGACACTCTGGCGAATAATGCTGCGTGGAAAAATACTGTGAAGAATGTTTGAGATAGATATTATCCCGGTAAAACGACCCTGTCTGTAGCAACGCCCAGTTTTAAGCCAGTTTGGTTCAAGGGACAATACTCTTCTGGCCAAATGTTTACGCCAACCAGAAGCTTGTTTGTTTTGTTAGGGATGTTGACAATTGCGTTAAAGTGGTTATGTGTGCATTTATGTTGGTGTGTTGCATTTAGTTGGTGGTTTTTGTCAACGGTGGTGGGGTAGTTGGTGGTGACTCTTTGTTTTCAACGGGTTTCTTTGGGTCAGCTGCCTTTAGCCTTTTTGTTTGTTTGCCTTTCAGTTGGGGCTGCTTCTTCTTTCTTTCTGTCTTTCTTTCCGTCTTTCTTGCCTTCTTTTTTGTCTGGTTGATGTACGTACGGCGTTGAGTTCAGTTTATCCTGCCTGGTCTATAGCGTAGCTTTTATTTTGTGTTGTGACGAGCACACCTCACAGAGAGGCAGCACGGGTCGTTGCATTGCCTGCGCTCTCCTTTCCTTGGGTGTACCCTGTATTGGGCTTCTCACAGCGGTGCACGCGCACCCTTTCAGGCTCTTGGGGGTGGTACGTATGTACCGCTGAGAGGTACGCCCGCACTGAACCCGGTACCTGTGCACTGTGTGTAACTACCTCATAGGTGAAGACCCTGACCCTTCTCAGGGAGTAAGGTCATACATGGGGTCAGGGTCTTTCCGCTCTCTTCTTTCCTACCCCCCCTCTTCTCCAACCCTCCTCGCCCCCACCTCCCTTCCCCACCCCCTCGCTTTGTTTGGTCTCATTGTTTTCATTTGGCTTCCAGTGGTCTCTCTTCTTTCCTGGGACAAAGTTGGTTTGTTGTGGTTGCTGCTGTTCTTCCTCAGGTGACCAGGTCTGCACCTGAGGGGACAGGGAGGGGTAGGGTGCGTTTGCATACTGGTGGCCTGGCAATAGTGAGTCTTGGGTGAGCTGCTAGGATATTGTCCAGGGATGTTTTGTCTGGGGTGTCGGGGTCAGGGAGGGCACCTGTAGGGTATTGTTAGGGTGTGTCATGATGTTGGGAGAAGAGGGTAAAGCTGTACCCTTTTTTAAACAAAAAATTGTATTTTTATATCAAGGGGAATGGAATAAGCGCTTATGTGCTTTTTTTCTTACATCCAGTCCCCGTGTGTATCACCCAGCGGAGTAGTGTACGATGCGGTCAAAGCCTGTTGCGCCTGAAGGGCAAGTGTTGTGTGGTATTCATCTGTGAGAAGAGGGCTGGGTTGGAAACATAGCTCAGGGCGGATTTCAGGTCTGGTCAATTCGCCGCCAACAGGAAGAACAACCCTGGGAAGAAAGAAGAGGGGGGAGTACTCCGCCGGCGTAATCTTTTTGTTTTCGTCCTGAGAATATGTGCACTACCTCAAGACAAAGCTACGAATCACAAATCAAAATTATACCTCAGTGATCAGGCTCTTTTCTTTTCCTTTGGTTTTGTTTTTTTCTCTCCTAAGAATCGGTAAGAAAGTAAGGTTTTTCTTTGGGGTTGGTTTGTTTGTTTGTTTTTAAAGTGAATACGGAACTTTTTGAATTGTATTTTATTTCTTGGCTGTGTGGACAGTTTTGCTTGGAAGAAAGTCACCGTTGTAGATTTGTAAGGGTTTGGTTGGAGGGTTGGGTTTTTTTTTGGGGGGGGGGGGGAGTTATCACCGCTCGGATATCACTGATGCGAGGGCTATGAAACACATGTGGAGGGAGGGTTACATCATCAGCGAAAGTGGACAAGTGAAAGTTTGGTTCTTTTTCTCATGGGGTTGGCTGGCGTTGAGGATGAGGGCTTCAGGGGTGGAGAGTTCAGTTCTTGGTGATCCTGGAGTGGTGTGGGAAGGTGAGGGGGATTGGCAGGTGGTTCGGATGACAGACAGGACTAGTTAGGCCTAAGTTTTAGTTGAAGTGCGCTGAGCTCTTTTGTCTCGCGGTGTAGTGTAGTGTGGTGTGGTGTGTAGTGTACAGTATACCACTTTCAGTCACAGTAGATTTCTCTGAGTGAAATTTGGGCTTGCTCTTCCCTGGGAAAGTCATGTTGCCACAAGATCAGTGCCACCTTTAGCTTTCTGTTGGTGTATTTGTTTCCCAAGGACAGTCGCTTTTTTTTCCCTACATACTTTTGCCAGAGACAGCTCTCTTGTTGCTCTGGGTTCTTTTACAAGTAAGTGCTGAATGTGTGCTGCTCACAGCACCTGGGTTTATCGCTGCATCCAAAAGACTAGCACCCAGACCACCACACTTCTGGCTGTCCAGGTGGGTGTGTTACCTCTAGACTACCGCTCCACCGTGGCTCGACATGCCTTGGAAGAGAGTGTGGACAATACTTTCTTTTTTTAACCTTTTATTTCAAGGATAATGGAATAAGCACTGATGTGCTTTTTTTCATCCAGTCCCCGTGTGTATGCAGTTTTGTAAATTTTGTCATCCGTTCCCACCGGCACACAATGGCCTACTCTTCTGAAAAACGGAACAGGTTTTAACGTGTGCGCGAAGTGTTCGTTGATAGCAGCTGTTGTTGTGTGGTGCCAGCATCAGGGGGGGGGGGGGGGGGGGGGGGGGGGGGGGGGGGGGGGGGGCCTAGTTTCTCAGCTGTGTAGTCGCACCTGCCTGTGTCATTGACATTCGTGTGTAGTCCGGCACCTGCCTTAGTCATTGACCATTCAGCTGTGTAGTCCGGCAACCTGCCTGTAGTCATTGACCATTCAGCTGTGTAGTCCGGCAACCTGCCTGCAGTCATTGTCCATTCAGCTGTGTAGTCCGGCAACCTGCCTGCAGTCATTGACCATTCAGCTGTGTAGTCCGGCAACCTGCCTGCAGTCATTGACCATTCAGCTGTGTAGTCCGGCAACCTGCCTGTAGTCATTGACCATTCAGCTGTGTAGTCCGGCAACCTGCCTGTAGTCATTGACCATTCAGCTGGCACAGCAGGTGTGTGCTGGTGGTGGTGTTACACTGTCTGAAACGTTAGAAAAATAATTACAGGACTTCCAGTTCCTGCAGTTGTCAAGTGTACAGATCAGTAAGATGTTGATTTAAAAATATATAAAAAATTTAAATACAAAAGATTCAGCTACAAAACAAAGCAAGCAACGTCTGGTATCAAACACACACACACACACACACACACAGTGGAATAAAATGCAAGGATAGTGTAGAAAGAAAGGAAGATCTCGGGTAACAGTAAGCTGACACCAAGATCAGAGGCGCTGCCAGGGTTTGAACCAGCGCTCTGCCACAGTGCCCACAGCAAGCCACAGCCCTCTGAAGGTTGATTCTGACCACGGGTCAGGGTTTTGATAGGCCGGTGACGTCGGTAGTGTCCATCTTTTCCTTCCTCACTTGTGGTCCAGTTCCTGACGGCTGAATTCCTTTCTGACATTGGTAAGCTGCCGACAGGTGGCGAGTGGTGTTGTGCTTGTGAAGTGTGGCGCACACCCCCTCCTGTGTGCTGGATTACCCCCCACCCACCCCCACCCCCACCGTATCCATCTTAGCCCCCCTCCCCCTCTCTCTCTCTTTCTCTCGTTCCTTCGTTCAGTTCAGTTACCAGGTAGCAGTGTGTGGTGGTTAGGGTGAGCAGGATTTGCCTTTAGCTTTGTGTCACATGAAAAGTACAGATACAGTGTCTGTCGCTTTTTACTTTGTGCTGTCAAGTTATGGAAGAGGGGGAAGGGGGGGGTGAGTTGTGTGCGTAGTTCTGGTATGGTCTTCGGTAGTATTTATTCTTGTATTAGAGTAGCGTTGTGGTGTATTTATCACGGTACAGTGAAGCATTTTGGCGTGTTTATCGATGTCGCATTACCTTGCTGTATTCTGTATTATTGTTATGCAGTTGTGAGGTTGGCCTTTTTGTAGTATTTATGATGAAGCTATACACACAACACAACTTGTGCGCGCGCGCACACACACACACACACACACACAAAGTGTACAAATTATTTATTAGTACAGCTCATTGAAAGTATAGCTTTCTGTACCATTTAGTATCCTGTGAGCCTGCTACCACCGTCTGTCATGTCTCTGTTCCAGAGTGCGTTGTTTATTAACCCCACTCCCGCCCCAGCATTTGTAGAGGTGTGCATGGGACTGCCTGCAGCCCAGCTCCCTGCGTTAGCAGTCAGGTGTAGACAGACAGGAAAACATGGGCGTTAGCAGTCAGGTGTAGACAGACAGGAAAACATGGGCGTTAGCAGTCAGGTGTAGACAGACAGGAAAACATGGGCGTTAGCAGTCAGGTGTAGACAGACAGGAAAACATGGGCGTTAGCAGTCAGGTGTAGACAGACAGGAAAACATGTCTATAGACAGATCTAGCCAGTCTTAGGTCTTCCACACTCAGGCCCACAAAGAAGGAAGAGAGAGGATACAAAAATAAAAGTAAGAATATAATTATCAGGGAAGTGGAATATTTTGTGCCTTTTTAATTAATGAAGCACAAATTTCTGCTGGTACAGTGGCCGTGACTCCATACAGGCTGCACAGCTGATGTTGTATTCTGGAACTGGATTCAGAACTTGGTCTCTGAAAGGAAAGGACATCTGGTTTTAGAATCCGTGATAGGACTTGGACAGACATGAAAGTGTCGTGGTCAGCATTTGTCGTGGTGTGGTTCTCGCCTTGTACTTACTGTGACTCCTTTCTTTGTCTTGGGGTGGGGGATGGAGGGGGTCCCTTCTTCTTCTCCCAGTTTTGAGATTGTATCGAGTTACGTTTTCTTTTTTTGTACGATGTTGGCAACTTTGCGTATGTATATATGCACTCCCTTTTTCTAGGTTTTTGTTGTTGTTTTTTTATACTGTAGTTGAATTTTGCTGTCTTTTGTTTTTGTTTTTGCCCCAGGTGTTGCATTTTGTTTTCAAAGGATTTCAGGCCCCTTTCTTTTTCTTTTTCTTTTCTTTAGATTGTATTTATACCAATACTTTTTGCTTTCAGTACCTGTTAGGTGTTTGGGGGGTTGATTTGTATATTTATTCTTCTGTTTGTTTGTTGGGTTTTTGTTGGGGTTTTTTTTTTTTTAACAGAATGGCTTAGTCTTGCTTATTGTCATTTGCTGACCATTGTGGTGTTGCGTTTGGTTTGTGTTTAATAAGTCTGTCATTGTTTTTAGTTCTGACATCTTTTTTAAGTGCAGATAAAGGTAACAGGAGAGTTGTTGTCTGTTGATATTGCTGTTAAGCCTTGCTTGGTGGTGGGGGGGGGCAGGCAGTGATGTTATGGAATTACTGTGGGTATTTTTCTGGAAGGCTAACATGTAGACAAATAGCTGTGCCCGCATGATAGTGAGTTGTCAATGCAGGCTGCATTTTGGGGGGGTCCACACACAAGGGCTTGTTAACAGCTTGATTGCCCCGGCCCAGAAATTTTCTGGGCCGAAATGTGTGCTCTTTATGCCAACGACCTGGAAAATTTCTGGGGAATCTACAGTGTATATGTATATACTATCAGTGGGCAAAATGTTAGGATTATTCTTCATGTAGTTTTCTGAGTTATAGGGACATGAACATAGCAAGTGGTATCTATGAATGTTTCTCCCCGGCATATATATCTATATAATATAGGGTGTATTTGCACTCGGCAGTGACAGGGTTAATTAATGAGTAGGGTGACTGAAGGCATGGTAGTATTAGCATTATACATTTTTTTCTCACACGTTAAGTAACAGCCGCCCTTTCTTTCCTTACATCATGTTCCCCCCGCCCCCCTTTTTTTTTATTTTAAAATTTTTTTGTTTGTACCAATTGAGGTGTAGTGCAAAACCCTTTCAGCATGAGCCGGGAACATGGGACCCAAAAAAGCCAGTAGATTCCCTAGAGTCTGCTGTAATCACCAGATTCACGCAGCTATAATGAGTATAATCACATATACAGTACTTACATATTCACGTATAAATCAGATTTGCGTAGTTACTGTGTTTATTTAAATAAATTTTCAGCAGATTCGCATATTTCTAAATATGGAAAGGGTGGGGGTCGGAGATGTCTGTGAAACCATTGAAATAAGTGTGTGCAGGTCTACCGGGACTGTGCTTCTTCAGAGTAGAGTGAACATCATCCACACAAGCTCAGTCAAAAGATGATATCAGACTCCCCCTGCCTGCCTAAGTACAACCTAGAATAGTGGGTGACGGTGCATGGTTTGCTGCGGAGGCTCCAAGGGCCTCCTTCTCCAGGCGGTGTCAGTCGACCAGGATCCTTGGCACAGGGTGCCACGCGCTGCAGGCTGGCTGTGTGTTCAGACCGCAGCGATCAGCTGGTCAGTCAGTCAGTCAGTCAGCCAGTCAGTCAGCCAGTCAGTCAGTCACTACTAAGCGAGTTGTCTCGGGGATGGCGTGAGCATACCCAGCATGCACCCGGCTAGTATCAGATTTTTTATTTTTAAAAGAACGGCCAGATTCAGCGTGACACATGAACAGGGGGACGGATTCTGGGCAGCAACAGGATTGTACTCTAACCACCACCCGAGGAATTCGCAAGTCAGTCCGGGTCCATTTTTCTAGGCTGAAAACCACTTTTTATTGATTTATTTAGTTTATTTTTTGTGGTCCAGTTTCTGACTTGCTCTCTTCCGGTTTTTCTTTCTGTGTTCATCTTTCCTCTTTTTGCGGGGTGTAACAGTAGGTTTTGTTATGAAGAGGTGGTTGCTAAATGTATGCTGTCACTTTTAAAAAAAGGAAAACATGGTGTATGTCTTCATTAGGTTAGGGTGGTGTTGTTTTTCTTTCTGTTAAGGTTGGGTTTTGGGGGTGGCTTTTTTGAATTTATGTTGTCTCGATGAAGTGACTGTCCGTCTCTCATTCTTCTCCCCACCCACCCCCCTTCTCTCGCTCTCTCTCTCTGTCTCCAGTCTTCTCTCTCTCTCTTATTTGCTTTGTAAGCAAGCAAGCAAGCACACGTACATACACACACACACACATGTACACACACACACACACACACACACACACACCAGCCTTTGTTGTCCTACGACTGTGCACAAAAACACAAACAAAAAAATCTGTAAAAAGTGCTCCTCCTGGCGCAAGGAGGGCAGGCAGCATGACACACGGCACAAATTGAAAGAAGAAGAAGAAAACAACAGCAGCAGCCACCACCACCACCACCACCACCTTACAGAAGAAAGGGGGTTTACCGTGCTGCTATAGAAAACTTCCCGCTGCGCTGTGTCCATGGTCTGTTTCTGTAGTAGCAGCATGTCTGCCTCTTGTGCGAGGATTTATATAAAGAAGCGGAAAAAGTTGGTGATTTCTTGGGGGGGGGTGCTGGGCTGGATTTGCAGTGGATGGAATGATTCCGCTGCCTCTCTGGACTTTCCCTGGTGTGTCCATTTTGTGGTGTAGGTTCTCTGTTGTCTTGGCTGTTCTTCCCTTTGTCATCTTCGTGTGTGGGGGGGTCTCCCCCCCCCCCCCCCTCTCTCTCTCTCCTCTCTCTCTCTCTCCTCTCTCTTCTCATCTCTCTCTCATCTCTCTCTCTCTCTCTTTCTCTGCCTTTGTGTTGTTTTTGTGGGGTTTTGTGTTTGTTTTTTGTGTTGTTGTTTTTTTTTTGGGGGGGGGGTGGTTAATAAATTTGGAAATGATGTGTGTTAGATGGACAGATGGTGACAGTGTAATTGTTGCAAGACCACAACTTGAGAGTGTGTGTGTGTGTTTGTATTGTTTTATCTGTGTAGACATGGGCTTTTGGCTTCTTGTTGGGTTGTTTTTTAAAAATATATTGCTGGGGTTTGGGTGGGGGTGGAATGCGTGTCTTGTTCTTAACTGATTCATGTATGTATTGAAAATGCATATTCTTTTGTACATGTATGTATACGTAAATCTTGTAATAAGTAATGGGACTCTCTCTCTCTCTCTCTCTCTCTCTCTCTTATTCCCCACCTTTATTTTTTCCTCCTTTTTTTTTTTTTTTACCACGGGTGTGAGGTCTGGGTGACTGCTAGTGACCTTGAACTCCACAAAGGTGAAGGCAGGACCTTGACCCCACGACATGTCAAACTACCTCAGGCGCAGACGTGGTGCCACCTGTATGTGCATATAATTAATTAATTAATCACCATGGTAACTTTTTTTTTGTTTGTTTGTTTGTTTTTTGTTCTTCTTCTTCCACATCTTTGATCTTCTGTTTCATGTCATATGTATTTTTGGGTCACCTGTATATGTTTCACAATGTTGTTGATGATGATAATGATGATGATGATGATGATGATGATTTGTTCTTCTTTAAAAGACAGCTAACTTTTCTGGGTACAGCGTATCACAAGAGTGGTCATCAAGGGCGGTCCTCTTCCCAGTACAGGTCGACAGATGAAGGACTGGTGGGTCACTTTCAGCAAGAGCCGAACCATCAAAGCACGGCAGCGAACGAGAAAAGAGAGTGTGGAGCGAAGGAGAAAGAGGGGGGAAGGAAGGAAGGAAATGGATGGGTTGTCCGGAGTGGGGGTCAGTGACTGTTGAGGTCCTCATGCAAAACAACAGGGACTTCATGCAAGGACAAAAATAGGAGTTTACTTTTTTTTTTTTTTTTTTTAAGACTCCTTGGAGGGGTTGGGTGTTGTTTCTTTGTTGTTTTTTGTTTTGTTTGGGGTTGGGGGTTGGTTTTTTTTTTTGGGGGGGGGGGGGGGGTGAAAAGAGGACTCCAAGGAGGTGACAAGAGGACTCCTGGGAGGTGACAAGAGGACTCCTGGGAGGTGACAAGAGGACTCCAAGGTGGGGACAAGAGGACTCCAAGGTGGTGACAAGAAGACTCCTGGGTGGTGACAAGAGCACTCCTGGGAGGTGACAAGAGCACTCCTGGGAGGTGACAAGAGGACTCCTGGGTGGTGACAAGAGGACTCCTGGGAGGTGACAAGAGGACTCCTGGGTGGTGGGTCAGTGCTCTCTGAAGAAGGAGAGCTGCCGTACAGCTGCTGGGATGATGGTTCCCTTCCTGGAGAAGTGAGGATGGCAAGGAGTTCCACGAATCCAGGCCAATATCATCGTTGTCCTTGTTTTCTCTCTCCCTCTAGGAGTTGCTTGTTGTCAGAAGGGCTGGTCATCAGCAGGAAAAGGTCTAGACCCACATGGGCAGAAAGGAAAAACTCAAATTGATCTCCCCCCTCTTTTTGTTGTCTTTTTCTTTTTTTGAAACTACACACTGCCTGGCTGTGAGAAATGGGTCTTTTGAAGAATGATGTTGGAACTGTGGATCAAGTGACATTTGGCAAGAATTGGTTAGAGCTCAAACCCTGTATCATGTACGTGGGTTGGAGAAGAAGAAGAAAGAAAGAAAGAAAAAAGATGGTTTGGTCTCTTGCAATAGTTGAGGACAAAAGAAGGAAACTGGCCTAGGAGAGAGAGAGGGAGTAGTACTTGCAGTCCTGTGTTTGACCAGCAAAAAGGGAAGAGGGGGACATGGACCCTTGGGGGTGGGGGGTGGTTGCACTGTGTATCAAATCTGTTTTACGTTCGCAGCAGCAGCAGCAGAATGTGTGGAGCTGTGGCTGTTGTGCGATGGTGAACTTTTTGGACTTGTGTGGCCAGGCTGTAGCGGTTCGGGTCTCTGTGTTGATTCATGATCGTGCCGCCAGGGATTTGGGGGATGAGGGGGGGGGGGGGGGTAGTGGGATCTCTTTTCTTCTGTTGATTCTTAGTTCTGGAGTGCTATGCTGATTTGTTGTACATGTACTCTGATTATATTATTATTATTATTATCTGTTTTTGTTGGGGGTTTTTTGCATGCCAGTCTCTTAGATCTGATAATAACAGTTATATTTAAAAATAAACGAAAAAATGAATAAAAAAAAAGGAGAAGCATTTGGAAAAGGATGTGAAGACACAAAGTGTACATGTAGTGTCTGTATTACCTACCTCCCTTTTCTTTTCTTTCCTTTTTTTGTTTTGTTTTGTTTTTGGAAGTTCTGTACCTCCCACATTATGTTGCATCCTCATGGTCAAGAGATCTTTTGTAGGTCAGTTTCTATGTTGGTTTGCTTCTTTTTTGTCTCTTTAGAATGGTCATACGGGTTTTTGATGAAGGGTTGTACCGAGGGGGAGGTGTTTTCTGGGAGAAAGGGGGGAGATTGATGGGAGGGGGGGGGGGGGGGGGGGGGGGGTAACGGCGTGATGAAGACCTGAGATATTGGACTAACTGTCGACCGGTTGACACGAGTATCTCAGGGATGCTGGTGTGTCGTGCGTGTGGGGACTTTCTCCCTCGCTGCCGGCATCGAGCATGCAGCCCAGAATTCGTCAGTTAAGTTGGGGGGGGGAGGGGGCTCAGGGGTTACTATGGTGATGGTACACCTTTCTCCCAGTTCGGTCTGGGGTTTGGGTTGTTTTTTTTTTGGGGGGGGTCGGGGGGGTGGGTCCCCCCCCCCCCCCCCGCCCCCCCCCCCGCCGTGGGGGGGGCCCCCCCCCCCCCCCCCGGTCCCCTTGACTCACCCATCTTCACACTTTTTGTCTTCCCCCCCCCCCCCCCCCCTCATTAGGAAAAGTGTTTAGAGAGTGGCTGATTTTGCTAATGTGTGTATGATGACTCTTACATGGAAGTGTTCAACACAGGTTTTTGTTCAGCTGATGATAGGGTTTTTTGGGATGTAACAGGAGTTCCATACCACAGTTTTTTTTCTCTTTCTGATAGCTTTTTAATTTTTTTTTTTTTTAATGAACAGCTAGCTCTTATTTCAGTTTTATTTTCAAGTATGTACATTATTCTGCCTCACGCATTACTTTGTTGTTTCTTTCCGAGAAAAAAAATTTTTTTGGTACTTCTGTTTTATATCAATAATGTTTTTTTGTAGTGTTGTAAAGTTATTTATAAAAACATTTACTGATTTTTTTTTTGTGCTTTGTTTATAAGTGGTAATTTAACTCTGTATGAAAGTGTGTGTGTGTGTGCATGCTTGCGTAGTGGTTAATGGCATGTTTGGTGAGAAATACCTCAAATCTCAGGTCGATTCTCAAAAATCAACAGATTACCTCTCGTTTTAGTCATCGGAAGGCTTCTGTTTTATTACCACTCCTTCCCTCCTCCCCCCCCCCCCCCCTCTTTTTTTTTTCCTCTGGATTTTTTGTTGTTTTTTTTATCTTTAGACAGCTCCTGTTTTTTTTATCTTTAGACAGCTCCTGTTTTTTTTTATCTTTAGACAGCTTTAGCAAGATGTGTCCTGCAGAAGGAACAGGTCTTCTTTTAAAAAAAAATTTTTGCTTAACCCTTTTGCCCCTAAACTACTACAAGGTGCAGATGACTATGCCCCTGATGTGGATGATTGTGTCTTCATGATGAACAACTCAGTTTCCACTTAGATCTATGCATTTCGATCAGGGTTTTTTGGGGTTTTTTTATGTTGTTGTTGTAAATGATTTGCGGTAGTGTCTTAGATATATGTATCTCATTAGGGCAGGAAGGGAGGGGTCTGAGTTTGTTTTTTTTCCAGGAGTAGATTGGAAAACACTTTGAGAGAAACCTCTCTCTCTCTCTCTCTCTCCTCTCTCTCTCTCTCTCTCTCTCTCTCTCTGTCACTCACTCATCAGGTTGGCTCTCTCTCAGGTTGGTTTAACAAACAGAATCGCTTGGAACTACAATGATTCAGTTTTCATACAAAAACAAAGAGGTTTTGTTTTGTTTGGGAGTCGAGGGTTTGTGTGGTGGTTTTTTTTCCAGTGTCGCAGTATGAAAAAGAAAAGAAAAGTCCTTTCCTGTACTGGCAACGGTTTTTCTTCTTCATTCCCTACCCCTTCCTTCCCCAGGTCTTATTGAGCTATACACGACAGCCAGTAACATTGACGAATACATGTGAAAAGAGAAGGGATCTGCAGAACGAGGGAAGGGCAAATAACTCCTGATTGGTGGGAACACCCCCCCTCCCCCCAGTCTCTCCCTGTCTCCTTTCCCATCCTTGCACCTTAAGCTCTGCCAGCTTGATCATGCCTTCCTCCCCCGGGGA
>CM054164.1:9585557-9663057 GCA_028751875.1 Rapana venosa
GCCGCAAATCGATGTGAGCAGTGCGCCCTGACAGACGCAAAAATATCCTGGAGGGCGCGTTTTTGAGCAAACAGTGCGCCATGGCAACTGCCGTTTATATAATCTCCAAAATTAGGCACTACTTACCCCCCTTCCCCTCCCCCATCCATTGAAGTTCTCCGATGATGCTTCTGGTTAGCTAAGTGCCCCACTTTTGACCAATCACAGAAACTGTACTTCGTCCTTGTCAGTTCATGCTGCGTTCATTACCTTGGTAGGCTACCCCCACGGCCGCCCCAACAAGCCCTCTTCATAATAAAGCAGGCTCATCTTGCTCTGTTGTCCTCTTCGATTACGTCATCTTCCAAGAAGCCTTGTACTCTGGAAACAAGTGACGTGATTCGGACAGAGATCGTTGAGGAGATAGCAGACACCAGCAGGTTCAGAGCTGGAGATCTGGCGAGACAGGTAGCCTTGGCTTGAGAACATCAACATGGCTATCTATGGGCTGTGTTTCAAACATGGAAAGAACAATGCATTCACTAGAGGAGATTGCGCTAATTACAGAACAGCATTAAAGCATCACACAAGAACACAGGGATCACCAGAGGCTGTACAAGATAAAACTTCAGAAAGACTTCCATCAGTAAGGCAACTCTCTCTCTCTCTCTCTCTCTCTCTCTCTCTCTCTCTCTCTCTCTCTCTCTCTCTCTCTCTCTCTCTCTCTGTAGCAGGGTGATCTCCCTTGGATATAGACCGGTACCTTTACAGCTGCGTTAATTTTTGGTTAAAAATCCAATTTTATCCAGCATTATGCCCGTTGTCGGATTACCCACGAAGCTGGAAGTTAGCTTAGGTGCCCTGCTACAGAAAAGTGACCTGACCTCCTGGAAAATCTCTGGAGAAGGAGACAACACCACTGTTGTACTGAGACTGAGGACAGGTTCTGACACTGTCAACATGGCGGGACAACAAACACCTTCAGTCTCGCAGTGTTACCGTAAAAAAACTCCCAGTCAGCTGGACAAGGACAGACGAAGCATGGCGGAGAAAAGACGGGCAGAACAGAGAAGACAGGCAGAGGGGGAGGAGAGGAGACAGGCAGAAGAGAGGAGACGGGAACAACAAGGCAAGAAAACTTTAATAAGAGCAGTGACATTTTCCATTCCAAAAAGTCACTGGGTCTCTTCCTGTGTAGGCCTCCATCAAACCACACTGTTCCCACACCCACAGGCCCATGTCTCCTGACCACACACCGCCACGTGGCCTGCGTTCTGCATGTGCATTCCACCCGTGTCTCCTGATGTCACCCACGTTGACACCGCCACAGAAGTTGAAGATCAAAACAAAACTGACCTTGTGTGTGTGCCTGCAGTGGATACAGTGGGAGAAAATGACTGTGACAGTGCACTACAGGAGGCTGAAGATTCTGGCTACAGTGTAGATGTCATCAAAGACTATGTCAGTGAACTGACAGACAGATCTCTACAGAGAAAACTGCGGGATGTGTCAAGGAATCAGGACTTTTGCCGTGTGCTGGTGTCTGAAGATATGCCTTCTACAGTGATCTGTGAAAGTGATGACGTGATATTTCAACTTGACTGGACCACTGAAAGTGACTCGCCAATGAATATCTTTTGGTTGGCCAAAAGGAACATCAAACGCATGACCCAGGAAGAGCGAGAAATTTATTCCAGGCTAAAGCTGTGGACACCTGCTGACCACAAGAAGATCAAAGACGGGATCAGTGCTGGACTAGATAACTTGTATGTGGTTATGAACGCTGTCAGATTCATTCTGGGATAAACAGGACTGGTTCCTTGTGTTTTGACCAAGTATCGGGTGTATCAGTCTGCATGTGAGTGAGGAGGAGGAGAAAGAATAGAGGGGGGGGGGGGGGGTGTGCGTGCGTGTGTGTGTGTGTGTGTGCCCAGGACAGCTTGACACGATGCCGAATATTTCACATGTTTCTGTGAAGGAAGCCCATGATCCATTGGGTCTGCAGGACTGAACTTAGTGACATGGCAGCCTTGTCACGTGCTTGCTTGTTTATGATAGAGATGTCAATTTGTAGTTTTGTTTATTGTACCCCCATCCCCACGCCTTCCCATTGCAATGGATGAAAGCTTTATGCAATAAAATCATCGAAATCTCTCTCTCTCTCTCCTCTCTCTCTCTCTCTCTCTCTCTCTCTCTCTCTCAATGTACGATTTGGGGGAAAAAATAAGACTTTGACATTAGATTTAATCTATCATCTAGATGTAGATCTCTCTGAATGTGGAATACAAATTTGACTTCACCTCCTCCTCCTCTCTCTCTCTCTCTCTCTCTCTCTCTCTCTCTCTCTCTCTCTCTGAATGTGGAAATATAAAATTGACTTCTCTCTCTCTCTCTCTCTCTCTCTCTCTCTCTGAATGTGGAAATATAAATTGACTTCTCTCTCTCTCTCTCTCATCTCTCTCTCTCTCTCTCTCTCTCTCTCTCTGAATGTGGACTCTCTCTCTCTCTCTCTCTGAATGTGGACTCTCTCTCTATCTCTCTCTCTCTCTGAATGTGGACTCTCTCTCTCTCTCTATCTCTCTCTCTCTCTCTCTCTCTGAATGTGGACTCTCTCTCTATCTCTCTCTCTCTCTCTCTCTGAATGTGGACTCTCTCTCTCTCTCTCTCTCTCTCTCTCTCTCTCTCTCTCTCCTCTCTTCTCTCTCTCTCTCTGAATGTGGACTCTCTCTCTCTCTCTCTCTCTCTCTCTCTCTCTCTCTCTCTCTCTCTCTCTCTCTCTCTCTCTCTCTCTGAATGTGGACTCTCTTCTCTCTCTCTCTCTCTCTCCTCTCTCTCTCTCTCTCTCTCTCTCTCCTACTCTCTGATGTGGACTCTCTCTCTATCTCTCTCTCTCTCTGAATGTGGACTCTCTCTCTCTCTCTCTCTCTCTCTCTCTCTCTCTCTCTCTCTCTCTCTGAATGTTGGACTCTCTCTCTCTCTATCTCTCTCTCTCTCTCTCTCTCTCTCTGAATGTGGACTCTCTCTCTCTCTCTCTCTCTATCTCTCTCTCTCCTCTCTCCTCTGAATGTGGACTCTCTCTCTCTCTCTGATGTGGACTCTCTCTCTCTCTCTCTCTCTCTCTCTCTCTCTCTCTCTCTCTCTCTCTCTCTCTGTACCATGTAGGTGAGAAACAACCTTTGATTTGGCTTTTACCTCTTGTCCTCATCTAGATCTATCTCCCCAACTCTGTGGAAACACAAATTTAACTTTGATCTCTCTCTCTCTCTCTGTCTCTCGCTCTCTCTCTGTCTCTCTCTCTCGCTCTCTCTCCCCTCCAACCTCCCTCTCTCTCCCCTCCCACCCCCACTCTCTCTTCTCTCTCTCTCTCTCTCTCTCTCTCTTCTCTCTCTTCTCATCTCTCTCTCTCTCTCTCTATTATTATCTCTCACAAGACTTAGCTTCACATTAGCATGTAACGACCTTAGTAGTAAAGCCAAGAATGCTGTCATATGCATCATGAGAAAACTTCGATCCCTGAATAACAGCAGCTTAGAATTGTTTTTAAAACTGTTTGATTCACAGGTTGCACCTATTGCTTTGTATGGGGCAGAACTTTGGGGCCTGGATAATGCAGCTCGTCAGTGTGAACAAGTACATTTGTTTGCATTGAAAAGTGTCTGTGGGTTGAAAGGAGAACCCCAAATGACTTCGTTTATGGTGAAACGAACAGATATCCTATTTATATCAACTCCGTTATACGCTGTATTCGTTATTGGTTAAAATTAGTAGTGATGGAAGATGTTAGATTACCAAAGAAAGCTTATAAAATGCTATATGAGTTGGATGTAAGAGGCAAAAGAAACTGGGTATCAAATATTCGTTGTAGATTATATGAAAATGGTTTTGGGTATGTATGGGAAAATGGAGGTGTTCAAAATGTTAAAGAGTTTTTACACCAGTTTAAAGAAAGATTGATCTTATGCAGATGGCAAGAATGGGACTTCCACGTTAACAACAGTGAGAGGTTTAGCATCTATAGAACTTTTTGCGGTGTTCATGACAGGAAAACATATCTGAAAATGGATCTAGACAAACATTTGAAATTTATTATGACCAGGTTTAGATTTGGCATTTCAGAAATTAGTACACACCAAAAATCGCTACAAAACATATTCTGAATTGGATTTGACTTGTCCATTGTGTTAAAACTGGAAATGAGGATGAAATACTTTTTCATGTTGTGTTGCCCTATTCTCAGTAAGCTAAGAGCACGGTATATACCATTGAAATTTTAAATACCCTTGCCAGTTTCGTCTGTGTTTACTTTTGTCATCTATGAACGAAAATATTGTCCGAAATGTATCGATCTACTTATATAAGGCATTCAAATTACGATCAGTGCTGACTTAGTTAAGTTTGTTAATGTGTGTGTTTTGTTGAGTGATTTCATTAATATTACCTGTGTACTCTACCCCTTCATTAGGGGCAATGGCCTTTACATGAATAAACATTCCGAATCCGAATCTGAATCGAATCTCTCTCTCTCTCTTTTCTCTCTCTCTCTCTCTCTCTCTCCTCTCTCTCTCTCTCTCTCTCTCTCTCTCTCTCTCTCTCTCCTGTGTCACAAGTGCTTACTGTATATACTGCAACACTTGAAGTGAATATTTCATCCTTTCTGCCTATGTGTCTGCTTGCTTGTTTTGTTTCTCTTCCTTGAAAAAATAGCAGAAACTAAGAGTACTGAGGGTACTGTAAGCAAATACAACTTGTCCCCTTTTTTATGAGGGGGGGGGGGGGGGGGGGGGGGACAATGCCCTCTTTTTTTCATTTTAGGGGGCCCTTGGGCCCCTTATTTTGAAATCCTAGAATCAACACTACAGTATGGATGGATGGATGTAGGTAGGTAGGTAGGTAAGTATGTAGGTAGGTAGGTAGGTAGGTTTATTTTACTTTCATTCACATTTTTTTTTAAAATTATCTAAGTTAACATGCCCAACACCCCCCCCCCCCTCCCTTCCTAGTACCCCTAACCCCCTACCAAAAGGAAAAGCAAAAAAAAGAAAATCAACAGAAACCATAATAATAATAATACACTCACACACTCAGAACATGTCCACAGAGCACACACGATGGGGACAGTCAGTTAGGACAGAGGGCATGGTCAAGCACTCGACTTGGATGCTGCTGCTGCTGCTGCTGCTGCTGTGCCGATGATGGGGTGGCCACCGTGGCAAAACCTCCTGGCAGTTGCAGAAGTGGTTCCAGGTATGGCATCAGAGGCCTCTCCAGGATCAGCCTTGCTAACGTCCCGTTCTTCTCTCTTTTGTCCGAGAAGATAACTCCAGCAGCAGCAGCAGCAGACCCAGCAGAGGCAGCAGCGTTGCTGAAGATCAGGTCAGCGTCCTCGTCCCTTGTCAGAGCAGTTCTGCTGGAACATCCCGCACACCAAGCTGTGCCCGTGCAATTAGTACAGTGTCACAACATGAGTGTCAACCCCTCCCTCCATCCCTGCTTTTCCCCACCTTATGAATTTACACCATTTCCATCACCAAAATTCCTCCTGTGAGGTTACAATTATCAAATTAACATTCATTCAAATAAACTGTCAAACAGACATACTAATAAACAAGACATAATCTCCGACTGCGGTTCACATTCAACACATACTTCTACAGTGGGAGGGACAAGACAGATTACAGGGGATAGTGCTGGAACCAGGCGACGCTGGTCAATGCGCGGTCCCATCTATTTTCCTGACCCAACTTGACACCTGAAAACCCCAGAACTATAAAGAAACAAAAAACTTGTGTATTGAATGTAGTTAGTCTCTAAAAAACAAAAAGGAAGCTGTATGTTTGGAAAAATCTTCTCTCTCTCTCTTCCCCCACCAAGGCAGAGTTCAAGAGAACTGACTATTGCAACAAAACAGAAAGTGGTGAAGTCAAAGGTTCCAAACCCCAGTGCTACACCCATTAACTGAAGCTGGCAGAGTGGGTAAAACCTTGTAACTAAAGAGTTGTTGGTACCTCACCAAATACTGTTCGACACTTCCCAGTGTTTAAACCGAACAGAATGATTCGAACCCTTGCCCACCCACTACCAACCTCGGGCAGCTCGTGCAGGGCCTACATCTTGGCAGTGGCCAACCTCCTGCCTCAGCTAGGAGTTGTTCCTCTTCGTCTTCCTCCACTCTGGCTGCTGAGCGGGGCAAAGTGCCGCAGTAGCAGACAGGCGGTGCAGAGCAGCACTGGCCTGAACACAGCCAGCCTGCCTGCCACTGCCAGGCCAGTCCCATTCTGCTAGCTGTGCACTTTGCTGCACACAGCAGCACTGAACACAGCCAGCCAGCCACTGCCAGGCCAGTCCCATTCTGCTAGCTGTGCACTTTGCTGCACGTGCCAGGCTGCTGCCGGCCAGCAGAGGCAGCAGCAGCAGCAGCTGTGTACAGGGGGAGAGGCTTTCATCAGTCTCTATGCACTCTGTAGCCTGCCTGCACTAAGGGATGCCAATGAAACTTCAGATAAAAAGGTGGGGGGAGGAAGTGGCGTGGAGGTAACGATCTCCTGTCAGTCCCCTTAAAACCACACCCCTCCCTCCTTGTCCAGGGTGCTAGTCCTTCACCCTGGCGGTCAGGAGAGGTGTAAGTGGGGTGGTGAAGGGGTGTGAGGATTCCAACCTGGGACTGAGTCGTGACAACAATACAAGACTATACAAGACAATTCAATACAATAAATGAAAATGGTAAATGACTTACCCCCTGAAAGTCCTTCGGTCCCGTGTGCGAACACACAGAAATTTTGCGCACACATTAAAACCTGTGCTGCTTTTCGGAAGAGTAGGCCATTGTGTGCTGGTGGGAACGGATGACAAAATTTACAAAACTGCATACTAGGACTGGATGTAACAAACAGCAAGTACTTATTCCATTATCCTTAAAAAATAAAATAATAAGACGAGGCAATGCCATGCAAGGCTGTACAATACAAGACGGTGCAATGCAAGGCTGTACAATACAAGAGGGTGCATTGCAAGGCTGTACAATACAAGAGGGTGCAATGCAAGGCTGTACAATACAAGACGATGCAATACAAGCAAGACAGTGCTGTACAGCAGGTGGTGGGTCAGGGGTCTACAGGTAACGCACCTGCCTAGAAAGCAAAAAGTCGAGGCTCGGTCCAGGTTTGATCTCTGTGTCTGAATCTTTTCCCCCATCCACCAGATTATGAGTGGGGCCTGGGTGCTAGTCTTTCGGGTGAGGCAATAAACCAAGGTCCCGTGTGCCACACACATGTAAAAGAACCCACGGTCAGATGTCCCTGACAGAATTATGTAGAAAAAAGCAACTGTGATAGTCAAACACATTCACATGCAGACAGGAAAAGAAAGAAAGAAAATCCCAGTGGGTGGCGCTGCTCTTGTGGCGACGCGCTCTCTCCAGGGAGAGCGGCCCGAATTTCACACACAGAAGTCTGCCGTGACTTACAGTGTATACAACAAATACAGGACAATGCTCTCTATACAAGACTACGCAATAGCGATACAAGAAATTCAGTACACAACAAGACAACGCAATACGATACATTCATACAATACAAAGCGGCACAGTACAAGCTGGTACATGTATTCATTCAACTTGATCATCCTTGTGCTTTAATTTTCAGGAGTCCAAGGCAGAACCCATACCCAGACCTAAACCACCACCACCACCACCACCTCCACTGCACAACGACGCGTCGTCCCCATCACCAGAAGACCGGCTCAGAGACGCCCAGAAAAACGTGGGGGCGTGCGGAATGCTGTACAAGTGCAAAATGTGCGACGCCGTTTTTAACTCCCATTTCTGCCTCAAGATTCATCGGAAATCGCACACGGACGGAAATGTATGTTTGAAATGTGGGGAGGTGTTTTCTTCGCCAGAAGACTTACGGCAGCACGTAGCAGGCTGTCTAGGATGTTTGCCTGTTCTTCGTGCCGCGTTGTCAGGGCAGAGCACTGGAGTGGAAGCCGCTGAGGCGAAGAAGGTGAAGGGAGGTAATCCGGTGAACATGTGCCAACAGTGTGGAGCCACGTTTCGACAGTATAGGTAAGAGGGTGATGGGTTTTGTGCATGTGTATGTACGTGTGTGTGTGGTGCATGCGCGTGTGCGTGTGTACATGTGTGTGCTTTCTTTAATTTAACATCTGTTCACTCAAGGTGATATTATTATTAGACAAGAGTGAGTATTGTGTGTGTGCGCACGCGCGCGTGCGTGCGTGCATGCATGTGTGTGTGCACGGGGCGTGGGTGCATGTGTGTTTTGATAAAAATCTAGTGATGTGTGAAGCACTGGGAAGGGCGCAGGATGACCATTCTGCAGTGTTGGTTGCCTGTATCTAACGTGGCTTTGGGTTGGTTTGTAAACACTTCAGAATGGTTGTTTTTTATTTATTTATTTATATGCTATTTTGTAGCCTGGAGATGAGGAATTGACCAAAATGACTGGCATCTTCACACAGCTAGGTTTACTTTTAGATGTGATGGTGTGGGAAATGGACTGTTTACGCAAGGTTTACAAAAAAATTGTTTTAACTTACGTGAAACTGTTTACGCGAGGGTTTTTTTTTTTAAACTTAGTTGAAACTGTTTACGAGAGTTTTTATTTTTTTTAAACTTAGTTGAAACTGTTTACGTGAGTTTTTGTTTTTTTTAAAACTTAGTTGAAACTGTTTACACGAGGTTTGTTTTTTTAAACTTAGTTGAAACTGTTTATGTGAGGTTGTTTTTTTTAAACTTAGGTGAAACAAATTACGTGAGGTTTTGTGGGGGTTTTTTTACACTTAGGTGAAACTGTTTACGCGAGGGTTTCTTTTAAACTTAGGTGAAAATGTTTACACAAGGTTGGTTTTTTTTGTAACTTAGGTGAAACCGTTTAACGAAGGTGAAAACTGAGGTATAGTGGCTTTGTGGTTGGTGTGGCTCCAATACAATTTTATGAATGAAGTCTCTTCTCTTCTCTTCTGTGCATTCCTTATTTGGGTTGGAGGAGTAGTGCCTGGTCTTCTCCTGTCACTCTGCAGGAGGTCTGTCCGCTGGCCTCAGCTGACACAATTTGACCTCCGAGCAGCTCATTTTTTTGGCACAGGAAGCATGCTGGGTATGTTCATGTTTCCGTAATCCACTGAACGCTGATATGAATGACTGGGATCTTTGACATGCACTGTAATCTTCTGCTTGTATTGTGTATGTGTGTGTATATATATATATAATAATAATGTATGGAATTTATATAGCGCTGAATCTTGTAAAGCAACAAATCAAAGCGCTCAGATTTCATTTCATACCACTTTAAGTCACGGCAGATTTTCTCCGTGAAATCGGGCTGCTCTCCCCGGGGAGAGCGGAAGAACGCGTCGCCACAAAGCGCTGCGCCACCCTTTTCACCTTTTTTTTTTTTTTTTTTTTCATGTCTGCAACTGTATTTATTTCCCTATCAGAGTGGCTTTTTTCTAAGAATTTTGCCAGGGACAACTCTTGTTGCCGTGGGTTTTTTTACGTGCGCTAAATAATTACGTGTAACACACGGGACCTCGGTTTATCGTCTCATCCGAAAGACTAGATATATATTATATATATATATATATATATATATATATATATATATATATGTATATATATATATATATGTATATATATATATATATATATATTATATATATATATAATGTGTGAAATCCTGGGAGAGATGATGAGCTGGGAAGGAAAATCTGAGTTAGCTGTCAGAACCAGGATTGCGAGTGCTTGGAAGAAATGGAAAGAATTGGCAGGTCTGCTCGGAAATCAGAAAATCCCACTGGAGAGACGCTGTCTGATATATAAGGCCTGCATCAGACCTGTTCTCCTGTATGGTTCAGAGACGTGGGTTTTCACAAAAACCGTCGAACGTTTGTTGAAGAGCTGTGAAAACCGAATGCTATGCTACATGACAAAGATCAAATGGGAAGACAAGATCACGAATGAAGAACTATGGAGAATGTTCAAAGATGATGATCTGAAGTCTGTAGCTAGTAGCAATAGACTGCGCTGGTTTGGGCACGTTCAACGGAAAGCAGACCACCACATCATAAAAAGAGCACTGAACCTCGTAGTGGATGGAAAGAGACCAAAGGGAAGACCTAGCAAGACCTGGGCTGCCTGTATTGCAGATGATCTTAGAGAAAGGGGCATAAATAAGGAGGAAGCTCAAAACAGAGAGAGATGGAGAAGGCTCATCAATGTCAAACCTCCCTTGGGAGAAACATGACAAAAAAGGAAGAAGAAGAAGAAGATGTGTACATACATACTGCATGCATGTATGTATGTCATGACAGGAAGTTAAAGCACCTGTACTTTGAGGTTGACCTAGGAGATTGTCAACATTCTCAGCCTTAATTATTCACCAGGCATCATTGTGGAGATTCGAACCCAAGACTTCCTGGACCCACATGACTGAAGCCAAACCAAACGATCTTAACCACTCCTCTGATAATGATAATAATAAATACATACATGTATATATTCCACAGCTAGATGTTGAAGAAGCAAATGATTTAGAAGGGGACATTCAGTTACAAGAAGCATCTTTGGCATTAAAAAAATATGAAAACCAATAAAAGTCGGGGTACAGATGGGTTTACTGCTGAGTTCTTTAAGTGCTTTTGGGCTAAAATAGTAGTTTTGTAGTAAGAGCATTAAATGCTGGATATAAAAAGGGAGAACTAACTTGTTTTTCAAAGGCCAGGTATAATCACATGTATACCTAAGGGCCTCCCTTCCATCCTCTTCCTCTTCCTCCCCCTCCCCCTCGCCCCTTTACGCTCAACCTCCCCCCCGCCCCTAACCCTTTCCTTTGCAATCCTACCTCCTCCTCGCTCTGGTTCCCTCTCTTGCTTAAATCATTTTTATGTTTGTATATATATTAATATAAATATATATATATATAGCTCAGTGGTCGGAGCACTCGCTTTCCCCCAGCCAAGTTAAGCAGCGTCGAGCGTGGTTACCACTTGGATGGGTGACCGTTCCCCAGTTCACCCAGCTGTAAATGGGTACCTGCCCTCTTTAGGGTCAGGGAAGGTAAATCAGCGAGGGAGAGGAGATGGGCGCCGCCCTCAATATGCTGGCCCTAGAGAAGTGAGGTCTCTGACGCCTCGCTCCCCTACGACCTTATAGGTTATGGGACTCCTTTACCTTTTACCTATACCTAAGGGAAGCAAACCAAGAAACTTGGTAAAAGAAGTGGAGACCGATATCTTTGTTAAACGTTGTGTATAAAATTGGATCATCATGCATAACTAACCGATTGAAAAATGTATTAACCAAACTTATTAATGAAGATCAAACAGGTTCCATAAGGAATAGATATATCAGTGACAATATTCGACTTACTTACGATTCAATAGCTTACTTAGAAAAACATCATTTATGCGGACTTTTGTTGAACGTTGATTTTGAAAAAGCATTTGCCTCAGTTAATTGGGATTTCATGTTTAAAGTACTTAAGGCATTTGGTTTTCAACATGGAGTTTGTAAATGGATAGAAATATTTTATAGCAATATCAAATCTTGTGTTATAGTCAATGGTCAAGTCTCTGAGTGGTTTAATATAGAACGAGGATGTAGACAAGGTGATCCACTGTCTCCATATATATTTGTCCTATGTGCAGAAATACTGACAAAAATGATTTGTGAAAATGAAGACATACCTGGAATAACTATTAATAATATTGAACACAAGGTTTCTCAGTTCGCAGATGATACTGAAATTCTTTTAGCAGGTGACAACAAATCGTTGGAAACTTGCATTGAAATGATAAATTTATATGGTTCTAAGTCAGGGTTAAATATGAATCATGGGAAAACATTGTGTAATTTGGCTAGGGAGCAAAAAAAGCAAAACAGCTCTGCAGTTCGTTTTAATGGCCATTTAGGTATGGAATGGAATCCATCGAAATTTAAAATCCTGGGAATCTGGTTTACAAATGACCTACAAAACTGTCCACATTTGAACTACTCAGAAAAACTAGAAGAAGTGAAGCATTTGTTCAAAATCTGGGTTAAAAGACAACTAACACCAATAGGCAGGATAGCAGTACTTAAGTCACTCATTTTGTCAAAACTAATTCACTTATGGATGGTGCTGCCTAATCCGCCAGACGATTTTTTTCATACCTTGCAAAGCTACTGCTACAAATTTGTTTGGAACAATAAAAGAGATCAAATAAGTAGAAAAGTATCACACTAAAGTATCAAAAATGGAGGTATTAGATTACCAAAATTGAAAACATTAGCACAATCTTTAAAACTGACATGGCTGAAAAAACCTCAGACGAGAAATCATAAGTGGTGGGCTATTGCAAGTTACAACTTTCCACTGATCAACAATATTTCAAAATATGGACCAGAGATCGTTGTAAAATTTTGTAAATCTAATGCATTTTGGACAGATGTATGCTATGCTTACAAAGAAATCTTTTACAAAGTTAACTCTAGTGATTCTTGCCAACTGTTAGCAGAACCAATTTTTTCTATAAAAGATTACAGACAGGAAACAAGTGTATTGCTACTAAGGCATTCATTGCATAGGAAACTTTATACTTGAAAATGGCAATCTTATGTCATATGAACAGTTTAGACTTAGATATGATGTGAACATTGATTTTGTTACTTTCACTGGTTATAGATCAGCAATATCAGAATATATTAGAAAAACAAAGGTTGCAATACAAGACAATATTTGCTCAGACATGTCTGCCTGTCTTAAGAAGCTGAACAGTGTACTGAAAGGGTCCAAACCCTTTTATGAGGGGTTTATTAGCAACAATAATCACCCAAAATGTTGTATCAAGTGGGATAAAAACTGAATGTTGAAAATGACTGGAAAAACAAAAAAATTCTTATATGTTAAAATCATAAAAATGAAATGGCTCCAACTTCGAATAATTCACAGGTGTCTTGGGACCAACGTTGTACTGAAAGAGATGCGTGTGACTGACAGTGACTTATGCAATTTTGCAGTACAGCAGTAGACAGTGTCAGACACAGGTTTTGGCAGTGCACAGTTGTGCAGAGTTTTTGGCAGGCACTTACTGAAGTAATGAATGAAAAATGTCAGAATGTGTTCAATCTGAATATGATAGAGTGTCTGGCTATACTTAGATGTGACAGAAATATAAGCATTGATGATAATTTTTATTTCATTCTACTACTGGCCACACAATACATCTATCACTGTAAATTGAATAGTAATAGACCTGTACTTTATGTATTCATCAGCAGTTTAAGATACAGATATCTTACTAAGAAATATATTTCTTGTAAAAAATTTACTCATAACAAGTTTATTATTACAATAATATGATATTCCATATGAACCTCTGTTTGTTAACAGTCGTCAAAACAGTCAGCATTTGTGAATATCATAGTTGACTAGGTCCTTCCAGTGGAGGCCTTCTGTTGAAGAAAAAAAAAAGACACTGGTACGAAGTGTGTAAAAACACAGACAAACCTGATTTTGTTTTAGTGCACAGAATGTATAGCAGCTCATAATGTCATGACTGTATTGAGCTCAGTGCCTATTTGGGACCTCTCGGTCTGTCTGTCTGTCTGCCTTTCAGGCTGTCCCTCTTTCTGTCTGTCTCTGTTGGTCTGTCTGTCTACCTGACAGGCTCGCTCTCTCTCTGTCTCTCTCTCTCTCTCTCCAAAAATTGTTTATAAATATGTTTTAATAATAATAATAATATATGGAATTTATAAAGCGCTGAATCTTGTAAAAAGACAAACAAATCGAAGCGCTTGCACTCAATCATTTACAGGCATGCAACTCTCCTTAAACATAATGAAAAACAGATTTCAAAACCATGCGCGCGTATGCACGCACACACACGCACGCGCACACACACACACACACACACACACACACACACACACTCGGAACAACACTTAGAAGGTGAAAAATGCTGTTGAAAATTAGGGACAGATATTTGGGGGAAAAGTCTCAGGTAGGAAATAAGTGTGTTTTGAGGCTGGATTTGAAGGTATCAAGTGAAGGCTTTTGGCGAAGTGAAAGAGGGAGGTCATTCCAGGTGGATGGACCAGAAACAGAGAAGGAGCGACGGCCAACAGTGGTTTGTTTGAATCTGGGTGTTCGAAAGCACAAAGTATCTGCGGATGAACGAAGGGAACGGGATGGAGTGTACAGATGAAGACAGTTACAGAGATAAGAGGGTGCAGATTTGTGGAGACATTTGAAACAGAGGGTATTGATTTTATACTCCAGTCTTTGTGAGACAAGGAGGCACCGTGGTCGAGTGGTTTAGGCGGTCAACTCGTGATCCAGAGTTCGCGGGTTCGATCCCCGCTCGGCTCGGTGTTGTGTCCTTGGGAAAGACACTTTACTCCTATTTTCCTCACTCCACCCAGGTGTACAAGTGGGTACCAGCTCTGCTGGGGAAGTATCTGGCGACAGACTAGCGTCCTGTCACAGGGGTGGTGAAAAACCATCAGTTCGCTTAACGCTACAGAAACCGGGATAAGCTCCGGCTCTATGGGCCTTCTGGCTCGAAAGAACATACTTTACTTTTTACTTACTTTGTGAGACAGGCAGCCAGTGAAGAGATCGCAGAAGAGGAGCGATGTGTTCAGATTTTTTCTTTCTTTCTTTTTTTTTTCGTTTTGTATCTTTATAACTATGCAATGTTAAAAAAAAAGAATTAAAATGTTTGGAAAAAATTATTTATATAGCGCTGAATCTTGTAAAGCAAACAACTCAAAGTGCTTACAACTACTACTACTACTACTACTGCTATACTACTACTACTGATTCTACTACTACTACTGATTCTACTACTACTACTACTACTGCTATACTACTACTACTACTACTGCTATACTACTTCTACTACTATTACTATACTACTACTACTACTGCTATACTACTACTACTACTACTGCTGCTATACTACTACTACTACTACTGCTATACTACTACTACTACTACTGCTATACTACTACTACTACTACTACTGCTATACTACTACTACTACTACTACTGCTATACTACTACTATTACTACTACTACTACTACTACTACTACTACTACTGCTACATTCTTCATATTAACAAAATAGACTGAAGACTACTACTTTTTTCCCTGTTTTTCCACACACAGCAAGCTGAAGCTGCATCAGCTGATGCACAGCACTAACCGGCCCCACGAATGCCCTGACTGCGGAGCACGCTTCAGAAAACTCCGCGATCGCAAAGAACACCAGCGCGCACACACTGGGGACCGACCCTTCGTCTGCAGCACATGCGGCGCGTCATACACGCAGCACAGCACGCTGCTGATCCACATGCGCACGCACAGCGGGTTCAAACCTCATGTGTGTAAGGACTGTGGGGCGTCGTTCTCGCGTGCCAACCGTCTGAAAATTCACATGAGGACCCACACTGGAGAGAAGGCCTATGTGTGCAAGGTGAGGTGGGGTGGGGTGGAGTGAAGCCGGGTGGGGTGGAGTGAGGTGGGGTGGGATGAAGTGGGGTGGGGGTGGGGTGGAGTGAGGTGGGGTGGGGTGGAGTGAGGTGGGGTGGGATGAAGTGGGGTGGGGTGGGGTGGAGTGAAGAGGGGTGGGGTGGAGTGAGGTGGGGTGGGATGAAGTGGGGTAGGGTAGGGTGTGGTGTGATTTAAGTTCTTCCTAAAGTCCTTGAGGAGATGTTTGGTGTCAGATTTTTTGGTTGTTTTTTTAAAAAATTATTCCCCTTGGCTAGAGCTCTGAAGTTCACCAGTGGAGAGATTTTTGCATATGTGACCACCCCCACCCCCACCCCCACTGCCACCATTAAGGGAGCCGCATTCAACTCCGGGCATGGTGTCTAAACACGACACCTCTCTGCATGCCTTTTTAAAAAAAAATTAATTTGTCATCCGTTCCTACTGCCATAAAATTGCCTACTCTTCCAAATGGCGGAACACGATTTCAGTGTGTGTGTGTGCAAGATGTTCTGTAGTGCACTCGCACAGGGGGTCTGGGATTATAGTCTCGTCTGAAGAACTTTGACATTCAGTTTGATTTTCTCATCAAACTGGGAAGAAAGGGCAAGGCTGGGAATTGAACCCAGAACCTCATGGTTTACTTGTTGGGCTGGTGAAGATCCTGCCACCTTTCTTGTCGCTGGATTTGATTTTTCAGGACAAGCTGAACCTGGCAGACTCCATCCCTCTCCAGGTAACAGGGTGCATGCTGGGTATATTCGTGTCATCATCCATTACATCGGCCATAGCTGGTCTGCCCTTGGTGTTCTGAAAGGTGGATGGGGTTTTAACATGTGTGCAAGATGTTCTACATGCATTCTCACACGGTTTGTAGTCTCCTGTGTGGGACTTTTCAGAGTGGAATCGGCACTGGAGTTAACTGCAGGGGGGAGTCTCCCCCTTGAAAGGAGGATGGACCAGGGTCAGGAATCTTCAGCACACACAGGAATCTTCAGCACACACAGGAATTACAGACAGGAATCTTCAGCACACACAGGAATTACAGACAGGAATCTTCAGTACAGACAGGAATCTTCAGCGCAGACAGGAATCACAGACAGGAATCTTCAGCACAGACAGGAATCTTCAGTACAGACAGGTATCTTCAGCGCAGACAGGAATCCTCAGCACAGACAGGTATCTTCAGCACAGACAGGAATCTTCAGCACATACAGGAATCACAGACAGGAATCTTCAGTACAGACAGGAATCTTCAATACAGACAGGAATCTTCAGTAAAGGAAAGGTAAAGGTAAAGGAGTCCCATAACCTATAAGGTCGTAGGTGAGCGAGGCGTCAGAGACCTCACTTCTCTAGGGCCAGCATATTGAGGGCGGCGCCCATCTCCTCTCCCTCGCTGCTTTACCTTCCCTGACCCTAAAGAGGGCAGGTACCCATTTACAGCTGGGTAAACTGGGGGAACTGTACTGAAGCCAAGGTGCGCAAACGGTCACCCATCCAACTGGTAACCACGCTCGACGCTGCTTAACTTGGCTGGGGGGAAGCGAGTGCTCCGACCACTGAGCTATCCCGTCAGACAGAATCTTCAGCACAGACAGGAATCTTCAGCACAGACAGGAATCTTCAGTACAGACAGGAATCATAGAAAGGAATCTTCAGAACAGACAGGAATCATAGAAAGGAATCTTCAGCACAGACAGGAATCATAGAAAGGAATCTTCAGCACAGACAGGAATCATAGAAAGGAATCTTCAGCACAGACAGGAATCATAGAAAGGAATCTTCAGCGCAGACAGGAATCTTCAGCGCGGACAGGAATCTTCAATACAGACAGGAATCTTCAGCACAGACAGGAATCTTCAATACAGACAGGAATCTTCAGCACAGACAGGAATCTTCAATACAGACAGGAATCTTCAGTACAGACAGGAATCTTCAGCGCAGACAGGAATCACAGACAGGAATCTTCAGCACAGACAGGAATCCTCAGTACAGACAGGAATCTTCAGCGCAGACAGGAATCTTCAGTACAGACAGACAGGAATCTTCAGCACAGACAGGAATCTTCAGCGCAGACAGGAATCTTCAGCACAGACAGGAATCTTCAGCACAGACAGGAATCTTCAGCACAGACAGGAATCTTCAGCACAGACAGGAATCTTCAATACAGACAGGAATCTTCAGCACAGACAGGAATCTTCAGCGCAGACAGGAATCTTCAGTGCAGACAGGAATCTTCAGCACAGACAGGAATCACAGACAGGAATATTAAGCACAGACAGGAATCACAGACAGGAATCTTCAGCACAGACAGGAATCTTCAGCACAGACAGGAATCTTCAGCACAGACAGGAATCTTCAGCTCAGACAGGAATCACAGACAGGAATCTTCAGCACAGACAGGAATCTTCAGCACAGACAGGAATCTTCAGCACAGACAGGAATCTTCAGCGCAGACAGGAATCTTCAGCACAGACAGGAATCTTCAGCACAGACAGGAATCACAGACAGGAATCTTCAGCACAGACAGGAATCATAGAAAGGAATCTTCAGCACAGACAGGAATCATAGAAAGGAATCTTCAGCACAGACAGGAATCTTCAGCACAGACAGGAATCTTCAGCACAGACAGGAATCCTCAGTACAGACAGGAATCTTCAGCACAGACAGGAATCACAGACAGGAATCTTCAGCACAGACAGGAATCACAGACAGGAATCTTCAGTACAGACAGGAATCTTCAATACAGACAGGAATCTTCAGTACAGACAGGAATCTTCAGCGCAGACAGGAATCTTCAGCACAGACAGGAATCTTCAGCACAGACAGGAATCTTCAGCACAGACAGGAATCTTCAGCACAGACAGGAATCACAGACAGGAATCTTCAGTACAGACAGGAATCTTCAGCACAGACAGGGATCTTCAGCACAGACAGGAATCTTCAGCACAGACAGGAATCACAGACAGGAATCTTCAGCACAGACAGGAATCTTCAGCACAGACAGGAATCTTCAGCACAGACAGGAATCATAGAAAGGAATCTTCAGCACAGACAGGAATCATAGAAAGGAATCTTCAGCACAGACAGGATCACAGACAGGAATCTTCAGCACAGACAGGAATCACAGACAGGAATCTTCAGCACAGACAGGAATCTTCAGCACAGACAGGATCACAGACAGGAATCTTCAGCACAGACAGGAATCATAGAAAGGAATCTTCAGCACAGACAGGAATCTTCAGCACAGACAGGAATCTTCAGCACAGACAGGAATCTTCAGCACAGACAGGAATCACAGAGAGGAATCTTCAGCACAGACAGGAATCTTCAGCGCAGACAGGAATCTTCAGCGCAGACAGGAATCTTCAATACAGACAGGAATCTTCAGCACAGACAGGAATCTTTAGCACAGACAGGAATCACAGAGAGGAATCTTCAGCACAGACAGGAATCTTCAGCGCAGACAGGAATCTTCAGCACAGACAGGAATCTTCAGCACAGACAGGAATCATAGAAAGGAATCTTCAGCACAGACAGAAATCACAGACAGGAATCTTCAGCACAGACAGGAATCATAGAAAGGAATCTTCAGCGCAGACAGAAATCACAGACAGGAATCTTCAGGACAGACAGGAATCTTCAGGACAGACAGGAATCTTCAGTACAGACAGGAATCTTCAGCGCAGACAGGAATCACAGACAGGAATCTTCAATACAGACAGGAATCTTCAGGACAGACAGGAATCTTCAGCACAGACAGGAATCCTCAGTACAGACAGGAATCTTCAGCACAGACAGGAATCTTCAGCACAGACAGGAATCCTCAGTACAGACAGGAATCTTCAGCACAGACAGGAATCTTCAGGACAGACAGGAATCTTCAGCACAGGAAGGAAGGTGGCAGGACGGTTAAAATCTTTACCTGCCTAACTAGTAAACCCTGGATGTCATGGGTTCGATTCCCTGCCTTTCCCTTTCATGTCAGTTTGACAAGAAAATCAAACTGAATGTCAAAATCCTTTTGGATGAGACTGTAAACCAAGGCTCCATGTGCAAATGCACGCAGAACATCTAGTGGACACATTATAAACCCGTTCCACCTTTCGGAAGAGTAGGCCATTTCGTACGTGTAGAAATGGATGACAAGATTTTTATAAAACCCATGCACACGGGTGCCATGTTTAGGCGTCATCCCTAAAGTCGGAATCTGGCTACCTCAATGGTGGACAAACAGTCGCGTACGCACAAATCTCACCATTGGTGAACCTCGGCTGTAGCTGAAGATTGAAAGTAAAAAATATATATTAGATTTTTTTGGTTCACAAGTTTCTCTGTTGTGTGTTCAGGAATGTGGTGTGGGCTTCAAGTGGCAGACAACTCTCAAGTCACACATGCTGACACACCAGGAGGGCTACGTGCCCTTGGAATGCAAGGAATGTTCGGTGACCTTCACCAAGGCCATTGACCTTGAGAAACATCTGCAGTTCCATTCGGGAGAGAGGCGCTTCGTTTGCAAGGTAGTGTAGTGCGTCTGGGAATGACACCATTGGGTGGTGGGTGTTGTTGTTGTTGTCTTCGATTTTATGTCTGTTCACTCTTGGTGATATTAGACAGGAGAGGGAAAGAAAAAAGGTGTGTGAAAGTTGAGGTGGAGGTCCTACTGAAATGTGTGCAGGGGAAAATAGTTTACATAGACAAAAACAAAACAACCAAAATAAGAAGAAGAAACTTCACAAAGTAAAAAGAAACGAGTTAAAAACAAATAAACAACAAAAGAAAGCATTAAACTTAATGAGGTTACAACAAATGTCCTATAGGACACTGCCAGAGGCCTTTTGCAATATCAAATACCAAATTCCAATATCAAATCGGTCCTACTTTATGGCTCAGAAACCTGGCGGGTAACAAAACCCAACACCCACAAACTCCAGTCTTTTACCAACAAATGCCTCAGGAACATCCTCAACATCAGGTGGCCGGAAGTCATATCCAACAAACAACTGTGGGACAGGACCAGACACACCCTGATCCAGTCCATGATCAAACACAGGACATGGGGATGGTCGGCCATACACTCCGCAAGTCTGCGTCAAATGTCACCAGGCAGGCCCTTGACTGGAATCCACAAGGGAAGCGGAAAGTGGGTCGACCAAAACAGACCTGGCGCAGAAGTGTTGACGAAGAAACGAAGGCAGCCGGAATGACATGGGCCGAGCTGAAGAGGATCTCCCAAAACCGAGTTCGTTGGAGGGGTGTTGTTGCAGCCCTATGTTCCTCAAGGAACCAAGAGGCATAAGTCAAGTCAAGTCAAATACCAAATTCATGTTGAATATGCTGCTGAGGGAGTTTTCAGAAAACTGGGGGGGAAAAGCTTTTGTACTCATGCATTCAAATATTATATGAGTATTAGTGATATTCGTAGTGGATGGAAAGAGACCAAAGGGAAGACCTAGCAAGACCTGGGTTGCCTGTATTGCAGATGATCTTAGAGAAAGGGGCATAAATAGGGAGGAAGCTCAAGACAGAGAGAGATGGAGAAGGCTCAACAATGTCAAACCTCCCCTGGGAGAAACATGACAAAAAAGGAAGAAGAATTGGTGATATTCTCACCACACAGACATTTACCGTTTCTGCTGAATTTGGTAGTGAATGCATAAGTTTTATTCTATGAATCAAGCTGTTTACTCTTTTTGCTGTGAAAATATTTGTGCAGGTCTTTGAATGGCTCATGACTCTTAGTGTCCGTATTTTGTGTGTGTGTGCACGCGAGTGGGTGAGTATGTGTGTGCAAGTGAGTGTGTGAGTGAGTGAGTGAGTGTGCGCATGTGTGTGTATAAAAGGGAAGTAAGAATTGTTTTCTTTCTATGTTGCTATTTTTTTTGGGGGGGGGGGGGGGGAGTTGAGAAAGGTGAAGTCTTTTTAGGTTTTTTTGGAGGGGAAGGACAGTTGAGTTGTTTTTTTGTTTTTTATTATGGAGGTATTGTCTCTCTCTCTCTCTCTCTCTCTCTCTCTCTTTGTTTTGTTGGGGGAGGAGGAGGGGGTCTTGTTTCGACAGATGGTGAATTTTGTTTTTCTTCTTCTTTGTCAAACGTTCAGGCAGCAACTATTGTTGTCTGTCATATGAACGAAAATGCGTTGTGCTGCCGTTAAGCGCCTGACAAGTCAGGCCCAGCACATCCAACTTCGGCATAAGAGAGAATTCCTAGAGACAAGAAGGAGGTAGTGACAGGAAGAAAAGGAACTAGGCAGAAACAAAGAGCGGGATAGAACAGAGGGAATTCTCAGCACAGAATTTCCAGAAGGTGGGGATGCTATTTATACTGACAGGCCCCCCGGCTTCTCCACAAGGGGGGGATTTTAAAATTTTTTTTTTTTTTTTTTCAGATTTTATAAATTTTCACACTGTGCAACTGAGCACTGCTGCTGCTAGTCTTCTGAATCAGGTGAAGCTAGTGTGACTTATTTAGGGGGGTTGTTTTTTTAAACAGTTTGCTTTCTTTTTCACTGTTGTGCAGCGTTTCAAACAGAATTCTCACCATCCTTTGGGCAGTGAGTCTTCTTGCAGCCTCACTAGTGTTGCTTGACGATTCTGATTTACAAAATGCAAACAAAAACAAAACAAAAAACGCTGCCTCAAAATTGACCAAAAACTTGTGAGAAGTCGCTTGAAACATGCTGAAAGGCAGGCAGAACTTTGTCATTTGCAAGGAAGTGAAGATGATCATGTGACCAGCTCATCAGCTAATTATGCGATGACCCCTGAACCAAGGTGACGGGAATAGCAGGCACAGGATGTCGGTTGATTGTCTCCTCCGAAAGTCTAGCTTTCAGACCACTCCTGGTTGTGTGGTGGATTTGTAGATTAGGAATGGATGGAGGCAGCTTCGTCAGTTGGTAGTTAGCTTGTTGTCCGGTATTGAAGAGTTTCCAGAAAAAAAACATATCAGTTTATCTTCACCGTTGTCATTATTGCGTATCAGTTTATTATTATTATTAGCAGCAGCATTATTATTTTTACTAGCGTGATCATTATTGTTATTATCATTGTTATTTTTACCTTTACCAAATAGCCTTCCAAAACAAAGTCCAGCTAGCTCCTATTATCATCATCATTATCACCATCATGACCACAGTCATCCCACCACCACCACGTATGTACTACGTGCAGGAACACCAAAAGGCCTTCAAGAAGAAAGTGCACTCCCTCATCATCATCATCATCATCATATCATCATCACCATTATCACCATCATCATTATCACCATCATGACCACAGTCATCATGTACTACGTGCAGGAATGCCAAAAGGCCTTCAAGAAGAAGGTGCAGCTCCCATCATCATCATCATCATTATCACCATCATGACCACAGTCATCATGTACTACGTGCAGGAATGCCAAAAGGCCTTCAAGAAGAAGGTGCAGCTCCCATCATCATCATCATTATCATCATCACCATTATCACCATCATCATCATCACCATCATGACCACAGTCATCATGTACTACGTGCAGGAATGCCAAAAGGCCTTCAAGAAGAAAGTGCAGCTCCCATCATCATGACCATCACCATCATCATCATCATTATCATCATCACCATCATCATTATCATCATCATCATCACCATCATGACCACAGCCATCATGTACGTACTATGTGCAGGAATGCCAAAAGGCCTTCAAGAAGAAAGTGCAGCTCCCATCATCACCATCATCTTTATCACCATCATCATCACCATCATCATCATCACCATTATCACCATCATGACCACAGTCATCATGTACTACGTGCAGGAATGCCAAAAGGCCTTCAAGAAGAAGGTCCAGCTCCCATCATCATCATCACCATCATCATCATCATCACCATCATTATCATCATCACCATCATTATCATCATTATCACTCATCACATCATTATCACCATCATGACCACAGCCATCATGTACGTACTATGTGCAGGAATGCCAAAAGGCCTTCAAGAAGAAGGTGCAGCTCCCATCATCATCATCATCATTCATCATCACCATCATTATCATCACCATCATCACCATCATGACCACAGCCATCATGTACGTACTTGCAGGAATGCCAAAAGGCCTTCAGGAAGAAGGTCCAGCTCCCATCATCATTATCATCGTCATCATCATCATCACCATCATGACCACAGTCATCATGTAGTACGTGCAGGAATGCCAAAAGGCCTTCAAGAAGAAGGTGCAGCTCCCATCACCATCATCATCCATCATCATCATCACCATCGTTATCATCATCATCATCACCATCATGACCACAGCCATCATGTACTACGTGCAGGAATGCCAAAAGGCCTTCAAGAAGAAGGTGCAGCTCCCATCATCATCATCATCATCATATCATCATCACCACCATCATCATCACCATCATGACCACAGCCATCATGTACGTACTATGTGCAGGAATGCCAAAAGGCCTTCAAGAAGAAGGTGCAGCTCGCATGCACACATCCCACTTCCACATATCATCCCATCATGACCAGCATCATGTGTGTTGGGCAGGAGGGCTTGAGGTGGTCCCTCCATCTCATCTCATGATCACCATCATCATCATTCATCATCATATCCCATCTCATCACCATCTGACCACAGCCATCATGTACGTACTATGTGCAGGAATGCAAAAGGCCTTCAGAGAAGGTGCAGCTCCCATCATCATCATATCTTATCATCACCATTCATCTTTCACTCCCCATCATGACCACAGTCATCATGTACGTACTATGTGCAGGAATGCCAAAAGGCCTTCAAGAAGAAGGTGCAGCTGCAGGCGCACTGACGCATCCCAGGGTCGTGGCCCTTCCTGTGCGACGAGTGTGGGTGCGGGCTTTTGTCTGGATATAGACAACACCTTCAACTGGGGAGCGCCCCTTCATCTGCGAGCAGTGCGGCCGTGCATTCCGCATGCTGGGGCACTTGACACGCCACATGGCCAAACTGCACACGGACGAGTTTCTGTTGGTCAGCCGCTACCCCGCCTTTCAGGCCGGGGGTGAAGGTGAAGGAAAGGGGCGGGAGACAGGAAATACTGACAGCATCTAGTTAGTGTGTGTTGGGGGAGGGAGGGAGTGTGTGTGTTTTCTTCTTTTATATCAAGGATAATGGAATAAGCACTTATGTGCTTTTTTACATCCTGTCCCCGTGTGCATGCGGTTTTGTAAACTTTGTTGTCTGTTCTCACCGGCACACAATGGCCTACTATTACGAAAAACGGAATATGATTTAACTTGTGCACAAGATGTTCTGCGTGCATTCGCACACAGGACTTCGGTTTATAGTCTCATCCGAAGGACTTTTGGGGAGAGTGGCGTCTGCACTGATGTTAACTCCAGGGGAAAACATCCCCTTGAACGGGAATTGAACCTGGGTTGTCAGATTGCGAGTGCAATATTCTGACCACTAGGCTATCCTGTCCCTGAGTGTGTGTTTGGGGAGGGAGTGTGTGTATCATGCGCTTTGATTTGTCTTTGCAAGATATAGCGCTATATAAGTTCCTTTTATTATTATTATTATTATTATTATCCGTGTTGAAGGAAGTGTGTGTGTGTGTCCGGGGAGGGGGGGGGGGGGGCAGAATATGTGGATTGTTGTGTATGCAAGCTATTTTCAGTTTTTTTGGGGGGGGTTGGTAGATTTTTTAAGAACATTTAATTTTGTAGTTGGATTGTGTGTGTGAATTTAGATGTGGATTCCTAAGAAAGTAATATTAGGCTGAGGCCATAGTAAACCCGGCCATGCAGAGTTATGACAGCCATGGCTTTAGCCGGTAGAACAACGGATCCATCACAGTGGCCATCATAGTAAACCCGGCCATGCAGAGTTATGACGGCCATGGCTTTAGCCGGTAGAACAACGGATCCATCACTGGCCATCATAGTAAACCCGGCCATGCAGAGTTATGACGGCCATGGCTTTAGCCGGTAGAACAACGGATCCATCACAGTGGCCATCATAGTAAACCCGGCTTTCTGGAGTGTTGACGGCCGTCTCTTGCTGAGGCCAAATAGGAAATGTGAGTCGTCACTATCAAACTGACAGTCTGCATGTGTGCATACCTGTGTCAAGTCAAGTTTTATTTCCACATGGTACATTGAATAAGCAATTCATTTGCTTTCTTTCCATCAGGCCATCTATCTAGGAACAAAAAGCAACTTGATCAATAATATCTAACTACATTATTACCATAACCAATAATAATAGAACTAACTCCAAAAGAAAAATAGAAACAGAGAAAAAAAAGAAAGAAAACACATACACACACACACACACACGCGCGCGTGCGCGTGACAAAAACAAAAAAAAACTTATCAACAACAAAAATGGACCCCCCCCCCACAACAAGAAAAATACACTGCATAACTCGTACACACATACACGCACGCACATGCACACACAACACAACCATGTGTGTGTTTCATGCATCTGTGTGTATGTTTGTGTGTGTGCAAGAGAGAGGTTGATTGATAATCTTTATTTGCAAGGGGAACAGACGAGTATTGATAGACGTGTTGTTTTGTCATCCAGCACTTCCTTGCCCCGAGGTCCTGAATGATCAGAACTAACAGTTTCAGATAAACGGGGGGGGGGGGGGTTCATGTAGGAAAAAAGAAAATAAAGGGATTTTTAAATCTATATATTTTTAAGAGAGAGAGAGACTAATTAGAAAAAAAACAATTCTATACAAGGAAGAAGAAAATCCATGAAAAAGGTGTGGTAACAATAAATGCAGCAGTCAAAAACAAAAAGTGGGAGAAGGAAGACAGATAGGTTGGCAGGCAACAAGAAAGATTTTTTTTTAAATATTCTTTTTCATTGAGGATAATGGAACAAGCACTTATGTGCCTTTTTTACATCCAGTCAGTGTGTGTATGTTATACAGATAAAGATAGGGACGGATAGAGATGGATACATAGGTCAATATTTAGAAATATGCAATAATTATTCAAATGTAACAGCACATAGTACACAACTATGAAAAAATAAGCAAGATACAAGTACACATAATGATAAACTGTTGAAAGATGATAAAGTGTTGAAAGATGATATGTAAAAGAGTGAGGAGAGAGAGAGAGGTGAATTTATTTAAAACAACCAGCACTTCAGTATGCACACATAGCATTTTGCCCATCCTCTTTCAGCAGTGTGGTCCCATGCAGCCGCCACAAGATCTCTGTCGGCTTGTCTCTTGGTGTAAATAACGGCTCTGAACCTCACAGCACCCATCCTCTTCTCTTCCTCCATGCTTGCAAGGGAGAAAGTTCTTCCCCTTTCCTTTTCTGTTGACCGGGCAAACTGATGTTTTGCACGAAGGTCACAACGCCGGGTTGTGGCCACACACCACATCCGTCATCATGGGTGATGCCGCAGAGCGTTTAGCTGGGCAGGACCTTGCACAAAATGGACAAACGTGGTGACAAACTGGGTTTACTATGGCCGCAGCTTTAGACTAATGGAGAAGAGAACAACGGAGACCCGAGTGCCTGAATCCATCAATGTAATAATAATAATAATGTATGGAATGTATATAGCGCTGAATCTTGTAAAGCAACAAATCAAAGCACTCAGAGGTGTATGTATTAAAGGTGTGTGTGTGTGTGTGTGCCTGTACCAGAGTGTATGTATAGGTAGAAAGATATATGTGTATGGGTGTAAATCAGTGTGTTTGGGTTTGTATGTATTTGTGTGTGTGCCTGTACCAGTGTATGTATAGATAGATAGATAGATAGATAGATAGATAGATATAAATAGATACATAGATATGGGTGTAAATCAGTGTGTTTGGGTTTGTATGTATTTGTGTGTGTGACTCCCATGAGGAAGGATAGCGGAGGCATTTTCAGAATAAACAGCATCTCCACTTTCTGGAATTTCTCTGCTAGATATTTTTTTAATATAATTTTTGTTTGTTTTTTTCTCATTTTTTTGTAGGGGGGTTTTTCCTTTTTTTTCTGGGTAAGATAACTTGTAGAGAGAAACAGATGAGTGTATGTATGGCAGAAATATCTCTTTATGCATGTATATTTGGCACAGACATGTGTGTGTATGTTTGACATATATATATTTATGTGTGTATGTTTGACAAAGATATTTTTATGTGTGTATGTTTGGCATCAATATTTTTATGTGTGTATGTTTGACAAAGATATTTTTATGTGTGTGTGCTTAACATCAATATTTTTATGTGTGTATGTTTGACATAGATATTTTTATGTGTGTACATTTGGCATCGATATTTTTATCTGTGTATGTTTGACATAGATATTTTTATCTGTGTATGTTTGGCATAGATTTTTCTTTATGTATGTTTGGCATAGATATTTTCATGTATGTTTGGCATAGATTTTTTTCTGTGTGTATGTTTGGCATAGATATTTTCATGTGTGTATGTTTGGCATAGATTTTTTTATGTGTATATGTTTGGCATAGATATTTTCATGTGTGTATGTTTGGCATAGATTTTTTTAATTATTTGTGTATGTTTGGCGTGGATATTCTTTTTTATGTGTGTATGTTTGGCATAGATATTTTCATGTGTGTATGTTTGGCATAGATATTTTTTTATGTGTATGTTTGGCATAGATTTTTTGTGTGTGTATGTTTGACATAAAAAATTTTATGCTTGTATGGGGGGGTGGGGGGGAGATGAGGGGGAAAAAGGAACATTATTTTACATCAGTAGGCTTATACAGGAAAAGGGGTAACTTGTGATTTTCTTTGAATTGGGACTGGTTTGTGAACCCTTGAATGAATACAGATTCTGTCCATGCAAATCTTTAACTCAGGGGTGCTGTGCTGAAGCTTAACCCTTTACCATTTGCATATCTTACAGAGAAACTCTCTGTAGTATTCGAAAATTCACGCAGTTTTTTAAAGAGAATTAGGTACCTCAAGTACACATAGTGCTGTACAGTTACCATTGTTCACAGAGCATTCATATTTGGCCAAAGTATTCATATGATGTCATACTTTGTTCTGCACCCCAAGATGTGTGTCCTACCTACATGTGTCATGCTGCTGTCCACTCTTTGTCACCAAATACAGGTAACATTGCAGTGACATCATCCTGTTAGTCTACAACTACCCTCTAACATGCGCAATATATGTATGTGATTTTATAAAAAGAAAAGTGTGGTCCTGCCTGAATGTGTCCTCCATCACATCCACCGTCATGGTAATCCAATCGAACATTCACACTTGTCACAAAATAACTGTCACCAAGTCTACATTTTCTGAGTGGAAAGTATTCAAACATATTGAAAACATCGTTGACTGAGCACTTTGATTTGTTGCTTTACAAGATTCAGCGCTATATAAATTCCATACATTATTATTATTAATGCGCGTATATACATTATATGCAAATATATGCTCACGCCTACTATTTACAAAAACACTAGTGTGTCCTTCACCAATAGCCAGTTACATGGCTGTCACATTGCAGGTGTCACAGCCCAGTGTCGCGTCCAGGTATGTTGGCGGTGTATCTCAAGTGAAAATACTGATTAATTTTGATAAATCTGGTTTTCGTCATAGTAGTACTGATCCATGACTCAGAAAATCTCAAATCAGTAGACCAGTAGAGATGAAGCCTTGGCAAACGCTTGATCCCCATCATGATCAAAACTGACAGGTAAGCCCTAATTTCCTCAGGTGTTGTTTCTGTCCATAATGGATTTATGACTAAGCCTTTCATGGTGATCTTTTGCCTGGCATAATTGTTAGTTTCATCTGCTATAGTTTGAAAAAAATGTTGGGGCACAAACAAAACAAAGTAATCTAAGGGCTTGGCATTCAGTGGGAGAGTTTGTGCCGGCCCAGTCGGCAGCGTGAAGTCTTGCACTGTGCAAGGCACTTGTGCGCCGCGCCATGTCGTCTGCTATGAAGCCAACGGAATGTTATCCTCAGCATCACTTTCCGACTCATTACCTTCTCCTGTTTCATCTTCTTCTTCTACATCTACTTCAACATCGGATTCAACATTTTGTTCTCTTTCGAACTGTTCCACTTGAGCCAAAATAGCTTCAATTTCCACATCAGTATATTCCTCCCAAATTGTACCCTCAATCTTTGCTGCCATTTTTAGCTACAAGAAATTGTGGGAACGACAAAGCCAGTCACTGGCCAATTTCTTGTGAACGGGAGGCTGTGTAGCACTGAATTTGGTGCCCAATCCATCCTTAGTTTATGCTGACCTCAGTGGAATGTTCATTCATCGTGTGCGTGTACTAGTAGAGCTTAGTGACCAGCCGCCATGGCGCAGTGGTTAGCGCCTTGGGTTACGGACTGGAAGGTCGCGGGTTCGATTCCCATAAGAGTCATAGGGATTTTCGGACTCCGGCCGGCTCCTACCCAGAGTGAGTGTGCTGTGGGCTCACTGGGAAGACTGGGACCACACAGTCGAGCTTCATCCACTTAACGGATGCGAGTTTGAGAGTGTTGCTCAAATGACCTGACCAACACTGCAGGTGTCTGTATCTCTCAGGCCCGGTTGACGCCGGGATATATTATGATAGTAAGCGTAGAGTACAACCCTGTCAAGTAGTCTCAAAGCATATGCACTTCCACAGCAGCATAATTACGTCATCCTCATTGTCATTGATCATCATGCATTAAAAAAAATTGCCTCTGATTCGGTGGTCCCGGTTTCTCTGGTCTCATGGTGACCTCAGAATCGGTTTGCCCATACACTTCTGTGCCTGTGGTGAGTTTGTGTCAAAGCCTTTGGGGTTGGAGGTTCGCGGGGGACGGTCGTTGGAGGGACATTGTGGTGGTTGCCACCTGGGGTGGGCATCTCACTTAGTCTGGCTCCGCGACTGAGCTAATACTGTCGTTAGTAGGGGGCTTAGTAGGTGGTGTCCTGCGTATGTTAGCTCAGAACAGGCACCACTGAACACCACCAAAGTGACCCAGCAGCAGTGCAGGGCCCCTCTGGCTGGTGGCCCCACGGCGGCCTGATAGTGATGGGCTCCCTGTGTACTTCCGACCCTGAGGATGAGACATAACAAATCTGGGTATGGCTGTGGCGGGGAGATTGGAATGAGCGGCGTGGGAACAGTAGGACGGGGGTCGTCAGAAGATGAGGCAGCAAAAAAAAAAAAAAAAAAAAAGGTAGAGCTTAGTGCATGAGGGAAATTCCCCACTAGGCTGACATGAGGTCAGGCGGGCTGCGGCGGGTAAAAATGGGAAAGGGTTGATGAAAACTGACAGTTCTGCATTGGTCTTCTTCCCCAGCTTAACACGCACCCAGAACATGCACTTTGCCTCCCTCACCCCACCTGGGAATGACTGGCAAGACTGGAAGTAGGTTCTGGAAGAGATCTTTACCGTGTACACTTCTTTTCCCGGTTCCGCGCCACTTAGGCAGCCATACTCCAAATTCAGAAAAATTTTCCCTCCTTAAGAGTGTGGGTTGTTAATGCCAAGAGCTTGTCATGGCTGATGACAATCTGATCATAGGGTTTTATTCACAACTTGACCACAGGCTGGTATAGGCCTTGGCTGGCTTCAGTGACTGACAGTTTGTGGCCTTGTGCTGAATGATGTGTAGGTCTCCATAGCAGTTTGAATCTTTTTTTAAACACGGAGCGCATCCTAGGGAAGCTATTTAAGTGTTTAACTCGGGGGTGTCTGTAGAATAGTCTAGTGGCTTGAGCAGTGCTCTTGGGACCTGATGGCCCGGCATCGAGATGCCACAGAGGCACCAGAATTTTACCCCGGAGATAAAATTAGTTCTGATACCACTTCCTGCCAAGTCATTTGGGTGAGACTGTTAACCCAGGCCTGTGTGTGAACATGCCCAGGACAGGACATCTTGCCGCACGCTAAAACCCAGTCCTGTGTGTGAACATACCCAGGACAGGACATCTTGCCGCACGCTAAAACCCAGTCCTGTGTGTGAACATACCCAGGACAGGACATCTTGCCGCACGCTAAAACCCAGTCCTGTGTGTGAACATACCCAGGACAGGACATCTTGCCGCACGCTAAAACCCAGTCCTGTGTGTGAACATACCCAGGACAGGACATCTTGCCGCACGCTAAAACCCAGTCCTGTGTGTGAACATACCCAGGACAGGACATCTTGCCGCACGTTAAAACCCAGTCCTGTGTGTGAACATACCCAGGACAGGACATCTTGCCGCACGTTAAAACCCAGTCCTGTGTGTGAACATACCCAGGACAGGACATCTTGCCGCACGTTAAAACCCAGTCCTGTGTGTGAACATACCCAGGACAGGACATCTTGCCGCACGTTAAAACCCAGTCCTGTGTGTGAACATGCCCAGGACAGGACATCTTGCCGCACGTTAAAACCCAGTCCTGTGTGTGAACATGCCCAGGACAGGACATCTTGCCGCACGTTAAAACCCAGTCCTGTGTGTGAACATGCCCAGGACAGGACATCTTGCCGCACGTTAAAACCCAGTCCTGTGTGTGAACATGCCCAGGACAGGACATCTTGCCGCACGTTAAAACCCAGTCCTGTGTGTGAACATGCCCAGGACAGGACATCTTGCCGCACGTTAAAACCCAGTCCTGTGTGTGAACATGCCCAGGACAGGACATCTTGCCGCACGTTAAAACCCAGTCCTGTGTGTGAACATGCCCAGGACAGGACATCTTGCCGCACGTTAAAACCCAGTCCTGTGTGTGAACATGCCCAGGACAGGACATCTTGCCGCACGTTAAAACCCAGTCCTGTGTGTGAACATACCCAGGACAGGACATCTTGCCGCACGTTAAAACCCAGTCCTGTGTGTGAACATACCCAGGACAGGACATCTTGCCGCACGTTAAAACCCAGTCCTGTGTGTGAACATACCCAGGACAGGACATCTTGCCGCACGTTAAAACCCAGTCCTGTGTGTGAACATACCCAGGACAGGACATCTTGCCGCACGTTAAAACCCAGTCCTGTGTGTGAACATACCCAGGACAGGACATCTTGCCGCACGTTAAAACCCAGTCCTGTGTGTGAACATGCCCAGGACAGGACATCTTGCCGCACGTTAAAACCCAGTCCTGTGTGTGAACATGCCCAGGACAGGACATCTTGCCGCACGTTAAAACCCAGTCCTGTGTGTGAACATACCCAGGACAGGACATCTTGCCGCACGTTAAAACCCAGTCCTGTGTGTGAACATACCCAGGACAGGACATCTTGCCGCACGTTAAAACCCAGTCCTGTGTGTGAACATGCCCAGGACAGGACATCTTGCCGCACGTTAAAACCCAGTCCTGTGTGTGAACATGCCCAGGACAGGACATCTTGCCGCACGTTAAAACCCAGTCCTGTGTGTGAACATGCCCAGGACAGGACATCTTGCCGCACGTTAAAACCCAGTCCTGTGTGTGAACATGCCCAGGACAGGACATCTTGCCGCACGTTAAAACCCAGTCCTGTGTGTGAACATGCCCAGGACAGGACATCTTGCGCGCACGTTAAAACCCAGTCCTGTGTGTGAACATACCCAGGACAGGACATCTTGCCGCACGTTAAAACCCAGTCCTGTGTGGGGAGGAGGCTAGTGGATCAGGTTAGTAGTATTTCATGTCTTCTGAGAAAGTTTAGGTAGGTATCCTCTTTCTTTTTTTTCTGTATTTAGTGGCATCATTTTAATGTTGTTAACAACAACAAAAATAAGCAAAAACATACAAGAAAATATTCCTCATCAGTTCTGAAAGTGGACACAAGAAACTTTCTGATCATGTGTAACTTTTTGTTGGGGTGGGTTGGTGGTTGTTGTTTTTTTTTTTGGGGGGGGGCGCAGGGGAGGGGATGGTCTTTTTCTGTCATTTTTTGTTGGAATTTTTTTTTAAAAGTAAGGCAAGAATTGTTTTGATGATAAGAATGGACTTGCCAGTGACAGTAGTGAATTCAGGAGTGGGCTGCAAGAATCTCAAAGGTTTCTGTTTTTGCACATGCTTTTTTTTTTTGGGGGGGGGGGGGGGGGGGGGGGGGGGGGGGGGGGGGGGGTATTTATGGCTATGTGTTTGGTCATGGACACTGACCGACATTCCATATTTTACCTTGCTGACATGCACACGGTGCCATGGTTACTGTACAGTGACCACAGTATTGGAGCTGCGAGGTGATTGGTCATTTGTTTTCTCGTTTTGATTGGTCATTTGTTTTCTTGTTTTGATTGGTCATTTGTTTTCTCGTTTTGATTGGTCATTTGTTTTCTCGTTTTGATTGGTCATTTGTTTTCTCGTTTTGATTGGTCATTTGTTTTCTCGTTCCTCGGCTAGCGCTCAGAGGTTCACCAATGTCGAGTTTTTTGCGTATGCAGCTGTTTACCCACCATTAAGGTAGCCGTATTTTGACTTCGGAGTTGGCTTGTTTGTTTGTTTGTGCTGCTTCAGTTTGGGCCTTACCACTGAAGTCATGATACTTTTTGTTTGTTTGTTTTATTTCAGCATTTGTATGTGCTGTCATATCCGTATTAGTTCATAGATTTTGACATCAAGACAGGTTTGGGTTGTTTTTTTTTGTGGGGGGGAATACTCCCATTTTGGGGTCGAGAGCTGCAAGGTGCGACCATTTGCCCAGCACAAAGGTAGCCACACTCCAGCTTCAGGCATTGAGACAGTTTTTCAAAGCATCCAGCATCCTCTCTGAACAAAACCTGGTGAGGGATGGGCTCAGCCAGGTTCAACTTGCGCATTGTCGGCACACTGCCGGAAAAATCCAGTGCAGGTGATGATGATGATGGTTTTGATGACGATGAGAATGTTTTTGCTGGGCATTCCCCAGCCTAGCACCCTGGGGGTCGGTCATTCAGAGTATGAAGTCTGACTTACTCACCCCACGTGGGAAGAATCACCGAGAGACTGGAAGGACACAGCAGATGAGAAGTTTGCGTGGATGACTCTTTTCACAGACCTGGCCATATAGGTAGCCATACTCCCGCCTTCTGAGGAAATGACTCCGCAAGGCGCTCGGGGAGAAGTCAAATGTGGACATAGCCTGCCATAGTCTGACTTCAGAGGGTTTGGAGGAGGTGGTTTTTAAAAGGAGAGTGCAGGTTATGTTACAGGAAGAGGACAAGAACATTCACATTTACAGTGCTGGGTATCTCACATTTACAGTGCTGCGAATCTCACATTTACAGTGCTGGGCATTTACAGTGCTGGGTATCTCACATTTACAGTGCTGGGTATCTCACAGGGTTCGTACAAATCTTAAAAAGCCCTAAAAAGCCCTGATTTTTGAAGATCCAAAATAAGGCCCCTAAAAAGCCCTAAAAATGGGAGCCATGAGTGAGAGTTTCTATTGACATGTAGATTAAACAAATATACAAAATAAAACTTATTCGAAATGAAAGAAAGAAGGGTGTCCAAAGATCGTATTATCGCCGATAGAGCCTGTCGTCTGCTATTCATGTCGCGCCACCTATTTTGCCAAGGGAGGTAATTTGCCTCCATTGGAAGTGCATATTCACTTTGCTTTCACCAGTTATTTTTTACATGCGGAGGACTACCTACCCCTATGGTATGTCCATAATTTGTTCGGAAAATGATGTTTAATTATGGAACTGCGATCATGAGTAAAATAAAATACCAGTTTACTGCATTACAGTCCTTCTCTACAAGATTTTTTAATTTTAGCACAGCTGTAACGAATCCAGTTGATAAGGCAAGTCAGAAATGCCAGCACTTTGCACATTTTCTACCACTCAATGTGGTCAATGTAGTTGACTTTACTTTAAAATTCGCAGCTTATTCAGTTATTGGCAGACTTGATCCGAAGATTCTTGCTTAAAAATTTTTTTTTTAAACTATGGGGAGAGGGCATGGGCATCCTTTTCTAGCCAGTGTTAGGCCTACCACTCAGTCTGCATTGACAATAAGGGACTTGTACATGTATTCATAGTGAAGAGAACTTGTGTCCAGCAACATCTCTCTGTCTCTGTCTCTCTTGTGCATGCATGCGTGTGTGTGTGAATGCCTGCATGTATGCATGTATGAGATTGAAATAAAGGAGCAGAATTTGGAAAAGGCACTTTGACTGTGTGAGGGTATTGATATTGTTATTACCAGTTCTAGTACTGGGTAACCATCTGCATCTTTGATAAGTTCACATCAGATGAAGTTTGAGGGATAGTGTCTGAAGTTCACTTTGTTAGTTGTTTGTGAAAAAAACTATTAAAATCAGAGACACTTATTTCAGTTTTCACTTTGCTTGGTATTTCAAGACATGGAGACTTCCATCACATCATGATTTGATGTTTTACTGTGTGAAGATTTTAATTGATTGTGGTATCTATGATTGAAAAGCATTTTATTCTAGAAATTAACTTGGATTTGTGCCAATAATCAATATCTAACATGCAGTTTTAGACAAGAAGACTTTGCTTACATGAGTTTGAGATTGGTTTATCAAAGTAAACTTACAAAGGTTGATAAAATATACTTTGATGCCCTGCGTTAGGCCCTAAATTTGGAAATAATGGACCCTAAAAAGCCCTAAAAAGGCCCTAATTTTTCCCCCACCAAGTTTGTATGAACCCTGTCTCACATTTACAGTGCTGGGGTATTTCATTGGTGATTTGTTTGTTTTTTACATCATGTGATTTGTTTGTTTTTTATATTGTGTGATGTGTTTGTTTTTCATATTGTGTGATGTGTTGTTTTCTTACATTTGTGATGTGTTGTTTTTTGTATTGTGTGATGTGTTGTTTTTTTACATTGTGCGATTTGTTTGTTTTTTATATTGTGTGACGTTTGTTTTTTATATTGTGTATTTTTTTGTTTTTTATATTGTGTGATGTGTTTGTTTTTTTATATTTATATTGTGTAATTTGTTTGTTTTTTATATTGTGTGATTTGTTTGTTTTTTACATCATGTGATTTAAAGTGCGGGGTTTTTTGTGTGGGTTTAAAAGATTTTTTCTTTCAACAAGTATATGGATGTTTGACAATTTAATTACAAATGTGTGTATATGCAAATGTGCTATGCAAACGTACATCCTCACACATGCACATGCGCGCGCACATGCTTTTCTTTCTTCGAAACATTGAATACAAAACGGACACAAGGAAGGAAAGAGCAGAGAAAAAGAAATTATTCACTGACTGTGTTTTGAGAACAATCATTTTGCAGTTAGTTCATTTATAGCATGGTGATTATCACCAAGGTTTTTGTGGCACGGTGACTGTGTCTGAGTGTATTTATTGGACAGTGTCTGTATCTGAGTGTGCACATGGCACGGTGACTATGCCTGAATGTATTTATGGCATAGTGACCGAGTGTAGTTTTGGCATGGAAACTATTGGGTGCATTTGTGGCATGGTGACTTATTTTATTTACGGCATGGTGACTGTCTGAATGTATTTTATGGCATGGTGACTGAGTGTATTGGTGACCATATCTGAATGTATTGGTGACTTTTTCTGAATGTATTGGTGACTATGTCTGAATGTATTGGTGACTATGTCTGAATGTATTGGTGACTATGTCTGAATGTATACATGGTGTGGTGACTATGTCTGAATGTATTGGTGACTATGTCTGAATGTATACATGGTGTGGTGACTATGTCTGAATGTATTGGTGACCATGTCTGAATGTATTGGTGACTATGTCTGAATGTATTGGTGACTATGTCTGAATGTATTGGTGACTATGTCTGAATGTATTGGTGACTATGTCTGAATGTATTGGTGACCATGTCTGAATGTATTGGTGACTATGTCTGAATGTATGGTGACAGTCTAATGTATGGCATGTCTAATGTATTGGTGACTATGTCTGAATGTATTGGTGACTATGTCTGAATGTATACATGGTGTGGTGACTATGTCTGAATGTATTGGTGACTATGTCTGAATGTATACATGGTGTGGTGACTATGTCTGAATGTATACTTGGTGTGGTGACTATGTCTGAATGTATTGGTGACTATGTCTGAATGTATTGGTGACCATGTCTGAATGTATACATGGTGTGGTGACTATAACTGAATGTATTGTGTGGTGACTATGTCTGAATGTATTGGTGACTATGTCTGAATGTATACATGGTGTGGTGACTATGTCTGAATGTATTGGTGACTATGTCTGAATGTATTGGTGACTATGTCTGAATGTATTGGTGACCATGTCTGAATGTATACATGGTGTGGTGACTATGTCTGAATGTATACATGGTGTGGTGACTATGTCTGAATGTATTGGTGACCATGTCTGAATGTATACATGGTGTGGTGACTATGTCTGAATGTATTGGTGACTATGTCTGAATGTATTGGTGACCATGTCTGAATGTATACATGGTGTGGTGACTATCTGAATGTATACCTGGTGTGGTGACTATGTCTGATGTATTGGTACTATGTCTGAATGTATTGTGGTGACTATGTCTGAATGTATTGGTGACCATGTCTGAATGTTACATGTTGGTGACATGTCTGAATAGTACATGTGTGTGGACTATGTCTGAATTATACTTGGTGACTATGTCTGAATGTATGGTGACATGTCTGATGAAATGGGTGACCTAATGTCTGAAATGTAATACATGGTGTGGTGACATGTCTGAATGTATTGGTGACTATGTCTGAATGTATACAGTGGGACATGTCTGATGTATTGGTGACTATGTCTGAATGTATTGGTGACCATGTCTGAATGTATTGTGACATGTCTGAATGTTAGTGGTGACCATGTCTGAATGTATTGTGACATGTCGATGTTCATGGTGTGGTGACTATGTCTGAATGTATACATGGGTGTGACTATGTCTGAATGTATTGGTGACATTGATGTATCATGGGTGGACTCATATGTCTAATGTAATTATGGTGACATGTCTGAAATGGTGACATCTGAATGTATACATGGTGTGGTGACTATGTCTGAATGTATTGGTGACCATGTCTGAATGTTAATGTGTGGTGACTATGTCTGAATGTATTGGTGATGATAGTCTGAATGATTGTGACATGTAATATTGGTGGCTATGTCTGAATGTATTGGTACAGTCTGAGATGGACTGGATTATGTGACATGTCTGAATGTATTGGTGACCATGTCTGAATGTATACATGGTGTGGTGACTGTCTGAATGTATTGGTGACTATGTCTGAATGTATTGGTGACCATGTCTGAATGTATACATGGTGTGGTGACTATGTCTGAATGTATTGGTGACTATGTCTGAATGTATTGGTGACCATGTCTGAATGTATACATGGTGTGGTGACTATGTCTGAATGTATGGTGACTATGTCTGAATTTACATTGTGTGGACTATGTCTGAATGTATTGGTGACCTATGTCTGAATGTATACATGGTGTGGTGACTATGTCTGAATGTATTGGTGACTATGTCTGAATGTATTGGTGACTATGTCTGAATGTATTGGTGACCATGTCTGAATGTATACATGGTGTGGTGACTATGTCTGAATGTATTGGTGACTATGAATGTATACATGGTGTGGTGACTATGTCTGAATGTATTGGTGACTATGTCTGATGTATACATGGTGTGGTGACTATGTCTGAATGTATTCTTGGCATAGCTATTTTGCTTGAATGTATTTAGCACAGTGGTTATAGCTGAATGTAATTTTGGCATGGTGATTGTGCCTGAATGTATTTATGGCGTGGTGATTGTGCCTTAATGTATTTATGGCATGGTGATTGTGCCTGAATGTATTAATGGCATGACTATGTCTGAATGTTCTTGATAGTTATGCCTGAACGTGTTTATGGGGTGGTAACTATGTTTTATTTATTTATTCTTTTATATCGAGGATAATGGAATAAGCACTCATGTGCTTTTTTACATCCAGTCCCCTTGTGTATGAGGTTTTGTAAATTGTCATCTGTTCCCTTTGGCACACAATAGCCTACTCTTACAAAAAGCGGAACAGGATTTAATGTGTGCACAAGATGTCATGGCATGGTGATTATGTCTACCTGTATTCTTGGTCGTTGTTAATCTGTTAATCTGCATGAATGTATTTATAGGTAATGATTGTCCCTGGAGTTAACAGTAGTACTGACTCCCCCCCCCCCCCCCCCCCAAAAAAAAAATCCTTCGATGAGACTCTAAACTGAAGATCGCATGCGAACACACGCAGAACATATTGCACGTACATTAAAAACTCCGTTCCGCCTTTCGGAAGAGTAGACCATTCCATTCTGACAGAAACAGATGACAGTTTTAAACACACGTGCACACTGGTGTCATGTTTAGACACCATCCCCAAAGCAGAGTGTGGCTGCCCTAATGGCAGGTAGGAAAAGGGTCAAATGGTCAAGATCTCACCATGGGTGAACCTGGAGCTCTAGCCAAGACATGGGAAACAAAAAGTCTGTATGTATGGACAAGACATGGGAAACAAAAAGTCTGTATGTAGGGAATGGGGACTGTGTCTGAATGTTTGGCGGGGTTTTTGGGGCATGGTGACTAGGTTAGGATGTATGAATGGCATGGTGACTAGGTTAGGATGTATGAATGGCATGGTGACTAGGTTAGGATGTATGAATGGCATGGTGACCAGGTTAGGATGTATGAATGGCATGGTGACTAGGTTAGGATGTATGAATGGCATGGTGACTAGGTTAGGATGTATGAATGGCATGGTGACTTGGTTAGGATGTATGAATGGCATGGTGACTTGGTTAGGATGTATGAATGGCATGGTGACTTGGTTAGGATGTATGAATGGCATGGTGACTAGGTTAATATGTATGAATGGCATGGTGACTAGGTTAGGATGTATGAATGGCATGGTGACTTGGTTAGGATGTATGAATGGCATGGTGACTAGGTTAGGATGTATGAATGGCATGGTGACTAGGTTAGGATGTATGAATGGCATGGTGACCAGGTTAGGGTGTATGAATGGCATGGTGACCAGGTTAGGATGTATGAATGGCATGGTGACCAGGTTAGGGTGTATGAATAGCATGGTGCCCAAGGTTGGGATGTATGAATGGCAGGGTGACTAGGTTAGGATGTATGAATGGCATGGTGACAGGTTAGGATGTATGAATGGCATGGTGACTAGGTTAGGATGTATGAATGGCATGGGACTAGGTTAGGATGTAGAATGGCATGGTGACTTGTTAGGATGTATGAATGGCATGGTGACTTGGTTAGGATGTATGAATGGCATGGTGACTTGGTTAGGATGTATGAATGGGGAGTGACTAGTGTTAGGATTTATGAATGGCATGGTGACTGGTTAGGATGTATGAATGGCATGGTGACTAGGTTGGATGTATGAATGGCATGGTGACTAGGTTAGGATGTATGAATGGCATGGTGACTTGGTTAGGATGTATGAATGGCATGGTGACAGGTTAGGATGTATGAATGGCATGGTGACTTGGTTAGGATGTATGAATGGCATGGTGACAGTTAGGATGTATGAATGGCATGGTGACCTTGGTTAGGCATGTATGAATGGCATGGTGACTAGTTAGGATGTATGAATGGCATGGTGACTAAGGTTAGGATGTATGAAATGGCATGGTGACTAGGTTAGGATGTATGAATGGCATGGTGACTAGGTTAGGATGTATGAATGGCATGGTGACTAGGTTAGGATGTATGAATGGCATGGTGACTTGGTTAGGATGTATGAATGGCATGGTGACTAGGTTAGGATGTATGAATGGCATGGTGACTTGGTTAGGATGTATGAATAGCATGGTGACTTGGTTAGGATGTATGAATGGCATGGTGACTTGGTTAGGATGTATGAATGGCATGGTGACTAGGTTAGGATGTATGAATGGCATGGTGACTAGGTTAGGATGTATGAATGGCATGGTGACTTGGTTAGGATGTATGAATGGCATGGTGACTAGGTTAGGATGTATGAATGGCATGGTGACTTGGTTAGGATGTATGAATGGCATGGTGACCAGGTTAGGATGTATGAATGGCATGTGACTGGTTAGGATGTATGAATGGCATGGTGACTTGGTAGGATGTATGAATGGCATGGTGACTAGGTTGGAAATTTGGGGGGGGTGGGGGGGGGGGGGGGGGGGCGGGGGGGGGGGGGGGCATGGCGACCATGTTAGGATGTACATGTATATTTGGCATGGTGGCTATGTTAAAATGTATTTTTGGCGTGGTGACTGCCAGAATGTATTTTTGGCATGGTGACTATGCTAGAATGTTGGGGGGGGGGGGGGGGGGTTGCATGTTTGAATGTATTTTTGGTGTGGTGACTATGTTAGAATGTATTTTTTGGCATGCTAACTATGCCAGATTTGGGAAGAGGGGGGGGGGGCATGGTGACTGTTGCAATGTGTTTTTTGGTACAGTGACTATGGTAGAATGTAATTTTTGGCATGGTGACTATGCTAGAATGTTTTTTGCCATGGTGGCTATGTTATAATTTATTTTTGACATGGCGACTATGTTAGAATGGGGTTTTTTTGGGCGTGGTGATTATGTATGGATGTATTTTTGGCATAGTGACTATGTCTGGATGTATTTTTGGCATGGTGATTATGTCTGGATGTAGTTTTGGCATGGTGATTATGTCTTAGCATATTTTATGATTCAGTTATCATGTCTACATGTTATGGCATGATAAATATTGATGGCTTATAGTAGGACTCCTTCCCTCCCTCAAGTTTCTGATCTTTTTTCTGACTGCCGTGTTGTTTTCATGTTGTTGTTTTTTGTTGTCCCGTTCCTCCAGTCTCGGGTGAATCTTTGCACGAGTTTTTCCTGAAGGGTTACTGACACACCTCCTGGAGAACGATGCTGCTGCTCCTGGGAAGGAAGGAAGGAAGGAAGGTCAGGACCACGAAACGACTGAGGACATGACGACAACAGCCCGGATGTCTCTTTCGTGATCAGCTGGGCTGTTAACCCAGCCACCTGAAAGTCCTTTGGATGAGACTGTAAACTGAGGTCCCATGTGCCAATGCACACAATTTAAAAACCCGGTCTGCCTTTCAGAAGAGTAGGCCATCGCATGCTGACAGGAACTTTTTTGTTAAATGCATGAAGGCTTACACCGATGTGATGCTCAGCCATCCCAGAGGTTGGAATGCGGCTGCCCTTTGGTGGTTGTTAAACTGCGGCATTGTGCAGCACAAAACCTCGGTCAGTGGCTCTTGCTGAGCACCCACCACAAAAAACAAAACAACAAAAAAAAGAAGAAAAAAAAGGGGGAGTGTGTGTGTGTGGGGGGGGGGGTCATTTCATTCACACGAGAAGCAGCACGTTAATTTAACAGTACAGCCTAGCTCAGGTGTTTGTTTCTTTCCCAGGTTTTTGGTTTTTTGGTGGACGGTTGTCAGCTAGCGCACCGTTTTTCTAATGCCACCACTGTTGACGACGTCTCTATGGACGACGAGGAGGAGTACAGTAGTTGTTATGGCCATACTGCAGGACTAGGGTTGTAGTGTACGTGTAGAGATACCACATTTGTACAAGTGCGCGCCTAACAAGTTAACCGTCAGGTTCTAGGTTCAATTCCCAGGCTTTCCCTTTCTTCCCAGTTTGACGGCAAAATCAAACTGAAAATCAAGGTTCTTTGGATGAGACTACAAACCGAGGCCGCGTGTGCGCACAGAACATGTTGCAGACCCGTCAAGAACCTATTCCGCCGTTTGGAAGAGAAGGCCGCTTTGTGCCGGTAGAAGTGGATGACAATTTTTTTTATAAGCACACAGGTGTTGTCTTTTGACACTGAAGCCAGAATGCGGCTACCTAAATTGGTGGGGGCGGGAGGCAGTTGCATACGCAGAAATGTCACCATTGGTAAACCTTGGAGCTACATGTGTATCATGGAAGTTATGCCAGTGTAGGTGTGCAAGTGTCTAGGTGTGTGTCGTGGAAGTTATGCCAGTGTAGGTGTGCAAGTGTCTAGGTGTGTGTCGTGGAAGTTATGCCAGTGTAGGTGTGCAAGTGTCTAGGTGTGTGTCGTGGAAGTTATGCCAGTGTAGGTGTGCAAGTGTCTAGGTGTGTATCGTGGAAGTTATGCAAGTGTCTACATGTGTATCGTGGAATTTATGCAAGTGTCTACATGTGTATCATGGAATTTATGCCAGTGTAGGTGTGCAAGTGTCTAGGTGTGTATCGTGGAAGTTATGCAAGTGTCTACATGTGTATCTTGAAATATATGCCAGTGTCTACATGTGTATCTTGAAATATATGCCAGTGTCTACATGTGTATCGTGGAATTTATGCCAGTGTCTACATGTGTATCATGGAATTTATGCCAGTGTCTACACGTGTATCTTGAAATTTTTGCAAGTGCGTACGTGTGTATCGTGGAATTTATGCAAGTGTATCTGGATTTTCAGGCAATAAAAAGGAAAGGTGCAGAACTTTTTTTTTCTCCCCATTTTGTGGTGCATCATTGCCCAGGGGGCAGAACACTCGACTTTTTTCCTTCCATCATTACCCCCAGGGGCAGAACACCGCTTGTTCCTTCCATCATTAGCCCAGGGGGAAAAAACACTCGACTTGTTCCTTTCCCGGGGGGTTTCCGGGAAGTTGAGGGTTTGATGATTTGGGGCAGCAACGCTGCCGACTTCAGGGGGGGACTTAACTTTTCCCCCCCTGCCCTCTTCCCTTTCCCTTTCCTTCCCTTTCCCTTCCTCGGAAAATTGTGGAGGATCAACTATCAGCACACAAAAGCCCCGTAAGACCACCACCACACACCCACCTCACATAACACCCCCACATCTCATCATCCCACACATAAAACCCATCTATCACTCCCGGGCTCGGCATGCCTCTCCCCAAGCTCAGGGAGCAGCAACGAGGGGGATCTCTTTTTGGGATGGGGACCTTTTGCCGTTTTGGCTTTCTTCGACAGTTCCCCCACTGGAAAGGGTACACCTCCCCTTGTGGGGAAAGGAAGGAAAAGCATGAGGGAGGGAAGGAGGGGGGCGCCGGGGCCAGCATATTGAGAGCCGCGCCCACCCTCCCCCCTCAGCTTTACCTTCTCTGCCCCAAAAGGGGCAGTATCCTTTTCCGGGGAAACTGGGAGAACTGAAGCCAGGGGGCTTAAAGGTAACCCCCCTTCGTAACCCGCTCCGTCGCTTAACCTTAGTTTGGGGAGAGAGTGCTCTGACCACTGAGCTATCCTGTCTCCAACAAGATTTCCAAATGGTGTGGGACAACGGGAACGGGATGGGAAGGGTCGGAAGGAAAAGGGTCGGGATAGGACGGGTGGGGATAGGAATCAACAGAAGGGGGGATAGTAGGTCAGGACAGGACATGTCTGAAAGGCATTGTCTTTGACCCGACGCCCGGGGATGGAGCCCGGATAACGGCACACCGACTCCACCCCCCCAAGCCCTATGAGACTTTTATACGGGTTTCATACAGTTGGAGAAAAAAAGGGCCATTTTTTCCCAATTTTTGGGGCCCTACCCGCGGGGCTAAAAAGATCACCCTTTTACACATTTATTTGGGGTAAACCAAAATTCAAACTCGTAACAAAGTCCCTTTCTAAAATGCTTTGGGATTTTGTTTTGACACAAATTCAACTTCATTTCTAATAAAATGTTTTAAAATAAAAAACCCAAAAAAATAAAACCTCACAGAAAACTTAAAGTGTGGTGTGATGGAAGTTCCTGTCTTGAAATACCAAGCAAAGTGAAAACTGAAAAAAGTTTCGTTTTTAAAAAGTTTTTTTTCACAAAAATAGCAAAGGAATTTTCAACACTACCCCTAAAACTTCATTGATGTGAACAATCCCTTGTCTTATAAATAACAGAGGGTTTTCCGGGGTACTAAACGGTAATAACAATCCTCACACGTCACAGTGCCTTTTCCCAAATTTCGCTCCTTTATATAAATCTCCACTGCGTACTCGGGCTTCACACACGCACACGAGCATCACAAAGAGAGAGACCAAGAGAGAGAGTTTGCTGAGCAATTTTCCCTTCACATGAATACATGTACATGTCCAGATCATCAATCAGAGCGAGTGGGAGGGCCTTTAAAACGGGTTGAAAAAGGAAGCCCACACCCTCTCCCAATTTGGGGTTTTTTTTAATCAAGCTGCCCCAAAATGAATAAGTTTCGAATTTTAAAGAAAGTCAAAGGGAACCCCCACGTTGACTGGGGAAATAAGGAAAGGTGGGTTTCTGACTTGCCTTATGACGGATTTTTTTTCGTATACTTCTGCAGGAAATCTGGGGAAATCTTCCAAATAAAGAAAGATCTGGTACAGGTTTTTTTTGCTTTCCTTCTGACTCCCACGTTTCACTGCTGCCTTTTTTTTGCGCATGCACAAAAACGAGAAACAATTACGTTACGGCCCGTAACCCCCCAGGGGGGGTTTGTAGGGGGGCTGCATGGGGACGAACGGTGGGCCACTGGCTCCACTTTTCGCGGGCGGGGCGAGTGTGGGGGAATTAAAGCTTTCCCTGTCCCAAACACGGATCGCGGCCACTTTCCCTCTGTCTGCCCCACTTCTCTTTCCCCCGGCTGTTCCTTGCAGGGTGGGCTTTGCAACCCCCTTTTGAGCGTTTAGTGCCCATCCATCGAGTTTCCCCTTTTTTTTTCACCGTGGTGTAGGTCTTTTATAGTCCCCATTGTTGAATGATCTTCTGCGGATTCATTGTTTTGGGGCATGGCCTTGTAGGACCAAGGAGCCTCTACATCTCATTTCTACTGCTTGGGTCCCCTTTGTATTTTTTCGTTTAGGGCCCTGCCCACATGCGTAAAAAGGGTTGAGATGACAGCGCGTTTGTAACTTTACCCTTGGGTTCCGAGGGGATGTTTCTGTTCCCATTTGGCTTCATCGGGGATTTCTGTTTGTTTGTGCCCCTCTTTCTAGGGTTTCGGTTTCAATCCTTCCTCACATAATGGCTCCCCGGTACGAAATGGCAAATGCTCCCGCTTTTTCGCTTGGGGTGATTGGTGGGGGATTTGGGTGGCATGTTTGCATCAGGGTTTTTTTCCGGGGCTGATTTCCGCCCTATCGTGAGGGAATTTCGCCCCTGCTTCACAGGGTTTTGGCCATTTCCTCTTTTTTTCCTGCCCGACCTCATGTCACAGCAAACCTGAGGTGGTGATTTTTCACCCTCCAAGCTGAGTGCCCGTGTGTTTTTCCCAAGGGGGCAGTCTATGGTCAAGGAAAATGGTAAAGTGTCGGGACAGCAGACTCCCCGCGGAAAACCCCAAAGGGGGTCGGGAAACCCTTTTCCCCACCGGGCCCCGTCAGTCGCACTGGTGGGCCTTTTAGTAGGTTCCTTGATGTGTGAATCAGCTTCGGCCCCTGTTGAATTTTTTCATGGTGGCCCACAGAGCGTCATGCCATACTCTACGAAGGCCTTCTTTTAAAATCAATGAAGAGGGAAATGTCTTTTGGCTGGCTGTATTTCTACACAGAACCCCAGGGAATATCTGTTCGTGGTGCTTTTATTTTGGGGGGAAACCGGCCGCTCTTCGCGATGACCTTTGCCTGTGGTTTCGCCTGTTCAGGTTTACTTTCAGCACGACTTTTTCTGGCATACTTATGGGTGATGGCCGAGTTTTGCACTGCTGGAGTTCCTTTCTTTGGGGGGGTGATGATGATGATTGAGCCATGGGTAGGGCCCCCCGGTCTGCCAATCTTTTGCAGATCTTGTAAAGATCGTCCTGTTCTCCCCCCTGGGATCATTTGCTGTAGTTGTCGATTCCCCTTTATTTTCCCTTTCTTTAGCGCTAATTGCACCTATTTTCCTCGCGTAGAAATTTGGGGAAATTGTGTTTATTTGATGAGGCTTGGCTTGCAAGTACGCTGGGTTCTAGGTTGATGATTGTAGATTCGGGAAAAGTTTCCGCCATCGCCCCCCGTTTTCCTTTTTTTCTGTTTGGCATTCCCCCCTTTTCCTGGGTGTTTGACTCTTGCCTGTTTTTTTTGTGAGCCTTTCACAATCCGGTTGCTCTTTTGGGTATTATTCTTTTGGCTTCCTCGATTTTTGTACTTTTTTTCTCTTCCCCCTCCTTGGTCTTCCTTTCCCCATCTTCTTGTTTACTCCTTTTACCATCGGGTCCTTAAATGTCTTGCCTTTTTTCAGGCTCGTCTTGTCAACATTTCAAGTTTTTATTACCCCCTGTTGTGTTTTTCGGGGTTGGCAAAGGGTAAAGTTGCTCTCAGTCATCACTGCGTTAAAAGGTGGCATCGTTTGGACTTCTTCAAGTGCCAGCAGTGTGCGAATTTCCCTCCCCATTGTTGCTTGGGAAAGGGTTCGCGATGGGGGTCCTTTAGCTGTCCCGTTTTAAAATTAGTCGGGTTTTTTGTCGACTTTCTTCAATCGGACCTAAAGGGTTTAGGGCACGAGGTCTGATCAGCACCTGGGGAATTTTCCTCGTTTTGGCTCTGTTGATGCCAACGAAACCCGGGTTTTCCCAGGATTAGTCTCTGGTTTGATGGTCCCCGGGTGCTCCCTGTCCCCGGGATGCTTGTGTTCCCCAAGGGATTGGCGGCACCGTGTAGTTTTTAGCAGCAAATTCCCTATGAGTCCTCGATAGTGATCGCAACAGGGGGACCCAGAATTGCTCCAGTCTTTCAGGCTCTCCGCCCCCTTGGTGTTCATTTTTCCCCCGGGGGTTTAAAAGTCTTTTTTTCACTTATCGATGATTTCCCCCGTTTGGGTTTAAATTTCTAGTCTTTTTCCCTCGTGATCCGTTTTGGGGCGTAGGGTTGAATCACTTGATGTTGAATGGGCTGCCCGAGGCGTGGCCATAAACGCCGCTACGTTTACAGGTAGGTACCTATACCCCACCATGGAATATCCTAAGCGCCACAGAAAAAACATGAAAGCACAATTGCAAAGCCTTTATGATAACCCGGATCGGTCGAGGCCCGGGTTACCAACACCAAGCGCTTTCCATTGATCAACACCAGGGTGGAAGTGAACAAAGTCAAGCTACTGGAGTTTAAACAGCTTACTAAGCTCCCCTAGAAACAGATCACCATTGATTCATGGAACGTCCTTCACGCTCCAAGTGGCCAAAAAGCAAAGAACTAGAGAATTATGAGCTGAGCCGCTTTAAATGGGACATTAGTGGACGAAGAAGTAGAGGTACAGAGTTGGTGGAACACTGACAGAAGAAGGCAACCAAGATCTGGTACAGTGCCAAAGAAAACACACCAACATGGAGTGCCATTTATTGTCAGAAAGGAAGTAATTGGGGTGCATTTGCAGCTGTACACCGCTTTCCACAGTTTATCAGCTTCCCCGGTGTCGGCCCAAGCCCAAGAACACACAGCATACAAATCTATGCACCAGCATCTGTCCCTGCCAGAATGAAGAGTAGAAGAAATTTTAACGTAGACCTTGTAGAGACCCATTATGAAAATACCCAAGAAAGCATCATCTCATCATACAAGCGGGATCTTAACTAGCCAAAGTAGGTCCTGACGCTACAACCAATGGACCGGACAGATGGTGTCAGTTTTCTGGAACTCGACAAGACCAACGACAGGGACTACGTCTCTGGAGTTTGCCTGCACCCACAAGACTTACCATGCCAATACCCGCTATCCCCATAAGCTTCAAGGACCAAACCTCATGCGCCAAACGCAAGATCCATAATCAAATAGCTTTATCTAACAAAACGGCCTTCAAAATCCTCATCAACAGAGCCAGAACAAGAACCTACCCGGGAGCTGACATAGGCAGCGAACCACTGACCTGAGCTGCTGGATTCAAAGGAAGCTGTAGAAAACAAACACCTGCAAACCCCACGTATCAAATTTGACTGACAAACGGAAAATCCAGATATCGAGAGATCTTCCAACTAAGCTTGGCGACGTTTTTGCGGCATTGACCCTCCTGGACAATGACATCAAAGCCCTCACCAACTACTTAATGAGGCATCCCGAGAAACAGCAGAGGATGTAACTTCGTCGGCAAGGAATTAACACCAGCCTGGACGAACCAATGACATCTTGACATCTGCAATTCAAAGACACACTGCAAAACCAACCAGTCTGCCAACCCTATAGAATAACCGGGACGGCCAACAATTCCCGTGAAGAAGTCACAATGCGTTTAAAGGCCAGAGAGAATGGATCAGTGATTCCATAGTGATTAGTAGCGAAAAACAAGCATAAAGTGCGGGCAACAGAATAAGGCAGACGACTAACCCTGAAGAAACTCACAAAAACCAATTCTGCAAACCAATAGCACATCATTGAACAGCTCCGGAAACCTCCTCACAAGAAAGCTCACGGCCATTGAACATGGCTGAGTATTGTCAACGACTGTACACTAACCCAATACAACCTGACAAGAACATAATAGAAGAGAAAGCACAACATCAAAGCACCCGCCGCCAATACCTAATACTAGAGGGAAGTAGGAAAAGCCATCCGCAGCTTACCATAGGATAGTCCCCAGGAGCAGACAACATAAACCAGCCAGCTGCTCAAGCAATGGTGGCGAAAACAGTCATCACCCATTTACCCGCAGCTGTCATAGAGTTGGAGACAAAACAAGTGGCCAACAAATGGACAACAATCACATCCATCAGACCCAGCCCATGAAAAGGGAATTGACACGCAAGCCAAAACTATAGAACAATCCGCCTCATCGGCCACATCCAAGCAAGATCCATGACTCAAAAGTATATTTTGAATCGCCCTAGAAGGAGCAGAAGAACACTTGCAGAGGAACAAATGGTTTCAGGCAGCAGGAGCACAATCGACCAGATTTTAACAGCACACTATCTGATGGAAAAACAGCGTCAACATAGAGGACCTGATTCCACAACTGTCATCGACTTCTAAAGGCTGTTCGACAGAGTAATGGCACGAAGGCCTGTGGCAGGTCCTAGATGTTTGGGGCCATTGAAGAGACTAGTGCCCATTCAAGCACTATACTACACAGCAAGCAGTGCAGTCCTATCTGAACTATCAGGTCGAAGACTACTTCAAAACCACAGTGGGGGTCCGAAAAGGTATGCCTGTTATATCCATCTGTTAATCGCGTATCGTGGAAAACATTATAAGACGACCCTCCATGTCTTCACGCTACACCTATCTCCATTGGCTGCAGACCCCTCAACAACCTTTGCGGTTTGCCGATACATTGACCTCATGGCGAAGTAACACAGAGCTGCAAAGATCTTATTACGACCAAGACTTGAGAAACAAGAGCGGAGCATATGGAAAGGAGTGAGCCTCGGAGAAAATAAAGTTCTTGGATCTTCGAAGCATCGCCACTGGCGAGAATGGACTTCAACGGAACCCTACATCTGGAGTAGACCTTTTAAATACCTTGGTGCTACACTACACAAAAGGACGGCGTTCGATCGAATCAAGTAATCAAAGTCAGAATGAGGCCATGGCAAACATCGTCCATGATAATACTCACCACCATATGGAAAATAAAGAGAGCAGTTTCCCAATCAAACTAAAGCTCTACCAAGCCCTTAATTCAACTATCCTGCTGTACGGAAGTGAAAACCGGGACTAGACTCTGAAACAGCAAAGTGCGAATCCAGTCCATGTGAAACAAAAGGCCATAAAAACTACTGGGCATATCCTGGAGTTTACGAAGACCAAATGAAGTGTCAAGAGACAACAAATACACAGCTGGCAGGTCCACAGAACCCCTTCCACCATCGATCAAGAAGAAAAAGTTGACATGGTTCGGCGCCACGTCACCCCCACAACACTCAGCAAAAACAGGCGGTCAGGGAACCTCTCGAAGGTCAGAAAGCGGGGAAAGACAGAACAAGTCATGGACAGTAACAACATTCAGAGAAAAGGACCAGATGAAGACTCGGCACTACTAGCGCTAGCGAGGACTGAGATGGATGGAGGAGGCTTACCACGCATCGTCTTTTGTGTCCTCCCCCACCGACCGCAAGTGTCACGGGCTGATGATGATGATGATGACCCTAAGTACTGCGATTTCTTGATGTTTTGTTGACAACATGCCTACTCCATTGGATATTTTGTCCGGCGCGTCACGCTATAGTAGAGCATATGCACCCTCGTCTGTATGGTGTTCACCGTGCTCCTTCCATCTGACCTCACAGAGACCTACCAGATGCCAGGTGTACCTGTCCAGCTCGTATAGCAGTTCTTGGAGTTTGCCTGTTTGGGCCAGACTTCTTACATTCCACGTTGCGTTGCTGATGTAGTCCCTTCCTCTGATCTTTTTTTGTAGGGAAACAATAGGCCTTGCTATTGACTGCACAGCTGTGCTAAAATTGAAAAATCTCGTAGAGAAGGACTTAAGCGCAGTAAACAGAAAAATGGTATTTTTTCGACTCATAATCGCAGTTCCATAGTTTAACATCATTTTCCTAACAAATTACGGACATACCATAGGGGTAGGTAGTCCTTCGCATGTAAAAATAACTGGTGAAAGCAAAGCGTATATGCGCTTTCAATGGAGGCAAATTACCTCCCTTGGCAAAATAGGTGACGCGTTCTATTGGCGATAATACGATCTTTGGACACTTATTGCTTTCATTTCTCATAGGTTTTATTTTGTATATTTGTCTAATCTATATTTCAACAAATTCTCTCACTCATGGTTCCCAGTTTTAGGGCCTCCAGGGCCATACGTCTCACTTTTGGGGCTTTTTAGGGGCCTTATTTTGGATCTTCAAAAATCAGGGCCTTTTAGGGCTTTTTAAGATTTGTACGAACCCTGCTAAAGCCTCATGTGTGAACCCACGCAGAACATCTTGCACACTCGTTAAAAACAGTTCCGCCTTTCAGAAGAGTAGGCCATTCCGTGCCCGTAAATGGTCGCAAAATCTCACCAGTGGTGAGCCTTGGAGCACTAGGAGAGGAGCGCACACACACAAATGATGGGGGGGGAGGAGAGAGATGAGCTCGTTCAATGGGCACGCTCCTTTATTTTCCAATGGCAGCTGGTATACAAAAAAGCATGTCCTCTGCAAACTCGCTTGGATTTTCAAAATATCTGGGTCTTCTAATTTCATACACATACATATATACATCATGGGTAGTATATCAATGAAATGTAACATTACAATAAATATTTAGTGTAAAATAAAATAATCTATCACCAAACCATACAAACGTTACCAGCAGATGAACATGATTTTTTTTTTTTTGGTAAATGGATAATGATGACAAAAGTTATGTACATCGCCAAAATCAACATGGAATGATTCCCTTAAGAAAACAATAAAATTGCGCCCCCCCCCCCCCCCCCCCCCCAGCATTTGGGCTGGGCTAAATCCTACCACATGTATACAGCGAATAAACCAAAAAGATGATCCCTGCCCTCAAACATCAGATATCAGCGTGCACACAGAAAACCTGCAGCGTTTCTTCACTTCACTACAGAATTACGTAAAGACCCAGCAACCAGAAAGGCCTTCCATACCGGTCAGTCAGCTTCAAACCTTCACACTGATCAACACTCACTCCAACTGAACAGAACAGATACTAACTCATCTTTAAAATCGTCCACCACAATCAAAACAACAACAACAACCCCCCAGATCATGGACATAATAACTACAACTGTTCCTCCATTCCATGTTGATGGCAGCCCCACCCACCACCAAGCCACATCTCGGGGCTGCCCCTCACCTCAGTCAGTTTCAGCCGCTCCCCTAACTTTCACTTCACGTTCAAAACCAACACCTTCAAGTATTTAACACGGTCGTTCTGGGGGGAAAGCCACAATGAATGACACGATGACTAAATCATTTCGTTCATTAAGGCTGATGAACCAGGCCATGCTCAGGACACCAGCCATTCCGCTTCATTTATCATCCCTGGGATTTTTTTTTTTTAAAAAGGAAGGTGAAAAAAGAGAACAAACATTTTAAAGTAAAAAAATATATCTACAGAGGCCTACATCTTTTTTAAAAATGCTTCATAGCGAAGTAACACTGCAGAACAGGCATCCTATGCCCGTCGCAGTGTTCATATAGATGTCACTATGCAGTCTCCAGAACAAAAGAACACAGGCAAAATGTTGTATAACGAAAACAGAATATCTTCTGAAATCTGCTGCTTGAAACAAAGCAGGAGAATAGACTGGGAAGGAAAAAATAAGCCAGAGAGATGACAGAAAGGTGAAGAGAAAGACAGAAACAAAGAGAGGGATAAAAAAAGATATTTCTTGCACATAATTTTTAGGTGGGGATGCTATTTATACAAACCCTTAAAGAAAACAGCACTTCAAACAAATTTAAAATACATATAAAATGCCATATGGGCAAGCTTACACAGTAGAATGGACATGTATCCTACTATCCTGTGCCCTTCCCTGTGTTTACAACATCACTGCTGATTGCCATAAGAAAATTAAAACAGTACAGATAAATATTACATGAAATGTTCAAATAAAAAAAAAAAATTTAAATGCTTATAGGGCAGAAGAATGAACTGTGCAGGCAGAAAAACAAGCGAGAGAGCGAGGTTAAAAAGAAAGCGCCGAAAAAGAAATCAAAGAGTGATGGAAAAGGGGAATCTTTCACACAGAAGGGGTAAACCAAAACCCTTCCCTGCGTCAAATGTGCAGCAGAAACACTGGCAGACAACAGGGGACACTGGATGCCACAGATGACGGTTCAACAACAGACATCTTCCTGAACTGCAACCCCCAAACACTCATTTTTAAAACGGGAAAGGAAAGGATTACAATGTGTGCACATCAATGATAACAAAATAAGTCACAAAGAAAGTCAGATAAATCAATGCAGCAACAAAAACATGCCACACACACACGCTCTCTCTCTGTCTGACGTTCACACACTAAAACAACGATGTGCACTCTCTCTGTGTCTCTGATGTTCACACTAAAACAACGATGTGCACTCTCTCTGTCTCTGGCGTTCACACACTAAAACACCGATGTGCACTCTCTGTCTGTCTGACGCTCACACACTAAAACACCGATGTGCACTCTCTCTCTCTCTGACGTTCACACACTAAAACACCGATGTGCACTCTCTCTCTGTCTGACGTTCACACACTTAAACAACGATGTGCACTCTCTCTCTCTGTCTGACGTTCACACACTTAAACAACGATGTGCATAACATGAGGCGAAAAACATCCCTATCTGCTGCCTGAAAGGGAGACAAACATGTTCAGTTACTAAAACTGACGGAAAACAACGGCAAAGAAAGCTGTTGTCGTGATTTTACAACCTGCAGGAATCAATGTGTAAACCACACTCCCTTCTCTGAACCCCAACAATACACACACACAGCGGCATGCACACACACACATCGGTGGTCAAGAAGTAATGCACCTGCCTAAAAGGAAAAATTCGATCCCTATTTTTGCCCGCACTTTCCCCACATCCACCAGAACTGAAGTGGTGGTTTGGGTGCTAGTCTTTCAGATGAGACAACAAACCAAAGTCCCGTGTGCAACATGCATTCACCACCGGTAAAAGAAGAGCCCATGGAAACATGCCCTTAAACAAAACCGCTCTCATAGGGAAACATGCCCTTAAACAAAACCGCTCTCATAGGGAAACATGCCCTTAAACAAAACCGCTCTCATAGGGAAACATGCCCTTAAACAAAACCGCTCTCATAGGGAAACATGCCCTTAAACAAAACCGCTCTCATAGGGAAACATGCCCTTAAACAAAACCGCTCTCATAGGGAAACATGCCCTTAAACAAAACCGCTCTCATAGGGAAACATGCCCTTAAACAAAACCGCTCTCATAGGGAAACATGAACATGTAGTGAAAAAAATCAAAATGGGGAGGGGAAGCAGCCTGAATTTCATGCAGAGAAATCTGCAGTAACAAAGTAGTATACAATGCAGTGCAATAATAATAGTAATAATATATTGAATTTATATAGCGCTGAATCTTGTAAAGCAACAAATCAAAGCGCTCAGATGACTTTTTTTTTTAATGCGTGTGTATGCGGTTTTTTAAATTTTGTCATCTGTTCCTACCAGCACACAATGGCCTACTCTTTCGAACAGCGGAACAGGATTTAACGTGTGCGCAAGATGTTCTGCATGCGTTCGCACACGAGGCCTCGGTTTATAGTCTCATCCGAAGGACTTTGACATTTAGTTCGATTTTTTTGTCAAACTGGGAAGAAAGGGCGAGGCTGGGAATTGAACCCAGAACCTCACGGTTTACTTGTTGGCAGGCAAACGTCTTAACCATCCCGCCACCTTCCTTACAATACAGTACAATGCAGTGGAATACAGTCCAATGCAGTGCAATGCAGTACAATACACACACAAGTACAGAGACACACACTTGCCTGATACAAAAACAGGCCATAAAACTTAAGAGGAATAACCCCCACCCCCTCCCCGTGGGGATGCCAGGGGCCTGGCTGTAAAATAACACCCCCACCTTCTGGAAATTCTGTGCTGGGAATCCCCCCCAACTTCTTTTTTTTTCTATCCCTCTCTTTGTTTCTGCCTTGTTTCTTTTCTTCCTGTCACCTCCTCCTTGTCTCTTCTGCCTTTTTAAACACGAACAAAATAATAACAGTTCTCTCCCACGACGAAGTCAGACACTTAACAGCAGTGCAGCGTGTTTTTGCTCTGGCGACAGCCAACAGGAGCTGCTGTCTCAACACTCAACAGCAGAAGAAGGTGAAGAAGAAAATGATGCATTCCCATTCCACTTGCTGTTGTTGCCGCGGCCTACAGACTGGGAGAGCACTTTACCACAGTCCGCTTTCTTCCCCCCCCCCCCCCACCCCCAATCTGCCAGTACAAGCCTCTTTCTGACTTTTTCACCGGCGACAACTCTTGTCACCAGATTTTGTGCTCTAAAACAACAAAAACCTGCTTCCAAGACGTCAGTTTTATTGTTTCATCTGAAAGACTAGCATCCAGACCACTTGTGGACAGACAAGTCTAAGTGGAGGTGAGGTTGGAACCCTATACTATAGATGCCGGTCAATCGCTACAAAGGGGGCATCACTTCTGACCCATCAGACAACAGAACCAGGGGTCTAGGGGTAACGCGCCTGCCTAGAAAGCGAAAAGTCTGGATCGGAAGTGTGCAGTGGTTCGAATCCTGTTCGGACCCAAAACTATTCCCCCATCCATTAGACCATGAGTGGTGGTCTAGGCGCTAGTCTTTCGGATGAGATGATAAACAGAGGTCCCATGTGTTACACATAATTATTTAGCGCATGTAAAAGAACCCACGGCAACAAGAGAGTTGTCTCTGGCAAAATTCTGTAGAAAAAAGCCACTTTGATAGGGAAACAAATACAATTGCAGACAGGAAAAGAAAAAATAATGGGTGGCGCTGCTCTTGTGGCGACGCGCTCTTTCCACGGGTAGAGCAGCCAGAATTTCACACAGAGAAATCTGCTGTGACTTAAATTGGTACAAATAATAAACAGAATTGTTAATCAACAGTTGGTTTTAACACGGACTCTTCCTGGCCCATGATGTAGCCTATCTATTTTATTTATTTATTTCTTTCTTATATATCGAGGATAATGGAATAAGCACTCATGTGCTTTTTTACATCCAGTCCCCGTGTGTATGCGGTTTGGTAAATTTTGACATCTGTTTCCACCGGCACACAATGGCCTACTCTTCCGAAAAGTGGAACAGGATTTAACGTGGGCGCAAGATGTTCTGCATGCGTTCGAACACGGGACCTTGGTTTATAGTCTCATCCGAAGGAAGATTCTGCCTCTCAGCACAAGTTTGACCATTTGGAATCCGACTTGTCAAATTTATACTTTCCACGTTCATTTCATTTCATGTTGTTGATACAGCCCCACGGACCACCAAAGCCATATCTGGGCTGGCTGTCACCTCATTCACTTTCAGCAGCTCCAGTAACTTTCACTTCAACTTGTTCAAGTGGAAAACCAACGCCTGCTAATCCTTACAAATGGCCAACACTGTAATTCAAGAAAGACCCAGACACAGAGTACCTGCATGACTTCATTCCTTGATTAAGGCCAACATAACCAGGCCTTGCAGAGGACCCTGCCATTGCAACTGTAGGCTTCCATCACCCAGAAGTGGGTGATGTGGAGGGAGGGAGGGAGGGGTTAGTAGATGGTTGGATAGCTCCCTACAGCGGATTACCCGTAGTAGGGTAAAGGTTAATAATTCATTCATCATTCCCATAATGAACACTTAAATGTAATCAAAAATACATCTTAAACTGCCACGTATAGATAGACAGATATATAATATTATATATATATATATATATATATATATATATATATAATATATATATATATATATAGATATATATATACCATTTTAGGTCATGACAGATTTCTCGGTGTAAAATTCAGGCTGCTCTCCCTGGGGAGAGTGCAGTGCCACCTATTATTTTTTCCCTTTCTTTTTCTGTCTGCAACTGTTTTCCTATCAAAGTGGCTTTTTTCTACATAATTTTGCCAGGTACAACTCTCTTGTTGCCGTGGGTTCTCTTACGTGCGCTACATAATTGTGTTTAACACACAGGACCTCAGGTTATCGTCTCATCCAAAAGACCAGCACCTAAACCACCACTTATGGTCTATTGGATGGAGGACAAGTTTTGAGCCCAAAGGGGATTTGAACCACCGCACACTTCTGATCCGGACTTTTGGCTTTCTAGGCAGGCGCGTTAGCTCTCGACCACCGCTGCACCCTGTGGGCAAACCCTAGAACTGTGGTGGAGTGCACACCCTGTGGGTGCCATCCTGGCGTCTGCACTGTCGCTGCCTAGTCCCCCCCAGAACACAACACCACTACACAGGCCTCGGAAAGGAACAGAAAAAACAAGTCACATTATCCACACTTCACCCGCCCACAGAAAACACCCAAAGCTTGCAAGATTCAAAACATGACCTCTTCACACCATGTAGTTTTAAACAAAACAAACAAAACAAACAAAACAAAAAGCGTTCTTTATTTAAAATGATCTCTAAAAAAAAAAAAAAATCTGGATGTAAAAACATACGACAACACTGAAAATGTTCTTGAAAGCATGAGCTTCAAAGAGCAGCTGAAAGGTAAATCGTTTTCCAAGCATAAAAACTGGCCTGTCCCACCTGTTTGGTTGGCACAGTCCATTCTTTTGTTGCTGGTGGGTTTGTGGTTTTCTGCTTCGTTCATTTCAACACTACCCCTTCCCTAAAGGAGAGAAGGACCCCTCCTCCCCAGTACACCTGCACCGTAACCCAGTATAGTGGGTGATACAGAGGGAAGGGTCAGCAGATGGCCGGTTACCCTGTATATAGCCGGTTACCTGTAGGGAAAAGGTTAAATCGCCACACAAGCATTTTGTCGGAAAAAAAACCCAAAACAAAATCAACAACTGGACAATACACAAATGTAGAATAAGGAGATTGGGTTGCCCCCCCCCCCCCCCCCACCCCCCTTGAAAAGAAAGCCCCTCTTCTTGTTAACACTTTTCTTTTCTCTCTTTGTGTTTTGATAAACTTGTACTGATTCTTCTCTTTCAAGAGTATACGCAGCACTAAGAATTCAGTCACGCATTAACACTTACAACTGTCTGCTTCCCAACTAGCCCATGAAGCAAAAACACTTAGCACAATACCACCCCTACCACAACCACCCCCTCCTCCCCCCCCCCAAAAAAAAAAAACCCCCAAAAACCCCCACACCTAAATGATAACATTTTGTAACAAACAAAAACGCATCTACACACACCCCCACACTCCCTCTCTTCCTCCCTCTCACCACACAGTTATTCCTATTGCTGTAATCGCTGTCCTTGAGTATGCTGTTGCTGCTGCTGCATCTTTCGCTGTTCCTGTTTCTGCAACTGCGGATGCATCTTTTCCTGTTTCTGCAACCGTTGCTGCATCTTCCGCTGTTTCTGCAACTGCTGCTGCATCTTTTGCTGTTCCTGTTTCTGCAACTGCTGCTGCGCCATCAGAATCTTCTCTGCCGATTCCTTGCTGTACCGAAACAACTCGTAATCCGTGAACGACGGCGTCACACTCGACACTGCACTCCCAGGCTCTTCACTCGAAAGTGGAGCCCTGACAGAGGAGGACGAAGATGAGGCTGCTGCCGAAAACGAAGGACTGCTTTTAACCAGGAGAAGCTCGTCGGTGGTGTGACAGGCCATGTGACGCATCAGACGGTTGTGGACGCGGAAGCCTTTCCCACACTCCTCACAGATGAAGCGCTTTTCTCCCGTGTGGGTGGTGCGGTGCAGTTTGAGGCTGGACGCCGTTAAAAAGCCAGTGCCGCATTCGTCGCAGAGGTAGGATTTGATGCCGGTGTGGATTCGCTCGTGTCGCTTCAACTGGCTGCTTTTTTTGAAAGGGCGCTGGCATTCCTTGCAGACGAATGGACGCTCCCCTGAATGGACCTGTGAGAAGAGACAACGAAGAATCTTATGAGTACTTTCTGCTTTTACCTTCTCTCTCTCTCTCTCTCTCTCTCTCTCTCTCTCTCTCTCTCTCTTCTCTATTCTCTCTCTTCTCTAACTCTCTCTATCTCTATCTATCTTCTTCTTCTCTCTCTTTTCTGTCTCTCTCTTCTCTCTTCTCTATCTTTCTTCTCTTTCTCTCTCTCTCTCCTCTATCTCTCGTCTCTATCTATTCTCTATCTTCATCTTCTCCATCTATATCTTCTCTATCTCTTCTCTAGCTATCTCTCTCCTCTCTTTCTCTGTATTCTCTCTCTTGTCTATCTCTCTCTCTCTCTTCTTCTCTATCTCTCTCTTCTCTATCTCTCTCTTCTCTATCTCTCTCTTCTCTATCTCTCTTCTCTATCTCTCTTCTCTATCTCTCTTCTCTATCTCTCTCTTCTCTATCTCTCTCTTCTCTATCTCTCTCTTCTCTATCTCTCTCTTCTCTATCTCTCTTCTCTATCTTCTTCTCTATCTCTTTCTCTATCTCTCTTCTCTATCTCTTTCTCTATCTCTCTCTTCTCTATCTCTCTTCTCTATCTCTCTCTTCTCTATCTCTCTTCTCTATCTCTCTTCTCTATCTCTCTTCTCTATCTCTCTTCTCTATCTCTCTCTTCTCTATCTCTCTCTTCTCTATCTCTCTTCTCTATCTCTCTCTTCTCTATCTCTCTTCTCTATCTCTCTTCTCTATCTCTCTCTTCTCTCTCTTCTCTACCTACTCTTTTCTCTATCTATCTCTCTTCTCTCTCTTCTTCTCTCTCTCTCTCTTCTCTTACAAACTCTCTCTTCTCCGTCTATCTTCTTCTCTGTCTATCTCTCTGGATTCCTTAGCTAGAGTTTCAAGATTTCACGAGTGGTGATGACATTTTGCAACCTTTTGCCCACCTCCATACACTTGGGTAGCCACACTCCACCTTCAGGGATAATGTCACTGCAGTGCGTGTGTGTGTGTGTGGGGGGGGGGGGGGGGGGGGGGGGGGTTGCTTGTTTCGGGTTTTTTGAATGCTCTCATCCACTCCTACCAGCACACGATGGCCTACTCTTCCAAAAGGCTCTTAGTTCCAGAATACATTCAGGGGAGTGGAGATGATACTGATGCTAACTGGAAGGGAGGAAAAAAATCCACTGAACATGCGTGTCAGTGGGGGCTTGAACCCGGGTCAGTCAGATCACCAGCTCAGTGCTTTAAATAACAACAACAATAATAATAATAAATGGAACTTCTATAGCGCTATATCTTGCAAAGACAAATCAAAGTGCTTGCATTCAACCTAATCTTACACAGTCATGCAACCAATGACAAACGATCAATAGTTTAAACAAACAGATACTACAAACATGGTAGGCTGCAGACCAAATCTATGAAATAAACATTACAATAGTCAAATGTTTTTCAAACGCAAACGCACGCACACACACACACAGGTCATATACTTTAGCAGATTGATGGGACATGGGTTAGTGAAGGTGGGACAGATCTGATATGAAACAGACTATCCACAAGACTATCCCACCTCCTTGTTATTTTCTTCTCTTTCTTTTTGGTTTTAGTTTTTAGAAAAGGAAGAGTGTTCTTCTAGAGGCTGCTTTGGCGTGACTTCTCCCTCCCTCCCTCAACTCCTTGAGGAGTCGTCAGCTGGGTGAGCAAAAAGTTTGCAGACCAAGTGTTGTGAGCGAGCCGAACCTGACAGAGCCCAGCCCAGCCCTCTCCAGCAGTAACAAGCCTACCCTACAATGTCGCAAACACAAGGTTATAGGTTATGAACTGGTACTGAAGTACAACAACGTTGCAAATACAAGGTTATTAATACAAACTTATGATGCAGTACAACAATGTTGCAAACACAAGCTTTATAATGCAGTACAACAATGTTGCAAACACAAGCTTTATAATGCAGTACAACAATGTTGCAAACACAAACTTTATAATGCATTACAAGAATGTTACAAACACAAGCTTTATAATGCAGTACAACAATGTTGCAAACACAAACTTTATAATGCAGTACAAGAATGTTACAAACACAAGCTTTATAATGCAGTACAAGAATGTTACAAACACAAGCTTTATAATAATAATAATAATAATAATAATGTATGGAATTTATATAGCGCTGAATCTTGTAAAACAACAAATCAAAGCGCTCAGATGACATGATTTTAAAATTTTAAATATTTATTTATTATTTTATATAAAGAATAATGGAATAAACACTCAGGTGCTTTTTTTACATCCAGTCCCCGTGTGTATGCGGTTTTGTAAATTTTGTCATCTGTTCCCACCGGCACACAATGGCCTACTCTTTCAAAAAGCAGAACAGGATTTAACGTGTGCCCAAGATGTTCTGCATGCGTTCGCACACGGGGCCTCGGTTTATAGTCTCATCCGAAGGACTTTGACATTCAGTTCGATTTTTTTGTCAAACTGGGAAGAAAGGGCGAGGCTGGGAATTGAACCCAGAACCTCACGGTTTACTTGTTGGCAGGCAAACGTCTTAACCATCCTGCCACCGTCCTTCCTTTATAATGCAATACAACAATGTTACAAACACACATTTATAATACAAACTACAATACAATACAACAATGTTACAAACACACAGTTATAATACAAACTATAATACAATACAACAATATTACAAACACACAGTTATAATACAAACTATAATACAATACAACAATGATACAAACACACAGTTATAATACAAACTATAATACAATACAACAATGTTACAAACACACAGTTATGAAATATAATACAGTACAACAATGTTACAAACACACAGTGATAATACAAACTATAAATCAATACAACAGCCCTCACCTGGTTTACTTCATACCTCACAGACCGATTCCTGAAAGTTATTGTAAACAAAATTCAATCTGAACCTGTCAAACTGGAATGTGGAGTCCCGCAGGGATCAGTCCTGGGCCCTGTTCTCTTCACTCTCTACACTGCTCCACTCTCACATATAATAAATAACCACCATATTGATCATCACTTCTATGCCGATGATACTCAGCTTCAATGCAGTGATACTGTTGAAAACTTGCCTTCCCAGTTCCCTCCTGACAAATATGTCCTACTGCCTTCAAGACATTCAAAACTGGATGACTCAAAACAAGTTACAACTTAATGCCGATAAAACCGAAGCCATGCTCATAGGGACCCAACATAAACTTTCCTCTATCACAAAAACTTCAATAGAATTCGGCAAATACGTCAGTTCCTTTGTCCAACTCTGTGAAGTATTTAGGAGTAGTTCTTGACAACACACTCTCTATGAAAAAAATAATTACCCAGACCTGCCAGTCTTGCTACTATCAATTACGGCGCATAAGCGCGATTCACAAGTATCTGTCCACTGATGCAACTTCCAAGCTTGTCACATCTCTCATTCTCTCACGTTTAGACTATTGTAATTCTCTTTTGGCTACCCTACCAGCATCATCTATCCACTCTCTTCAATGCATACAAAACTCTGCGCTCGACTGGTCCTAAGAAAGAAAAAATCTGAACACATCACTCCTCTTCTGCAATCTCTTCACTGGCTGCCTGTCTCACAAAGACTGGAGTATAAGATCAATACCCTCTGTTTCAAATGTCTCCACAAATCTGCACCCTCTTATCTCTGTAACTGTCTTCACCTGTACACTCCATCCTGTTCCCTTCGTTCAGCCGCAGATACTTGGTACTTTCGAACACCCAGATTCAAACAAACCACTGTTGGCCGTCGCTCTTTCTCTGTTTCTGGTCCATCCACCTGGAATGACCTCCCTCTTTCACTTCACCAAAAGCCTTCACTTGATGCCTTCAAATCCAGCCTCAAAACACACTTATTTCCTACCTGAGACTTTTCCCCTCATATCTGTCTCTAATTTTCAACAGCTTCCTTCACCTCCTAAGTGTGTTCGCGAGTGTGTGTGTGTGTGTGTGTGTATGTGTGTATGTGTGTGTGCGTGCGTGTGTGCCTGCGTGCGTGCACGGATTTGAAATCTGTTGTTCATTATGTTTAAGGAGAGTTGTATGCATGTAAATGATTTGAGTGCAAGCACTTCGATTTGTTTGTTTTTTACAAGATTCAGCGCTATATAAATTCCATATATTATTATTATTATTATTACTCATTTTCCAAAAAACTGAAATCTTTCACTTCCAGCAAAGATTTGGTGAAAACTGGCTAAAGATGGCTTACACACATATTATATTATATATTATATGTATGTATGTATGTATGTATGTATGTATGTATGTATGTATGTGTGAGTGTGTGGTGTGTGTGTGTGTGTGTGTGTGTGTGGGGTTGTGTGTTGTGTGTGTGTGTGTGTGTACTATCATTATTTCTAGTTGTTTTGTTTCTTCTTTCCGTTCCTCAGCTAGAGCTCGGAGGTTCACCAATGGTGAGATTCTTTGTGTAACTGACCGGTTCCCCCGACCCAAAACCAATCATTTAGGTAGCCACATTCCGACTTCAGGGTGACAGTTGGGAACTCAACTGTACAGGTGGTAGACTACCAATTTTGCCAGGGCAGTCAGGAGCTACCTCCTTGCAATTTCCAAGGTTAACTGTGCCGCAGTGGGTTCTTTTGACAAGCACACGGTTCCCACTGGTTCAGAGTCTTCTCCGAAAAACTTGGCATTTAGTTTGATTTCTGTCAAACTGGGACAAAAGGGTAAGGCCAAGAATCGAACCCAGAACCTCATGGTTTGCCAGTTAGGCAGGTAAATGCCTTTAAAACAGTCCTGCCACCTGCCACTTCCTTCTTTTATACTGTACAGGTATAATTTAAAAATGGCTCTGGTAGATTTATATGTGGACTTCAACAAACTTAATCAATGAATTCACAGTGATCAACAAAGTCCACATTTTACACAAATTTCTCTCTCCCTCTCTGTCTCTTTCTCTCTCACTCACCCACCCACTCACTGAGTCACTCCTTCACACACACACATGCATGCATGTGCACATGCACATACACACACACAGTGACACAAACGCATATATATGCACACACATATATGTGGGCTCATGATTAGCTGTTTTAAAACATATAGCATTATCTCCTAAACTCATCTATGACCAGGAAGCATTTTTCAGTGCTTCAAAGTCTTTATTACAGAAAATGACCAGATTAGTCTGTAAGGCTTTTCAATTAGCTTAGGGTGTACCTTTTCATGCATCTTCCATGGGTACTTATAAAGAGATGGGTATTTTGCCATTAGACAATTATCAACAACTGGCCAAATATCTCTTGCATTGTTCAAAACAAGAAACCAATGTGGACACCAAAATTAGTATAAGATATGATGTCAACTTTCCTAAAAGAGCACATACTATTTGTTCAGTTACCACTAGATCCTATACTTTTCAACTATTTGATAAGGCAGAAATATGTCCCATAAAAATAACTAAATCAAAGATTAAATTCTCGCCTTGTCCGCCATGGGAGCTTCAGAGAGCTCATTTTGACATAAATTATTCTTCCTTAACCATAAAAGGTAATGAAAATATTCTTAGCATGTCAGTAAAAGAATATATACAAACTATATATCCAGAACATCTAAAAATCTACACTGACAGTTCACTTTTGAGCGACAATGAGGCGGGTGCAGCTTTTGTTATCCCATCATTGAAAGTAGAGAGATCATTTCATGTTTGGAAAAATCGATCTATATTTACAGCTGAATTATCTGCCATTTTGATGGCTTTATATTTCTTCTAGATTTTCCTAAAGAAATATTTCAGACACTTTTCTGTGTTGATTCCAAGTCGGTTTTATTTGCTCTAGAAAATTTCAGTTAAAAAAAGAGTCAAGATCTTGTAACTGAGATTGGGCATCTGAGTCATTTTCTGAAGTTACGAGGCACTGGTGTTACTTTTTGCTGGATTCCTTCACATTGTGGAATCTACTTTAATGAAAAAGTTGACAAAATAGCAAAATGTGGTGCTAAGCATACTATTGGGTCCTGCAGCATAAATGTCCCCTTATCCATTCATGAGGGCTATAGCATGTTACAAAATGCATGTTGGAAACATTTTAAAAAGAAACTACAAGATATGGGTTATCCCTGGAATGATGATGTAACCCATGTATTATCTTTTGATAAAATCAAATGCCATAACTCATATGAATATAGAAATGTTGTAACCCTTATCTACAGGTTTAAGCTCAATGTTTTTAGAGCTAAATTTTCACCCAAAAACACATGTATCTGTGGCGAAAATATTACCATTGTTCACATTCCTTTTAGAATACAGAGATCTGAAAAACTTTTTACCTGTTTTCACAGTCTGTTGCTTAGAGCCAATTCTAAAACTAAAAGACATTCAGTTCATGAAAGAGATTGTATTATCATTAAGTCATAGTCCCATTATCAATAAACATATACTATATATATATATATATAATATTATATATATATATATATATAATGATGTTTACTAGTTACATGAATTGCAAGTTAGTGTTTAAGAAGTTGGAGGAGGGGGTCTCCAAATTTCTTGTTTATGGTTTTTACTTTTGATTTTGTTTCTTACAGTTGTTTAATAAGGATAATTAGCAATGTGCACCCCCCCCCCCACCCTCCCCACCATCTCTCTCTCTCACACACGCACTCGCCCACACACACTTTCCTGTCTGATATCACTAATTAGTGGAAGGACGTTAAACTGAAGAACTGACACACACACACACACGTTATATATACATGTATACACACATACACACACCAACACTAACAAATATATACATATAATGATATATATATATATGTATTATATGTATATATATATATATATATATATATATCACTATGTCAATGTGCATGCACATATATACACACACACAAATCCACTAAATCAAGAAAACCATATCACCAAATACAGCCAACAACATAACACAAAATAAATAAATAGCACATTCCTGAATGGAAAAAAACCCCAAACCAATGACCACCAAAAAGACAGCAGTTAACAAAACAAACACCACATCACCTGATAAATAACGGACCATATAAACAGAACACCACATCACAAACACCACATCACCTGATAAATAACGACCATAAAACAGAACACCACATCCACAAACACCACATCACCTGATAAATAACGGACCATATAAACAGAACACCACATCCACAAACACCACATCACCTGATAAATAATGGACCATATAAACAGAACACCACATCACACACCACATCACCTGATAAATAACGGACCATATAAACAGAACACCACATCCACAAACACCACATCACCTGATAAATAATGGACCATATAAACAGAACACCACATCACACCACATCACCTGATAAATAACGGACCATATAAACAGAACACCACATCACCTGATAAATAAGGACCATATAAACAGAACACCCAATCAACAAACACCACATCACCTGATAAATAACGGACCATATAAACAGAACACCACATCCACAAACACCACATCACCTGATAAATAACGGACCATATAAACAGAACACCACATCCACAAACACCACATCACCTGATAAATAACGGACCATATAAACAGAACACCACATCCACAAACACCACATCACCTGATAAATAACGGACCATATAAACAGAACACCACATCCACCACATCACCTGATAAATAACGGACCATATAAACAGAACACCACATCCACAAACACCACATCACCTGATAAATAATGGACCATATAAACAGAACACCACATCCACCACATCACCTGATAAATAACGGACCATATAAACAGAACACCACATCCACAAACACCACATCACCTGATAAATAAAGGACCATATAAACAGAACACCCAATCAACAAACACCACATCACCTGATAAATAACGGACCATATAAACAGAACACCACATCCACAAACACCACATCACCTGACAAAACAACAAACACCACATCACCTGATAAATAACGGACCATATAAACAGAACACCACATCCACCACATCACCTGATAAATAACGGACCATACAAACAGAACACCACATCCACACACCACACCACCCAACAAACGCACACGGCATGTTATGAAGCCAGCACAGCCCCCCCCCCCCCCCCCCTTACCTGTAAATGCAGGTTGAATTTCTTCAGCTGTATGAACGCCTGTTGACAGTGCGGACACTTGTACTTGTCACTGTCGTTGTGGGTCACCAAGTGCTTTTTCAGGTCTGCGTTCCACTTAAAATCCGCCCCGCACTCTTTACACACATACGGTCTCTCCCCAGTGTGAATTCTCATGTGCACCCGGAGACGATTGGCGCGAGGAAAGGTGGCGCCACAATCTTTGCACACGTGGGGTTTGTACCCGGTGTGAGTGCGTTTGTGATCAGCAGAGTGGAGTGCTGGGTGTAGGACGCCCCACAGGTGTCACACACGTACGGACGCTCGTCGTTGTGGGTGCGCCTGTGGTCTCGGAGGTCGCGCGCTTTGCGGAAAGCTGCTCCGCAGTCGGAGCAGTGGTGTGGGCGGTCGGGGTCGTGGACCAGCATGTGCAGCCGTAGCTTGGAGGCCTGGGCGAAGGCGGCCCCACAGTGCTGGCACGTATGGCGCTTCACGTCCCCCACAGCATTCCTGCGGTACTGCCCGTCCCCCACTTTCTCCCCCTCCTCTGCAGGCAAGGGGCGGTAACCCACACAGCCGGTCAAATGCTCCTTCAGTTGCTGGGCGTCGGCAAAGTCATCTCCGCAGCGAATGCAGAGGCAGCTGCGGAAAGCCGCGTGCTTGGCTTTGTGCATCTTGAGAGCGAAGAAGGAGTTGAAGACAGCCCTGCACACTTTGCAGGCGAAGAGCACGTGGCACTGAGCACTGTCCCTCGCAGCAGCCGGCTGGGTCAAGGCCGTCGTGTCCACGGAGAAATCAATGGTGGAGCGAGACGTGTCGTCCACGCCAACACAGCCACTGGCAGCACCAGGTGGCGTTACCTGCAAATCATCCATCATTATGTTTACAGCCACACCAGCAGAGATCAAGATAATAACAACAACAGCAATAACTGCCACACCAGCAGAGATCATAATAACAGCGATAACTGCCACACCAGCAGAGATCAAGATAATAACAACAACAGCAATAACTGCCACACCAGCAGAGATCATAATAACAGCAATAACTGCCACACCAGCAGAGATCAAGATAACAGCAATAACTGCCACACCAGCAGAGATCATAATAACAGCAATAACTGCCACACCAGCAGAGATCAAGATAACAGTAACTGCCACACCAGAGTAGGAGAAACCATTCACAATGACCATCATCATCATTAATATTTTTTCGTTCCTATCTCAGTTCCAAGGCTCACCACCTGTACCACTTTCCCCATGTGCTCACTGTTGCCCACCAACAAGGTAGCCCCATTCTGACATCGAGGAAACATTCATTATAAAATATTGGAAAGAAAATTGTTTTTCATTTCTTTGATTATAATTAACCGTCATAAAATCAACCATCATTTTTACACAGATGACTCTCAGATTCAAAGCAGTGTTACTCCTGAAAATCTGCCTTCTCTCATGACAAATATGGCCCACTGCTTTGAAGATATTCAAAACTGGATGACACAGAACAAATTACAGCTAAATGCAGATAAAACCGAAGCTATGCTCGTAGGGACCAAACACAAACTCTCTTCCATTACAACAACTTCAATAGAACTCGGCAATGCATCAGTCCCTCTATCCACTGCTGTGAAGTGTCTAGGTTTCCTTATCGACAACACACTCTCTATGCAAAAATTAATCACCCAGACCTGTCAGTTGTGCTACTATCAATTACAGTGTATAAGTGCAATTCGAAAGTACCTGTCCACCGATGCAACATCCAAACTTGTCACTTCTCTCATTCTTTCACATCTGGACTATTGCAATTCTCTTTTGTCTGGTCTGCCAGCATTATCTATCCACTCCCTTCAACGTATACAAAACTCCGCAGCTCGACTAGTTCTCAGAAAGAAAAAATCTGAGCACATTACCCCCCTCTTGCGATCTCTCCACTGGTTGCCTGTGCCACAGAGAGTAAATTATAAGATCAGTACCCTCTATTACAAATGCCTCCACAAAACTGCACCCTCCTACCTCTGTGAATGTCTTAACCTGTACACTCCTTCACGTTCCCTCCGCTCTGCTGCAGATACCTTGTGCCTACGAATATGTACCTAGATTCAACCAGTCCACTGTTGGCCGCTGCTCTTTCTCTATTTCGGGTCCATCGACCTGGAATGAGCTCCCTCTCTCTCTTCGTCGGAAACCTAGTTATGACACTTTTAAATCCAGCCTCAACTCAAGACATATTTCTTTCAAACCTAAGATTTCCCCCCTCCTGTTTCATATCAGAACTTACCCACCACCTTCACTAACCCATGTCCTATCACCCTGCTAAAGTATATGACCTGTGTGAGTGTGTGTGTGTGCTTTTGAAAAACATTTGACTATTGAAATTTTATTTCATAGATTTGGTCAGCATCGCACCATGTTTGTAAATATCTGTTTGTTTAAACTATTGATTATTTATCACTGATTGCATGACTGTGTAAGATTAGGTTAAATGCATGCACTTTGATGTGTCTTTGCTAAATATAGCGCTATATAAGTTCCATTTTTTATTATTATTATTATTATTAAGGAGTGGGATAGCTCAAGCTGTGTCTCCCTTTTTTTTTTTTTTTTTTGCACTAGTAGAATTTTTGGTGAATTGTTAGTTTCCTGGCAAAAGGTAAATGCCTCTTTAAACAAACAAAAAAAGTCTCTGGTGATGAAAGGATGAAGTGTGTGCAATTATCTCACCGATTATCTGCAGACACAACATGAGCAAAGGAACGCTGCCATGAAAACAACCATCTGCTGGTGACAGATGCCGAGGGGGACAAGATAGCCTAGTGGTCAGAACATGACCACCCGGGTTCAAATCCTGCTCAAAGGGATTTTTCCCTCTGGAGTTAACATCAGTGCAGACTCCATTCTACCCAAAAGTCCTTCAGATGAGACTATAATTTATAAACCAAGGTCCTTGTGTGCGAACACATGCAGAACATCTTGCGCACACGTTAAATCTTGTTCCGCTTTTTGAAAGTGTAGGCCATTGTGTGCCGGTAGAAACAGATGACATTTACAAAACCGCATACACGAAGGGACTAGATGTAAAAAAGCGCATTAGTGCTTATTCCATTATCCTCTATATAAAAGAATACATAAATACATACATGGCCAACTACAAAACTGGATGAGCATGAGGGCAGGTATGTGAGAGTCTTCCAGCATTTCTATAATTATGTGCAATCGTGGACAGTATACAGACCTGGACACTGTACACTAACTAACAGAGGCAGGGGGGGGGGGGGGGCACAGGCAAGCCTGGTGGTTACAGCACTGAGCGCTGCCCTCAAGATCTGACGGGCTGAACCCCCACTGACCTCCCATTCAGAGGGGTATGTTTTCCTCTGCAGTTAACATCAGTGCTGACTCCACTTCCCCTAAAGTCCTTCTGATGAGACAATAAACCAAGGTCCCATGTGCAAACACACAGAGAATATCCTGTGCACATTTTCTGCCTTTCGGAAGAGTGGGTCATTTGTGCTGGTGGGAATGGATGACAAAATTGACAAAACCACATGCACATGGGGACTGAATGTAAAACAGCACACAAGTGCTTACTCCATTGTCCTCAAAATAAAAGAATATCCTTTCAAAAATGAAAATGCATGTGTGTGTCTGACATGATATGATCTTTTACATATGCAAATACTAATCTCCACATAGGAATGTTTGTAGACAACAAAAATATCCTTTTTAAAAAAACATGTAAATTACAAAGGGGACAGGATAGCTCAGTGGTTGGAACACTCGCTTTCCCCCAGCCAAGTTAAGCAGCATCGAGCGTGGTTACCACTGGGATAGGTGACCGTTTGCACGCCTTGGCTTCAGTACAGTCCCCCAGTTCACCCAGCTGTCAATGAGTACCTGCCCTCTTTAGGGTCAGGGAAGGTAAAGCAGCGAGGAAGAGGAGATGGGCGCCGCCCTCAATATGCTGGCCCCTGGAGAAGTGAGGTCTCTGACACCTCTCTCCTCTACGACCTTATAGGTTATGGGACACCTTTGCCTTTTTTCAAAATACAAAAAAACCCACTTATGGTTTAACCAAAAAGAAGGATCAGACCAGTGGCCAAGAGGTGACCCAGCTGCCTAGAAGGCGAGAAGGCGAGGGGTCGATCCCTCTTTGTGCCCACGTTTTTCCCCATTCACTAGACTTTGAGCAGTGGTCTGGGTGCTTGTCTTCCAAACAAGATGATAATAATAATAATAATAATATATGGAATTTATATAGCGCTGAATCTTGTAAAAAAACAAACAAATCGAAGCGCTTGCACTCAATCATTTACAGGCATGCAACTCTCCTTAAACATAATGAGCAACAGATTTCAAATGCATGCGCGCGCACTACGCACGCACACGCACGCACACACACACACACACACACGGAACAACACTTAGAAGGTGAAAGATGCTGTTGAAAATTAGGGACAGATATGTGGGGGGAAAGTCTCAGGTAGGAAATAAGTGTGTTTTGAGGCTGGATTTGAAGGAATCAAGTGAAGGCTTTTGACGAAGTGAAAGAGGGAGGTCATTCCAGGTGGATGGACCAGAAACAGAGAAGGAGCGACGGCCAACAGTGGTTTGTTTGAATCTGGGTGTTCGAAAGCACAAAGTATCTGCGGCTGAACGAAGGGAACGGGATGGAGTGTAAAGGTGAAGACAGTTACAGAGATAAGAGGGTGCAGATTTGTGGAGACATTTGAAACAGAGGGTATTGATTTTATACTCCAGTCTTTGTGAGACAGGCAACCAGTGAAGAGATCGCAGAAGAGGAGTGATGTGTTCAGATTTTTTCTTTCTTAGGACCAGTCGAGCTGCAGAGTTTTGTATGCTTTGAAGAGAGTGGATAGATGACGCTGGTAGGCCAGCCAAAAGAGAATTACAGTAGTCTAAACGTGAAAGAATGAGAGATGTGACAAGCTTGGAAGTTGCATCAGTGGACAGATACTTGCGAATCGCGCTTATGCGCCGTAATTGATAGTAGCAAGACTGGCAGGTCTGGGTGATGAATTTTTTCATAGAGAGTGTGTTGTCAAGAACTACTCCTAAATACTTCACAGAGTTGGACAAATAAATCAAGGCCCTGTGTACAATTCGCAATCAGTGCACATACAAGAACCTTCAGCAACATAGATTGGTCCACGGCAAAATTCTGTTTAAAAAAAAACCCAACAACAACAAATCCACTCTCACAGGGAAACAAATGCACATGCAGACAGGAAAATGAAGAAAAAAGGGTGGTGCTGTTCTTGTGGTGAAGCGCTCTTCCAAGCCCAAACTTCACACAGAGAAATCTGCCATGACCGATGGTAGTATACAACACAACACAACTAAAAGCCACACACAACTTTACAACACAACACAACTAAAACCACACACAACTTTACAACACAACACAAAAACAACACACAACTTCACAACACAACACAACTAAAACAACACACAACTTCACAACACAACACAACTAAAAGCCACACACAACTTTACAACACAATTAAAAACAACACACAATTTTACAACACAGCACAATTAAAAACAACACACAACTTTACAACACAATTAAAAACAACACACAACTTTACAACACAACACAATTAAAAACAACACACAACTTTACAACACAACACAACTAAAACAACACACAACTTTACAACACAACACAACTAAAACAACACACAACTTTACAACACAATACAATTAAAAACAACACACAACTTTACAACACAGCACAATTAAAACAACACACAACTTTACAACACAGCACAAAAACCACACACAACTTTACAACACAACACAATTAAAAACAACACACAACTTTACAACACAACAACACACAACTTTACAACACAACACAATTAAAAACAACACACAACTTTACAACACAACAACACACAACTTTACAACACAACACAATTAAAAACAACACACAACTTTACAACACAATTAAAAACAACACACAACTCTACAACACAATTAAAAGCAACACACACATTTACACACAACACAATTAAAAACAACACACAACTTTACAACACAGCAACACACAACTTTACAACACAACACAATTAAAAACAACACACAACTTTACAACACAATTAAAAGCCACACACAAATTTACACACAACACAACTAAAAACAACACATAACTTTACAACACAACACAATTAAAAACAACACACAACTTCACAACACAACAACACACAACTTTACAACACAACACAACTAAAAGCCACACACAACTTTACAACACAATTAAAAACCACAAACAACTTTACAACACAGCACAATTAAAAACCACAAACAACTTTACAACACAGCACAATTAAAACCACACACAACTTTACAACACAACACAATTAAAAACAACACACAACTTTACAACACAATTAAAAACAACACAACTTTACAACACAACACAATTAAAAACAACACAACACAATTAAAAACAACACACAACTTTACAACACAGCACAATTAAAACAATACACAACTTTACAACACAATTAAAAACAACACACAACTTTACAACACAACACAATTAAAAACAACACACAACTTTACAACACAATTAAAAACAACACACAACTTTACAACACAACACAATTAAAAACAACACACAACTTTACAACACAATTAAAAACAACACACAACTTTACAACACAGCACAATTAAAACAACACACAACTTTACAACACAACTAAAACAACACACAACTTTACAACACAGCACAATTAAAAACAACACACAACTTTACAACACAGCACAATTAAAAACAACACACAACTTTACAACACAGCACAATTAAAAACAACACACAACTTTACAACACAGCACAATTAAAAACAACACACAAATTTACAACACAATTAAAAACAACACACAACTTTACAACACAACACAAAAACCACACACAACTTTACAACACAGCACAATTAAAAACAACACAACACAATTAAAAACAACACACAACTCTACAACACAATTAAAAACAACACACAACTTTACAACACAATTAAAAACAACACACAACTTTACAACACAATTAAAAACAACACACAACTTACAACACAACACAATTAAAAACAACACACAACTTTACAACACAACAACACAAAACTACAACACAATAAACACACCACTTTACAACACAATTAAAAACAACACACAACTTTACAACACCAATTAAAAACAACACACAACTTTACAACACACACAATTAAAAACAACACACAACTTTACAACACAAACACAAAAACACACACACACTTTACAACACAATTAAAAACAACACACAACTTTACACTAAACACAAAACTTCACCCACATTAACAAACAACACACAACTTTACAACACAACACAATAAAAACACACACAACTTTACAACACACAAAAAACACACACAACTTTACACACACAATTAAAAACAACACACAACTTTACAAACACAATTAAACACCAAACAAAACACACACAACACAAACTTTACACACACAATTAAAACACACACAACACAATAAACACAACAACTTACAGCACAAAAAACACACCAACACACAACTTTACAACATCAACACAATTAAACCACACACAAACTTACAACACTTAAACAAAACACAACACACAAAAATTAACAACAAACACAATTAAAAACAACACACAACTTTACAACACAATTAAAAACAACACACAACTTTACAACACAATTAAAAACAAAAACACACACTTACAACCACAATTAAACAACACACAACTTTACACACACACAATTAAAAACAACACACAACTTTACACACACACAATTAAAACAACACAACTAAACAACACATTTAACAAAAACAACACACAACTTACAACAACAAAAACAACACAACTTTACAACACAACATTAAAAACAACACACAACTTTACAACACACACAATTAAAAACACAACAACACACAACTTTACAACAACACAATTAAAAACAACACACAACTTTACAACCAAAACAACATTACACCAATAAAAACAACACACAACTTTACAACACAATTAAAAACAACACACAACTTTACAACACAACACAATTAAAAACAACACACAACTTTACAACACAGCACAAAAACAGCACACAACTTTACAACACAATTAAAAACAGCACACAACTTTACATCACAATTAAAAACAACACACAACTTTACAACACAACACAATTAAAAACAACACACAACTTTACAACACAGCACAAAAACAGCACACAACTTTACAACACAATTAAAAACAGCACACAACTTTACATCACAATTAAAAACAACACACAACTTTACAACACAATTAAAAACAACACACAACTTTACAACACAGCACAAAAACCACACACAACTTTACAACACAACACAAAAACCACACACAACTTTACAACACAACACAACAACACACAACTTTACAACACAACACAATTAAAAACAACACACAAACTTTACAACACAATTAAAAACAACACACAACTTTACAACACAATTAAAAACAACACACAACTTTACAACACAATTTAAAACAACACACAACTTTACAACACAGCACAATTAAAAACAACACAACTTTACAACACAGCACAATTAAAAACAACACACAACTTTACAACACAACACAATTAAAAACAACACACAACTTTACAACACAATTAAAAACAACACACAACTTTACAACAATTAAAACAACACACAACTTTACAACACAATTAAAAACAACACACAACTTTACAACACAACACAATTAAAACAACACACAACTTTACAACACAACACAATTAAAAACAACACACAACTTTACAACACAACACAATTAAAAACAACACACAACTTTACAACACAACACAATTAAAACAACACACAACTTTACAACACAGCACAATTAAAACAACACACAACTTTACAACACAACACAATTAAAACAACACATAACTTTACAAACACAATACAATTTTTTTAAAAACGCACAACTTTACAACACAACAACAACAAATACCACACACAACTTTACAACACAATTTAAAAACAACACACACAATTTAAAAAAACAACAACACACAACTTTACAACACAATTTAAAAACAACACACACAATTTAAAAAAACAACAACACACAACTTTACAACACGACTAAAAAAACACACCACACATACACAACCTTTACAACAATTTAAAAAAACAACAACACAACTTTACAACACAATTTTAAAAAAAACAACACACAACTTTTCAACACAAATTTTTTTTAAAAACAACACACACAACTTTACAACACTTTGATTTGTATGGTTTTACCATGATTAGGTTTTTTATTCTATGTCTGCATATGTATTATCTTTTTTTCTCTCTTTTTTTTCTTTAGATAGATGGCTTGATGAAAAAAAGCAAATGCACTGCTTATTCAATGTACCATCTGAAATAAAAGTTTGACTTTGACAACACAATTAAACAAACAACAACACACACAACTTTACAACACAACACAACGCAGTACAATACCAGAAACACAAAACTCTACGGCTTCTCTCCGTATACTCACAAAACTGCCGGTGGTGCAGACGGCGAATGGAAGCTGACAGGCAAACACAGTGATTCCTGCACGTCG
>CM054164.1:9668057-9685519 GCA_028751875.1 Rapana venosa
ACAGCACACACACACACCACACACACGCACACACACACACACACACACCACCCCATCCCCCCTCACCCATCGGTTATGGTGATAATGTAGTCAGATATTATTGATCAAGTTGTTTTTGTTCCAAGACAGATGGCTTGATGAAAAAAAGCTAATGCATTGCTTATTCAACAGCCTGGTGGTTAGAGTGATCTATTCATGATCTGCTGACCCAGGTTTGATTCTTGTTCAAGAGGATTTTTCCTCTGGAGTTAACATCATCAGCACCTACTCCACTATCACCAAAAGCCTTTTGGACGAGACTATAAACCGAGGTCCCGTGTGCAAACGCACGCAGAACATCTTGTGCACACGTTAAAACCCGTTCCGCTTTTCGGAAGAGTAGGCCATTGTGTGCCGGTGGGAACGGATGACAAAGTTGACAAAACTGCATACACGCGGGGACTGGATGGGAGGGGGGGGGGGGGGGGGGGGGAAGCACACGAGCGCTTATTCCAGTATCCTGGACATAACAGAATAAAATGAATGTTAAAAAAAAAGACCAGGTGGAAACAGCAACGTGTCTCGACTTGCCCGGCCCCCCCAAGCAGGCAGGCAGGCAGGTGTGGCCCCCTCACCTGTGGGGTTTCTCCCCCGCATGTCGCTGCATGTGCGCCCTCAGGTGGTACACCTGCGTGAAGGTAGCAGTGCAGAAGGGGCAGGAGAAAGGTCGCTCCCCAGAATGCAACAGCACGTGACGCTTCAGTTTACAGGGCCGGTTAAAGCTGGCTCCGCATTCGTCGCACTTGTTGCGTTTCTCGTCGTCCACAGTGTCTTCCCCATTGGCTTCTGCCGCGTGTTTCGCCTGAGAGAGGCACATAGGAGTGACCGTTATAAAACAACGACCAGTCATCCCTTTTTTTTACAAATTTTTTTATTTCTCTCGTTCTTTTTTCCTTTGCTTTGTTAGAGCTCTGAAGCTGGATGGAGTATGGCGCGTGCGTGTGTGTGCGTGTGCACGCACACGCACACACACACGCACACACACACGCACACACAAAGTCACACACACACACAAAGTCACACACACAACCTCCTCCCCCCCCCCCAACACAAAATACACCTCCCCACACAACAACACACACACCATACATACAACCTCCACACACACACACACCATACACACAACTTCTCCCCCCCCCCTCCCCCCCCCCCCCCCCCCCCCCACACACACCATACACACACACCTCCTCCACACACACACACATACACACAACCTCCTCCACACACACACACACACACATACACACAACCTCCTCCACACACACACACACACACATACACACAACCTCCTCCACACACACACACACCATACACACAACCTTCTCCCCACACACACACACACCATACACACAACCTCCTCCCCACACACACACACAACCATACACACAACCTCCTCCACACACACACACACCATAAAACACAACCTCCTCCACACACACACACACCATAAAACACAACCTTTCCCCCACACACACACACCATACACACAACCTCCCCCCACACACACACACACCATACACACAACCTTCTCCCCACACACACACATACACACAACCTCCTCCACACACACACACACACCATACACACAACCCCCTCCACACACACACACACACCATACATACAACCTCCACACACACACAAACCATACACACAACCTTCTCCCCCCCCCCCCCCCCCCACACACACACACACCATACACACAACCTCCTCCACACACACAAACATACACACAACCTCCTCCACACACACACACACACCATACACACAACCTCCTCCCCACACACACACACACCATACACACAACCTTCTCCCCACACACACACATACACACAACCTCCTCCACACACACACACACCACACACACAACCTCCTCCACACACACACACACCCATACACACAACCTTCTCCCCACACACTCACACCATACACACAACCTCCTCCCCACACACACACACATACACACCATACACAAACCTCCTCCCACACACACACACACCATACACACAACCTCCTCCCCACACACACACACCATACACACAACCTCCTCCACACACACACACACACACCATACACACAACCTTCTCCCCACACACACACACACACCATACACACAACCTCCTCCACACACACACACCATACACACAACCTCCTCCACACACACACACACACACACACACCATACACACAACCTTCTCCCCACACACACACACACAACCATACACACAACCTCCTCCACACACCCCACACACACACCATACACACAACCTCCTCCACACACACACACACCATACACACAACCTTCTCTCCACACACACACACACCATACACACACCCTCCTCCACACACACACACACCATACACACAACCTCCTCCACACACACACACACACACCATACACACAACCTTCTCCCCACACACACACACCAGACATACACACACACACTCACTCACACACTCATTCACTCACACGCTCCCTCCCTCCCTCACTCACACACTCATTCACTCACACGCTCCCTCCCTCACTCACACGCTCCCTCCCTCACTCACTCACACACTCAGTCACTCACACGCTCCCTCACTCACACACTCATTCACTCACACACTCACTCGCACGCTCCCTCCCTCACTCACTCACTCACTCGCACGCTCCCTCCCTCCCTCGCTCACTCTATGTCGCTTGTAGGCGCTCCACCAGCCGAACACTCTGCTACAGTCCTCACACTGGTATGGCCTCCCCCCTGTGTGACCCTTCATGTGCTTACGCAAGTGATGCGCATTGTTAAACGTCGCATCACACTCATCGCACTTGAACACATTTTCCCCGCGATGCGTCATCACATGGTCTCGCAGATACGTCTGACGACTGAACGCCGCCCCGCACTCGTCGCAGATAAACAACCGCTTGCCGCTGTGAGTGCGCATGTGTCGCTTCAGGTTACACGCTTCCAAGAAAGACGCGCCACATTCCGAACACAGGTGCGGCCGATCCTGTTTATGCGTGACCATGTGACGACGGAGGTTGCGCGGCTCCACAAAAGCCGCATCACATTTGCCGCAGGTGAAGGGTTTGTCTCCCTTGTGGCGCTGTAGGTGGAGCTTCAGGTTGTGCTCCCGGAGAAAGGTGGCGCCACATTCTGTGCAGACGTAAGGCTCGCGGTCCTGTTTGAGTTTCTTCTCCGGCTTTTCTTTCCGGGGTCGATCTTTCCGTGGCGTGCTGTCTTTCCGGTTCCTGGGCTTCTTGGGTTTCTCCGCCTGAGCCTGCACACCAAGTCTGGGGTATAGGCATTCAGTGGTCAGTGGTGGTCAGTGGTGGTGGTGAACCCCTTCACTGCCCAGCACTGCAAGTCAGTGCACCCGCACTATAGGCCGGGCAATAACATTCTCATGTACCACTTGCTACGTTCATGTCCCTCTTACTCAGCAATTACTACATGAATCATCCTGATAGTCTACCCAATGACAGTATATATATCGTAGATTACTTCGAGGCAAGCTCGAATTATTTAGCTTGATATTTCAATGCGAAAATATATTTCAAATGTTAAAAAAATCGACAAAAAATACACTTTCCTCATCACCACTTTCATTCCGAGTACCCACCATCTCAGTAACGTCAAACATAAGTCGAGGCCGAATCTCATTCTTTTTTTTTAATGCACGATCTCCTGAATCATACACGATCGTTTTCATCACTGTTAGGTAAATCTAGTTTTATTTGGCACTTTTTCCGCTGTTTTAAGTTATTGATACCTTCAACAATAAGTGTCAGCCATTTTGAACAAGAACTGCCTAAGCAGTCATGTATAAAAACACAAAATACGAGCTAAAAAACGATCGTTTTTGCCACGATTTTTGCAGCTAGATGTTGCCAAGCAACAGGAGAGTGATCTCCACTAATTTTGGAGTTCTTTCCCTTTACCTGTAGTCAAGGATGCTGGCTTGTTTACTTCCGTTCGACATCCCGGAAATTTTCTGGGTTATAGGTGTACAGGGTGCACGTTTAGCCCCAGAAAATTTCCGGGGTCTAGTGGTTAATCCATGCAGGAATTTAGAGGTAGAGGATGTTCCATACATATTCCACCACATAAAAATACGTAGCACGATTCTTCCAAGTTCTGAGTAGCATGTTTGAACAGACAGGAAAGAAAAAACAAATCTTTTTCAAAAAGATCGTGTTCTGCCCTGTGGGGATGCTGGGGGCCTGTTGGCATAAATAGCATCCCCTCCTTCTGGGAGGTCTGGGCTAGGAATTCCCTCTTTTCTATCCCTCTCCTTGTTTCTACCTTGTTCTTTATTTTTCCTAACACCTCCTTCTTGTCTGTTTTCTGCCTTCTTGGTCCATTCTCCTGCCTTTTTTTCCAGAGAGACTTAAAAGATACCAGTTGTCTCCCATGCCAAAGTCAGATGCGCCTGATAGGACAGACAACAAATAGGTCCTGTCTGAGAGTTCGAAGAAGAAGAAGAAGGAGAAGAAGAAGAAGAAGAAGAAGAAGAGGAGGAAGAAGAAGAAGAAGAAGAAGAAGAAGAAGAAGAGGAAGAAGAAGAACAAGAACAAGAAGAGGAAGAAGAAGAAGAAGAAGAAGAAGAAGAAGAACAAGAAGAGGACGAAGAAGAAGAAGAGGATGAAGAAGAGGACAAAGAAGAAGAAGAAGAAGAAGAAGAGGACGAAGAAGAAGAAGAAGAAGAGGATGAAGAAGAAGAAGAAGAAGAAGAAGAAGAAGAAGAAGAAAAGGAAGAAGAAGAAGAGATGGAATCTGATCAAGGAAAACACCAAGAGTACAAACAGGTATAGAAGCAGGAATGTCAGATTCATTCAACTGCATGGATTGTGGGGGAGAACCACAGTTAAGGCGATGTTTGGGAGGAAGAAAAACTCATCATGTTCTGCCTCGTCATCACACACATGGTGGGGAGGGAAGGAGGGAGGGAGTGGGGGAGCGACGTGTGGACCAGCACATCAACTGACCAGACCCGACTTCTTTCTCCTCTGACACCTGGAGGAGTCAGTCACTGCAACACACCGCACTGAACTTTTCTTCAGGCCCTGACTCCGGGACAAGTACAACCTGGCGGAGCCCACCCCTCTCTCCACGGAGTAGGATGCATGCTAGGCATGTTAGTGACATCCATACCTCCCCTCCCCCCGCCTATAGCTGGCCTGGCCTGATGATTTCACTACTGCACTGCCTGACTGTTGTTGGCCATTCCACAGCTTGATTAATTAACACAGTAGGGGAAGACTATAAACCGAGACCCGGAGAGCCAACACACGCAGAACATTGTGCACACGTTAAATCCTGTTCCGCTGTTCATAAGAGTAGGCTAGTGTGTGCCAGTGGGAACAGATGACAAAATTTACAAAACTGCATACACACGGGGACTGAATGTAAAAAAGCACGTAAGTGCTTATTCCATTATCCTCGATATAAAAGAATAAAAAGAATTAAATAAAAAAATTCACACACAACATGCACTCTGGCATCGCTCACTGGGGGACTGGAAACACACTCTGGAGGGGAAGTGCACGTCTATATATATATATATATGAACGCTTCCAAACATCTTGCCACACTCCAGCTTCACAGCACTTTCTTTTCTCGCTGGAAGGAGAGAGTGCAGGTTGTTATTTACAGCTACAGAGATTCAAATCCGATCGAGGGGTGGGGGAGGGACAGCCTGGGGTTTAGAGCATCGCGCTCATGGCCCAACGGTGAGTTTCAACAGAATTTTGCTAGGGACATCTCTCTCGATGCCATGGGTTCTTTTATGTGCGATGAAAATGTTTAGCGCCTCGGTTTATCATCTCATCCAAAAGACTAGCACCTGGACCCCCGCTGACGTCCAGCGTACAAGGGAAAAGGTGGTGTTCAGAGAGGGGTGGAACCCACAACCTCTCCTTTCCTGGAAAGGCACGTCAGCTGTGAAGCCCCGTCATTCATGCCTCCAGCAGCGGGTGTTTTTCAACACGTCCTGGAAAAAGAATGGGGAGCACAGCCTGTCCACCCTCAGAAGTAACCCACTCCCAAGGTCTCACAAGACCAGTCAGAAACCCTTCCTACCAGCTTGTACTCAATCATAATCAACCCCTTCATTCAGGGCTACCTCCTCGTCCTGCAGTCTTTCCAAGAAAACGCACGCACGCACACACACACTCACGCATGCACACACACACACACACACACCCATGCACACACAAAACACAAGCACACACACACACACACGCACGTACATGCGCACGCGCACACACACACACCCCACCTTCAAGCAAACTGTGAGAAAGGTGTCACACTCACTGTGTCTTTGTCATTTTCCTCCTGAAACGGTTTCACTAAATGTTCCTGAAATGTTTCATCTGAAAAAAGCTTGGAAGGCTCTTCCTGAAATTGACCACATCGTGAGAAAATTCAGAAAACTAACTGACTGTCTGTCTTTCTGTCTGTGTGTGTGTGTGTCTGTTTGTGTGTGTGTGTCTGTCTGTGTGTGTGTGTCTGTCTGTGTGTGTGTCTGTCTGTGTGTGTCTGTGCGTGTGCCTGTCTGTGTGTGTGTCTGTCTGTGTGTGTCTGTCTGTGTGTGTCTGTCTGTCTGTGACTGTCTCTGTGTGTCTGTCTCTGTCTGTGTCTGTCTGTGTGTGTGTCTGTCTGTGTGTGTGTCTGTCTGTGTGTGTGTGTGTGTGTGTCTGTCTGCATGATCTCTTGGAGTCAACTCAACTGTCTCCATCGCCACTGTCGTGGGTAGGGGCTAGCTAGCTCCACGCAATGCCAGCACCAGGGTGCTCCATCTTTCTCTCTGTCTCTGCCGAGGTCTACCGTCTCCTGTAGCCCTCCCTCCCAGACCACTGACTGACCTCAGCGATGCTGGCAATGTAGGATGTTGGTGGTCTGCCTCTTTTTTCCTTTCTGCCCTCAACCTTGCCTTGGACAACTGTCGTCCTCAGAGTTGTCTGTGTGTTTCTGTTTGTAAACAGTACTGCGTAAAAGAAAGCAAGCTAGCTACTACCACAGTGCCGAACAGTCTCTGGGTATTGAAATACTGCAAAAAGGCAGACAATCTTCATGGGGTCCCACCCCCCTTTCCTTTTCATGCGAGAATTCTTTCTGCGGTTCACACAGGGACTTTGCATAATTATATGCAACCGTCTACCCACCACTCAGGTAGCCGCATTCCATCTTCAAGGATCATGTCTGAACACACCACCAGTGCCCATGACTTTTTTTTTTTTTTTCTCCAGTGTTGTCATCCATTCCTACTGCCATGTAATGGCTGCCGGGCCTGGGGATGGAACGGGACGGGACAGCACAGCCTGGTGGTTAGAGTCATGATGTATTCGTCATTGGCTGACCCGGGTTGGATTCTTGTTCAAGAGGATTTTTCCTCTGGAGTTAACATCAGTGCCAACTCCACTCCCCCTAAAAGTCCTTTGGATGAGACTATAAACCGAGGTCCTGTGTGCGAACGCACGCAGAACATCTTGTGCACACGTTAAAACCCCTTCCGCTTTTCGGAAGAGTAGGCTAGTGTGTGCCAGTGGGAACGGATGACAAAATTTCCAAAACTGCATACACACGGAGACTGGATGAAAAAAAGCACACGAGTGTTTATTCCATTATCCTCGAAATAAAAGAATAAATTTTTTTTAAGTACTCTTACGAAAGGCAGAACGGGTTTAAACATGCATGCAAGATGTTTTCAGTGTGTTCATACAAGGGACCTCGGTTTACAGACTCATCCAAAACATTTTCAGGGGAGTGGAATGGGTACTGGTGTTAACCCCTGGGAAAAATCGCTTCGAACAGGCATCTTAGTGGTGGCTTGCACACACACACACACACACACACACACACACACACACACACACACAGTCAGCCCTCTAACCACTAAGCTACCCCCCACCCGCTTTCCAGGATTTTTCACCTCACTCTTTTCTTTTTCTAAGGACCTTCTTCAATGCACAACTGTTACATGAATAGATTTAGACAAGGTTCAACAAATTCCACGTCAAAAACTAAAACAAACCATTTACAACCCTTTTTTTTTGTTTGTTCTTTAACCATCTTCTTTGTAACAGAATCACTAATAATTTTTGCTACAGTTCTCCACAAATGAATGCAAGAACAGTATAAGACCCAAAGCATAGTAGAAGTAGAACACTACAAACTATCTCTCTCACCCCCCCCCCCCCCTCAACACACAGACAGACAGACACACACAAACACACATCACACACTCTCCCTACACACCAACCTTTTGTTGCTGCGTGTTAGCGTCTTTCAGCGAATCCACAGCTGTCATCTTCCTGCCAGAGGTCTGGTCCACTTCACCGTAATCCACCATCACCCATCGCTGAGACTGCATCTTGGACAAACTCCCTCCAGCCCCAGGACCCACCGACGACTGAGAAGATGAGTACAGCTCTGGCGGATACTGTTGTTGCTGTTGTTGTTGTTGTTGTTGTTGTTGCTGGTGGTGGTGGTGGTGGGAGGGGTCTGGGCGGGAAGCCACCATCATGTGGGGGGGGTGGTCGTCATGGTTGTGGAGGCTGGACGTAGAAGAGGAGGAGGGGCGCTGTCGGTGCTGGTCAGAAACTGGGCCCTGTTACCACACAGTCAACGTGGGCCCTGTTACCACACAGTCAACGTGGGCCCTGTTACCACACAGTCAACATGGGCCCTGTTACCACACAGTGAACGTGGGCCCTGTTACCACACAGTCAACGTGGGCCCTGTTACCACACAGTCAACATGGGCCCTGTTACCACACAGTGAACGTGATTTCATTGTTTTTTGTTGTTTTTTAAAACATGCATTATGTACTTGATATAAAAGCACTCATGAGCTCATATTTTATCATTAATTATGAATGATGCGCTAGGTCAGATGAGAGAAACTGGACTTAGCTGTGTTGATTGATATTATATCACTCCAGCATGATAAATCAATGTAGATAATGTTTATTGATATAATATCATGTCACTCTAAGTCTAACATAATAAATCAATGTAAATAAAGTTACAAGAATGCATTGTTTCTAATTTGAGATTACAAGAATGCATTGTTTCTAATTTGAGATGATGTGTTTTTTCAATTTGATCTTAAATTGCTACCCTTTCATGATTTGTGCTTTTGAGGGGTGTGGTTTCCATGTCACAACCAAACGGTCTCCATGTCACAACCATAATATATCATATAAAATGATAAATCAGTATGAATAATGTTACAAGAATGCATTGTTTCCAATTTAAGTTGGTGTGTTTTGTTTAAATGTATGTTTAAATTACTACACTTCCATGATTTGTGATTTTGAGGGGTGTGGTTTCCATGTCACAACCAAACGGTTTCTATGTCACAACCGCAACATATTACTTTTTTAACGTATTAATTTGAAATAGCTTCCATTCTTTTGTAAAGAAAATTGTTGTTTTATTGATATGATTCTGTGGATAAAGTTTAGGCTAATTTGTGGTGCTTCCTGTGGTCACTAGCAAAAAAACAACAACTTTAAATCTGGGCGTACAAAACTGTCTTAGAGTGTCATTAGAAATATAGCCAAAAATATGCTTTGTCAGTGATTGTCATACTTCCAAATGTTAGATTTGTTTTATAAATGAAAACAACAGCATTTAGGAGTGTTTTTTGTTTGATATTCTGAGTACAAAGATTTATTTATGCTACTTTTGGTTTCCATGTCACAACCGCAACACGGCTAAAAATAGAACTTTAATTCATCAAATACTAGGAAACCAATTAATATTTCATAATTTTTTCAAAACAATGCATATTATGACAGAGTACTCTAAAATATGACAAAAAGGCATAAACTTCCAATGACATTTATTTTTCAAGGTCTATGTCACAAAAACCTCACATGTTTCTGAGAATAACCCATATATATATATCATCCTATCAGTATAGATTTATATATATATATCATCCTATCAGTATAGATTTATATATATATATATATATCATCCTATCAGTATAGATATATATATATATCATCCTATCAGTATACATTTATATATATATATCATCCTATCAGTATACATTTATATATATATATCATCCTATCAGTATACATTTATATATATATCATCCTATCAGTATAGATTTATATATATACATCATCCTATCAGTATAGATTTATATATATATATATCATCCTATCAGTATAGATTTATATATATATATCATCCTATCAGTATAGATTTTTATATATATATCATCCTATCAGTATAGATTTATATATATATATATATCATCCTATCAGTATAGATTTATATATATATATATCATCCTATCAGTATAGATTTATATATATATACATCATCCTATCAGTATAGACTTATATATACATCATCCTATCAGTATAGACTTATATATATATCATCCTATCAGTATAGACTTATATATATATCATCCTATCAGTATAGACTTATATATACATCATCCTATCAGTATAGACTTATATATATATCATCCTATCAGTATAGACTTATATATACATCATCCTATCAGTATAGACTTATATATATATCATCCTATCAGTATAGACTTATATATATACATCATCCTATCAGTATAGACTTATATATATATCATCCTATCAGTATAGACTTATATATACATCATCCTATCAGTATAGACTTATATATATATCATCCTATCAGTATAGACTTATATATTCATCATCCTATCAGTATAGACTTATATATATATCATACTATCAGTATAGACTTATATATACATCATCCTATCAGTATAGACTTATATATATATATCATCCTATCAGTATAGACTTATATATATATCATCCCATCCCCACTTTCTGGACACACTCTGCTCTCCCTCTCTTTGTTTCCGCCTTGTTCCTTCTCTTCCTGTCATCACCTCCCCTTGTCTAACTTTCCGCCTTCCTGGTCCAGTCTCCTGTCTCTCACAATGACTTAACATACAACAACAGTCTCCTGTCTCTCACAATGACTTAACATATAACAACAGTCTCCTGTCTCTCACAATGACTTAACATACAACAACAGTCTCCTGTCTCTCACAATGACTTAACATATAACAACAGTCTCCTGTCTCTCACAATGACTTAACATACAACAACAGTCTCCTGTCTCTCACAATGACTTAACATACAACAACAGTCTCCTGTCTCTCACAATGACTTAACATACAACAACAGTCTCCTGTCTCTCACAATGACTTAACATACAACAACAGTCTCCTGTCTCTCACAATGACTTAACATACAACAACAGTCTCCTGTCTCTCACAATGACTTAACATATAACAACAGTCTCCTGTCTCTCACAATGACTTAACATACAACAACAGTCTCCTGTCTCTCACAATGACTTAACATATAACAACAGTCTCCTGTCTCTCACAATGACTTAACATATAACAACAGTCTCCTGTCTCTCACAATGACTTAACATATAACAACAGTCTCCTGTCTCTCACAATGACTTAACATATAACAACAGTCTCCTGTCTCTCACAATGACTTAACATATAACAACAGTCTCCTGTCTCTCACAATGACTTAACATATAACAACAGTCTCCTGTCTCTCACAATGACTTAACATATAACAACAGTCTCCTGTCTCTCACAATGACTTAACATACAACAACAGTCTCCTGTCTCTCACAATGACTTAACATATAACAACAGTCTCCTGTCTCTCACAATGACTTAACATATAACAACAGTCTCCTGTCTCTCACAATGACTTAACATATAACAACAGTCTCCTGTCTCTCACAATGACTTAACATATAACAACGGTCTCCCACGCCAAAGTCAGATGTGCTGGGTCTGACTTGTCCGGCACTATACGGCAGCATAACACATTTTCACTCATGTTAGACAACAACAGTCGCTGCCTAAGAGTTTGACAAAGAAAACGAAGAAAGCCACATCTTCATGAACCCACAGGATTAAAGTCAAACAGTCTTATTAACCCCTTGGCTGCAGTGTCTGTCTGAGTGAGACAGTAAGCCGAGGTCCTGTGCGGGCACACGTTTCAGCCCAACGAAGCTTTGACAGAAGAGTAGAGAGCATCAGTGAGCCACACAATGGACGACACCAGCATGCCCAGCATGCATCCTGTACTGGAAAGGGATGGGCTCCACTAGGTTCAACTAGCCCACACCACACAGCCTGGAAACTTCGGTGCAAAGCCCCAATGACTCCTCGGGGAGTTAAGGCATCAATCAATCAATCAATCAATCAATCAAACAATAAAATCTCAAGCAAACAGAAAGTATGTATTCATTAGTAAAAGGTTTTCTCTTCATACCACGGAGGTTTGCGGCTGGGTATACTGATACTGGTCTAGATGTACGAGGTCAGGGGGTCGTTCCGATATGGGTACTGGCATGGGAGGTCTTTGGTGATGAGCCACACCTAAACAAACATTTTTTTCAAAATTAGAACAAGACAAAAATATCAATTAGAGTCGGGTGGGGAGGGGCTCTTTATTGTTTCAAATTGCTTTTGGCAATTATAAAAGACACATAAATACATGTGTTAGTGCACACACCACACACACACACCACACATACACGCACGCACACAAGCACACACACACACGCACGCACGCAAGCACACGCATGCTTGCTCACGCACACACACACACACGCATGCACAGTGACACACACACACACACAATTTTAACTTTAAAGATTTCTGTTTAAGATTTAAAGATTTGATTACGGCTGAATTTAAATTACTTTCTGTGATAAAATGTTTTTATGTTTATTGTTCTTATATCAATGACCTGTAACCCCCATGACTTTCTCTGTTTATTGAGATAATAAAGTATTGGTACATACACACACACTCACTCACTCACTCACACACACTCACACACATACACACACTCACACACATACACACAAACACACGGGACGGGACAGCCTAGTGGTTAGAACATTGCGCTCGCAATCTGACGACCCGGGTTCAATTCCTGTTCAAGGGGATAGTTTCCCCTGGAGTTAACATCAGTGCAGACTCCACTCTCCCCAAAAGTCCTTCGGATGAGACTATAAACCTAGGTCCCGTGTGCAAACGCACGCAGAACATCTTGCGCACATGTTAAATCCTGTTCCGCTTTTCGTAAGAGTAGGCCATTGTGTGCTGGTGGGAACAGATGACAGAATTTACAAAACCACATACACACGGGGACTGGATGCAAAAAAGCACATAAGTGCTTATTCAATTATCCTTGATGTAATAAAATAAAATAAACAAAAAAATAACACACACGCACACACATACCAGGTGCACTGTATCCTCTGTTGCCCAGCACTTGCACTACATAGTTGTTGTGATTATCTGAAATAACATATTATTACATCCAGCATTATTATGATTATCCTCCGCAGTAACATCACAGCACCTGTTCCAAGCCTGGCTGGACACTAGCCAGATACCAGTTATTTGGAAAACTTCCAATGTAATACCTCTTCCAAAGAAACCAAATCCTTCTCGGCCCAACGATTTCAGACCTGTAGCCCTCACATCACTTGTGATGAAAACATTAGAAAAGATCATAAAATCTCTCATTCTTTCTGCTACAGAGAAAAACCTTGACCCACTACAGTTTGCCTACAGGACAGGACGAGGTGTCGAAGATGCCAAACTATTCATTTTGAACAAGTTGTACAACCACTAGAGGCACCTGACTCTCATGCTAGAATATTGTTTGCTGACTTTAGTTCAGCTTTCAATACAATGCAGCCTCGTGTTCTTGTTCACAAAATACTTTCAAAATTTGATGTAGACTATCAACTTGTTCGTTGGCTGATTGAATTTTTAACTAACAGACTGCAGCGGGTTTTTGCCAATAACATATCTTCATCGGTAAGATTTACCTGTACGGGTTCTCCACAGGGATGCGTTCTCTCACCCCTTCTGTACATTCTATACACAGATGATTGCAGAAGCAGCTATGAAAATTCCTTTCTTGTAAAATTTGCCGATGACAGTGCTCTTTTGTCTCTCTTATCTGGATCTGTCCAAAACCATGGTCTAGCCCTCACTGATTTCATCAATTGGTGTGATGAGGCATATCTGGAGCTAAATGTTTCTAAAGATCTTCCTATCGATTTCAGAAGATCGGGTCACACTTCTGAGCATGTTACCATCCATAGTCAAGAAGTTGAAAATGTTTCGAAGTACAAGTATCTGGGAACTATTTTTGATGACAAACTAAACTGGGATGCTAACACTGACGCTATTGTCAAAAAGGGACAACAACGTATGTATTTTCTGAGGAAGCTTAACTCATTTTTTGTTGACAAAAAGATTCTTTCTTTGTTCTACAAGTCCTACATAGAGAGTGTTCTAAGTTTTGCTTTCATCTGTTGGTACAACAACCTTAGTGTTAAAAGCAAGAATAGTCTTCGGAGAATTGTCAGAATCTGCTAACAAATAATTGGAGAAGAACAAAGAGATCTCAAGCCGTACTGCGATCAGCAGCTTGTGCGCAAAGCGACTGCCATCTTGGCTGATCCATCCCATGCTATGTCTTCGGAATTTCAGTTATTGCCTTCAGGACGCTGCTTTCGGTGCTCCAACAGTAAAACAAATAGAAAAAGAAATTCCTTTGTTCCAGTAGTCATTCGAATTTTAAATTCAAAACAGTACTGACCAAACAGTTTTACATTCTCTGATATACCACCCTGATTGTCAAGTGCGTGTGTGCGTGGGTGCGTGTGTGTGTGTGTGGTAATGAAAATAAGTACTCCTGTATCTTGCTTTTGGCTTTCAAGAATTTCTAAATTGTGTGTGTGGTGTGTTTTTTGTGTGTGTGTGTGTGGGTGTGTGTTTATGTCTTTACTAGATAATGGTCATTATGGTGCGCGGGTGCACCTGTGTGTGTGTGTATGTGTGATAAAACTGTGTTCATATATTGGTGTGTGTATGTATGGGTGTGCGCGTGTGTGTGAATGTGCACGTGCGTGCACGCACAAAAAAAATTGTTATTTCTTTTCCAATCAATGGTATTTACAATATTGTATTCCTGCATTGGTGTGTGTGTACGCGGTGCATGTGTGTGCGCGCACCACCTGGGTTTGTGTGTGATCATTTTTCAAAGCTATCTTGGAATGTTTATAACAATCTGAAATGTGTTTTTCTTGTGTCTTGTGAGATAATAATAGGTATCAATGTGCCTGTCAGTATTGTAATTGCCCTTCATGGGATGATTAAAGTGTTTTTGACTTGACTTGACTTGATCCTCAACAACATCACAATGTAAACACACACACACACACACACTCACCCTCACTCTCTCTCTCACACACACACTCTCACCCTCACTCTCTCACACACACACACACACACTCTCACCCTCACTCTCTCAGACATACACACACTCTCTCTCTCTCCTCACACTCACTCTCTCTCTCTCTCTCTCTCTCTCTCTCTCCCACACACATACTCTCTCTCTCCCACACACACACTCTCTCTCTCTCTCACCCTCACACACTCTCTCTCTCTCTCTCACACACACTCTCTCTCTCTCACACACACACACACACCCCCCCCCCCCCCCCCCCACACACACACCCTCTCTCTCTCTCGCTCTCTCTCTCCCACACACACACTCTCTCTCTCTCTCTCCCACACACACACAAGATTCAAGATTAAATTTCGTTCACCCATTTTGGGGTATGGAGGATTACAAACAAACTCAACAGGAGAATAAACCTAACAGCAATACACCCCAAAATAATGTCAATACTAACAGGAACTGAAAAGCAAGAGTTCATCGCAAAATGATATGCAAACAGTATCAAAGACTCAAGACTATTTTTAAAGTATACACATTTCTTTAAAAGACACAACCTACACTTGTGAAAGACAATTGAAATTTCAAGAAATACCTGCAAAACATGAATTTTGAGAGACACAGGAGAACTTTTCGAGATTTGCATTTCATTAGCGTACAAAAGTTATAACTGGACATGGGCTGAAGAAAATGTCGGGGAATGAAATCTTGTCATAAATGTTTGAAGTGAGGACACACCATGATAAAATGGAATTCATCCCCTAAAACAGACATATTGCATTTTGAACATATTCTTTCTTACATTGGTATATTATGGAAACGTCCAACCTCAATAGGAAGCTTGTGAAAGCTACAACGAAATTTCATAAGAGCGTAAACATATACATCTGGTAGACAAGTTACATATTTCCATACCAAAATCGATCTTATAGTTTTTATTATAAAGGCATCTACTATTATTTCCACAGCTCAGTTCTCCATTCATTAACAAAATTTTCTATTAAGAAGGCTTTGATATGTGAACTTGTGGAATACTTGAACAAAACTGTCTCTCCCACAAACAGTCAAATCCCCTTTGTACTAGTTAAAATATTTTGTATCTTATTTAGCCATGATGACTGAATCAAAGATTTGTCATGTAAATCTTTCATCATCTGATAAACATTTGAAGATAGCTTTTCAGACTGGATGTCAAGCAGCTGCATCAAAAATGAACCATTCAAAATGAGACCAAAATAGACAAGGGATATCTTCCTGTTTCTCCATATACTAGCGAAGTAAACACACACCACACACAAACACTCTCTCTCTCACCCTCACACACACACTCTCTCTCTCTCTCACCCTCTCTCTCTCTCTCTCACCCTCTCTCTCTCTCACATACACACACACTCTCTCTCTCTCACATACACACACACTCTCTCTCACACATACACACACACACTCTCTCTCTCACACACACACACGCACATATCAAGAGGTCTGTCCGCTGGCCTCAGCTGACACATCCTGACTTCAGAGCAGCTCTTCTTTTTTTTCTTTTTCTTCTTCTCAAAACAGGATGCACACTGGGCAGGTTCATGTTTTTGTAACCCACAGGACACTGACAAGAAATGATGAGATCTTTAACATGTGTATTTGATCTTCAGCATGTACATATGTACACAAAGGGAATGACAGCAAAAGTAGTTGTGGACTTGGAAGATGGCCTGGGCAGGAGACACAACAAGTGCCCCGGTGCCTTCACTCACCGGCTGCTGCTGCTGCTGCTGCTGCTGCCCAGCCCTGACCCCAGGAGGACTACAGGGATGGACGTCCAACAGTCTGACTCTGAACCAACAGCAGCAATCTACCCCCTAAACATCACAACACGCTTCCATCTCTTCTTCTCTCTTTTCTTTGACGAAACATTGCGTAAACTAGGGCCAGGATAAGTTAGTGGTCGGAGCGTTGCACTCGCAATCTGACAGCCCCGGGATCAAGCCACCCCTGAGACGCCTGTTCACAGGGACTTTCTTCCCCTGAAGTTAACATCTCTACCGACTCCAGTCCACTGGCCCCTCCCCGAGAGTCCTTCAGATGAGGCTATAAACCAAGGCCCCGTGTGCGAACACATGCAG
>CM054164.1:9686019-9711019 GCA_028751875.1 Rapana venosa
GGGGGGGGCCAGGGGACTGGAGTCGGTAGAAGGTTAACTTCAGGGAAGAAAGTCCTGTGAACAGGCGTCTCGGGGGTGGCTTGATCCCGGGGCTGTCAGATTGCGAGTGCAACGCTCCGACCACTAGCTTATCCTGGCCCTAGTTTACGCAGTGTTTCGTCAAAGAAAAGAGAGAAGAAGAGATGGAAGCGTGTTGTGATGTTTAGGGGGTAGATTGCTGCTGTTGGTTCAGAGTCAGACTGTTGGACGTCCATCCCTGTAGTCCTCCTGGGGTCAGGGCTGGGCAGCAGCAGCAGCAGCCGGTGAGTGAAGGCACCGGGGCACTTGTTGTGTCTCCTGCCCAGGCCATCTTCCAAGTCCAGAACTACTTTTGCTGTCATTCCCTTTGTGTACATATGTACATGCTGAAGATCAAATACACATGTTAAAGATCCCATCATTGCTTGTCAGTGTCCTGTGGGTTACAAAAACATGAACCTGCCCAGTGTGCATCCTGTTTTGAGAAGAAGAAAAAGAAGAGCTGCTCTGAAGCCAGGATGTGTCAGCTGAGGCCAGCGGACAGACCTCTTGATGTGTGTGTGTGTGTGTTTTGTGTGTGTGTGTGTGTGTGGTGTGTGTGTGTCTATGTGTGTGTGTGTGAGAGAGAGAGTGTGTGTGTATGTGAGAGAGAGAGAGGGTGAGAGAGAGAGAGCGAGGGTGAGAGAGAGAGAGAGTGTGTGTGTGAGGGTGTGAGAGAGAGTGTTTGTGTGTGGTGTGTGTTTACTTCGCTAGTATATGGGAGAAACAGGAAGATATCCCTTGTCTATTTTGGTCTCATTTTGATGGTTCATTTTTGATGCAGCTGCTTGACATCCAGTCTGAAAAGCTGTCTTCAAATGTTTATCAGATGATGAAAGATTTACATGACAAATCTTTGATTCAGTCATCATGGCTAAATAAGATACAAAATATTTTAACTAGTACAAAGGGGATTTGACTGTTTGTAGGAGAGACAGTTTTGTTCAAGTATTCCACAAGTTCACATATCAAAGCCTTCTTAATAGAAAATTTTGTTAATGAATGGAGAACTGAGCTGTGGAAATAATAGTAGATGCCTTTATAATAAAAACTATAAGATCGATTTTGGTATTATGGAAATATGTAACTTGTCTACCAGATGTATATGTTTATGCTCTTATGAAATTTCGTTGTAGCTTTCACAAGCTTCCTATTGAGGTTGGACGTTTCCATAATATACCAATGTAAGAAAGAATATGTTCAAAATGCAATATGTCTGTTTTAGGGGATGAATTCCATTTTATCATGGTGTGTCCTCACTCCAAACATTTATGACAAGATTTCATTCCCCGACATTTTCTTCAGCCCATGTCCAGTTATAACTTTTGTACGCTAATGAAATGCAAATCTCGAAAAGTTCTCCTGTGTCTCTCAAAATTCATGTTTTGCAGGTATTTCTTGAAATTTCAATTGTCTTTCACAAGTGTAGTTGTGTCTTTTAAGAAATGTGTATACTTTAAAAATAGTCTTGATTTCTTTGATACTGTTTGCATATCATTTTGCGATGAACTCTTGCTTTTCAGTTCCTGTTAGTATTGACTTTTATTTTGGGGTGTATTGCGGGTTAGGTTTATTCTCCTGTTGAGTTTGTTTGTAATCCTCCATACCCCAAAATGGGTGAACGAAATTAAATCTTGAATCTTGTGTTGTGTGGGAGAGAGAGAGAGAGGGGTGTGTGTGGGAGAGAGAGAGCGAGAGAGAGGAGAGGGTGTGTGTGTGGGGGGGGGGGGGGGGGGGGGGTGGGGGGAGAGTGTGTGTGGTGAGAGAAGAGAGAGAGTGTGTGAGGGTGAGGGGAGAGAGAGTGTGTTTTGTGGGAGAGAGAGAGTGTGTGTGTGGGAGGAGAGAGAGAGAGAGTGTGTGAGAGAGAGAGGGGAGTGTGTGTATGCTGAGAGGGTGAGGGTGGTGTGTGTGTGTGTGTGTGAGAGAGAGAGTGAGGGTGAGAGTGTGTGTGTGAGAGAGGGTGAGTGTGTGTGTGTGTTGTGTTTACATTGTGATGTTGTTGAGGATCAAGTCAAGTCAAGTCAAAAACACTTTAATCATCCCATGAAGGGAAATTACAATACTGACAGGCACATTGTACTTAATATCTCACAAGACAAAAGAAAAACACATTTCAGATTGTTATAAACATTCCAAGATAGTTTTGAAAATGATCACACAAAACCCAGTGGTGCGGCACACACATGCACCGGCATACACACACACCAATGCAGGAATACGATATTGTAAATACCATTGATTTAAAGAAATTTAACAATTTTTTTTGTGCATGCACGCACGTGCACATTCACACACCCCGCCCCACACCCATACATACACACACAATATATGAACACAGTTTTATCACACATACACACACACACAGGTGCACCCGCGCACCAAATGACATTATCTAGTAAGACAAAAAACCCCAACCCACACACACAACACACAAACCCCACCACACACACACACACACAAACACACAACACAATTTAGAAATCATTCTTGAAAGCCAAAAGCAAGATACAGGAGTACTTATTTTCCTTACCACCCACCCCCGCAACCCACGCACACACGCACTTGACAATCAGGGTGGTATATCAGAGAATGTAAAACTGTTTGGTTAGTACTGTTTTGAATTTAAAAATTCGAATGACTACTGGAACAAAGGAATTTCTTTTTCTATTTGTTTTACTGTTGGAGCACCAAAAGCGGCGTCCTGAAGGCAATAACTGAAATTCCGAAGACATAGCATGGGTTGATCAGCCAAGATGGCATTCGCTTTGCGCACAAGCTGCTGATCGCAGTACGGTTTGGGAGATCTCTTTGTTCTTCTCCAATTATTTGTTAGCAGATTCTGACAATTCTCCGAAGACTATTCTTGCTTTTAACACTAGGTTGTTGTACAAGAATGAAAGCAAAACTTAGAACACTCTCTATGTAGGACTTGTAGAACAAAGAAAGAATCTTTGTCAACAAAAAATGAGTTAAACTTCCTCAGAAAATACATCGTTGTTGTCCCCTTTTTGACAATAGCGTCATGTTAGCATCCCAGTTTAGTTTGTCATCAAAAATAGTTCCCAGATACTTGTACTTCGAACATTTTCAACTTCTTGAATGGATGGTAACATGCTCAGAAGTGTGACCCGATCTTCTGAAATCGATAGGAAGTCTTTAGAAACATTTGCTCCAGATATGCCTCTCACACCAATTGATGAAATCAGTGAGGGCTAGACCCTGGTTTTGGACAGATCCAGATAAGAGAGACAAAGAGACACTGTCATCGGCAAATTTTACAAGAAGGAATTTTCATAGCTGCTTCTGCAATCATCTGTGTATATATGTACCCGAAGGGGTGAGAGAACGCATCCCTGTGGAGAACCCGTACAGGTAAATCTTACGATGAAGATATGTTATTGGCAAAAACCCGCTGCAGTCTGTTAGTTAAAAATTCAATCAGCCAACGAACAAGTTGATAGTCTACATCAAATTTTGAAAGTTTTTTTGTGACAAGAACACGAGGCTGCAAATTTTATTGAAAGCTGATAAAGCAGCAAACAATATTCTAGCATGAGAGTCAGGTGCCTCTAGTGGTTGTACAACTTGTTCAAAAGAATAGTTTGGCATCTTCGACACCTCGTCTGTCCTGTAGGCAAACTGTAGTGGGTCAAGGTTTTTCTCTGTACAGAAAGAAAGAGAGATTTTTTGATCTTTTCTAAAGTTTTTTATCACAAAGGGTGTGGGGGGTACAGTCTGAAAACGTTTGGGGTGGAAAGGGTTGGTTTCTTTGGAAGAGGGATTACATTGGAAGTTTTCCAAATAATGGGATTTTGGGTATGTCCCCGCCGGGTTGGAAAAGGTCTGTGTTTAAAAGCGGGGAAACATAAAAAGCTGGTGTAATAATATTTATTTCAGTAAACACAACAAATATGTGTGCAAATGCCCGGGCAACAGGGATACATGCACCGGGATGTGTGGCGTTGTGTTTTTTTTTGTTTATTTTATTTTATTTCACAAAAGGGTTAATTGATAAGCATTATGTCTTTTTTTCATCAGTCCCCCCGGGGTTTTGGGTTTGGTAAATTCTGTCATTTCCCACCACCACAATGGGGCCCACTCTTACGAAAAGCGGAAAGGTTTAACATTGCCAAGATGTTCTGCGGGCGTTTGCACACGGGACCTAGGTTTATAGTCTCATCCGAAGGACTTTTGGGGAGAGTGGAGTCTGCACTGATGTTAACTCCGGGGGAAAACTTTCCCCTTGAACGGGAAAATTAAACCCCGGGTCGTCAGATTGCGAGCGCAATGTTTAACCACTAGGCTGTCCGTCCCGTGTGTTTGTGTGTATGTGTGTGAGTGTGTGTATGTGTGTGAGTGTGGTTGAGTGGGGTGAGTGAGGGGTGTGTGTATGTACCAATACTTTATTATCTCAATAAAAGAGAAAGTCATGGGGTTACAGGTCATTGATATAAGAACAATAACATAAAAACTTTTATCACAGAAAGTAATTTAAATTCAGCCGTAATCAAATCTTTAAATCTTAAACAGAATCTTTAAATTTTAAAAATTTTTGTGTGTGTGTGTGTCACTGTGCATGGGGTGTGTTTTGTGTGTGCGGAGCAAGCATGCGTGTGCTTGCGTGCGTGCGTGTGTGTGTGTGCTTGTGTGCGTGCGTGTATGTGTGTGTGTGTGTGTGTGTGTGCACTAACACATGTATTTATGTGTCTTTTATAATTCCCAAAAAGCAATTTGAAACAAAAAGAGCCCCTCCCCACCCGACTCTAATTGATTTTTTGTCTTGTTCTAATTTTAAAAAAAATTTTGTTTAGGTGTGGCTCATCCCCAAAAGGACCTCCCTTTGCCAGTACCCATATCGGAACGACCCCTGACCTCGTACATCTAGCCAGTATCAGTATACCCAGCCACAAACCTCCGGGGTTTATGAAGGAAAAAACCTTTTACTAATGATTACATACTTTCTGTTTGCTTGAGATTTTATTGTTTGATTGATTGATTGATTGATTGATTGATGCCTTAACTCCCCAGGAGTCATTGGGGCTTTGCACCGAAGTTTCCAGGCTGTGTGGTGTGGGCAGTTGAACCTAGTGGAGCCCATCCCTTTCCCAGGTACAGGATGCATGCTGGGCATGCTGGTGTCGTCCATTGTGTGGCTCACTGATGCTCTCTACTCTTCTGTCAAAGCTTCGTTGGGCTGAAGCGTGTGCCCGCACAGGACCTTTGGCTTACTGTCTCACTCAGACAGACACTACAGCCAAAGGGGGTTTAAAAAGACTGTTTGACTTTAATCCTGTGGGTTCTGAAGTGTGGCTTTCTTTCGTTTCTTTGTCAAACTCTTAGGCAGCGACTGTTGTTGTCTAACATGAGTGAAATGTGTTATGCTGCCGTATAGTGCCGGACAAGTCAAACCCCGCCATCTGACTTTGGCGTGGGAGACTGTTGTTATATGTTAAGTCATTGTGAGAGACAGGAGACTGTTGTTGTATGTTAAGTCATTGTGAGAGACAGGAGACTGTTGTTGTATGTTTAAGTCATTGTGAGAGACAGGAGACTGTTGTTATATGTTAAGTCATTTTGAGAGACAGGAGACTGTTGTTGTATGTTTAATCATTGTGAAGACAGGAGACTGTTGTTATATGTTAAGTCATTGTGAAGACAGGAGACTGTTGTTGTATGTTAAGTCATTGTGAGAGACAGGAGACTGTTGTTATATGTTAAGTCATTGTGAGAGACAGGAGACTGTTGTTGTATGTTAAGTCATTGTGAGAGACAGGAGACTGTTGTTGTATGTTAAGTCATTGTGAGAGACAGGAGACTGTTGTTGTATGTTAAGTCATTGTGAGAGACAGGAGACTGTTGTTGTATGTTAAGTCATTGTGAGAGACAGGAGACTGTTGTTGTATGTTAAGTCATTGTGAGAGACAGGAGACTTGTTGTATGTTAAGTCATTGTGAGAGACAGGAGACTGTTGTTATATGTTAAGTCATTGTGAGAGACAGGAGACTGTTGTTGTATGTTAAGTCATTGTGAGAGACAGGAGACTGTTGTGTATGTTAAGTCATTGTGAGAGACAGGAGACTGTTGTTATATGTTAAGTCATTGTGAGAGACAGGAGACTGTTGTTATATGTTAAGTCATTGTGAGAGACAGGAGACTGTTGTTATATGTTAAGTCATTGTGAGAGACAGGAGACTGTTGTTATATGTTGTCATTGTGAGAGACAGGAGACTGTTGTTATATGTTGTCATTGTGAGAGACAGGAGACTGTTGTTATATGTTAAGTCATTGTGAGAGACAGGAGACTGTTGTTATATGTTAAGTCATTGTGAGAGACAGGAGACTGTTGTTATATGTTAAGTCATTGTGAGAGACAGGAGACTGTTGTTATATGTTAAGTCATTGTGAGAGACAGGAGACTGTTGTTATATGTTAAGTCATTGTGAGAGACAGGAGACTGGACCAGGAAGGCGGAAAGTTAGACAAGGGGAGGTGATGACAGGAAGAGAAGGAACAAGGCGGAAACAAAGAGAGGCAGAGCAGAGTGTGTCCAGAAAGTGGGGATGGGATGATATATATATATAAGTCTATACTGATAGGATGATGTATATATATAAATGTATACTGATAGGATGATATATATATATATAAGTCTATACTGATAGGATGATGTATATATATAAATGTATACTGATAGGATGATATATATATATATAAATATTTACTGATAGGATGATGTATATATAAGTCTATACTGATAGGATGATATATATATATAAATGTATACTGATAGGATGATATATATATATAAATGTATACTGATAGGATGATATATATATATATAAATGTATACTGATAGGATGATAGGATGATATATATATATATATATCTATACTGATAGGATGATATATATATATATAAATCTATACTGATAGGATGATATATATATATAAATCTATACTGATAGGATGATATATATATATGGGTTATTCTCAGAAACATGTGAGGTTTTTGTGACATAGACCTTGAAAAATAAATGTCATTGGAAGTTTATGCCTTTTTGTCATATTTTAGAGTACTCTGTCATAATATGCATTGTTTTGAAAAAATTATGAAATATTAATTGGTTTCCTAGTATTTGATGAATTAAAGTTTATTTTTAGCCGTTTTTGCGGTTGGGGACATGGAAACCAAAAGTAGCATAAAAAAATCTTTGAAACTCAGAATATCAAACAAAAAACACTCCTAAATGCTGTTGTTTTCATTTATAAAACAAATCTAACATTTGGGAAGTATGACAATCACTGACAAAGCATATTTTTGGCTATATTTCTAATGACACTCTAAGACAGTTTTGTACGCCCAGATTTAAAGTTGTTGTTTTTTTTTGCTAGTGACCCACAGGAAGAAACCAAAAATTTAGCCTAAACTTTATCCACAAAATTCATATCAATAAAACAACAATTTTCTTTACAAAAGAATGGAAGCTATTTAAAATTTAAATATGTAAAAAAGTAATATGTTGCGGTTGTGACATAAAAAACCCGTTTGGGTTGTGACATGGAACCACCCCCCTCAAAATCACAAATCATGGAAGTGTAGTAATTTAAACATACATTTAAACAAAAACACACCAACTTAAATTGGAAACAATGCATTCTTGTAACATTATTCATACTGATTTATCATTTTATATGATATATTAGGTTGTGACATGGAGACCTTTTTGGGTTGTGACATGGAAACCACACCCTCAAAAGCACAAATCATGAAAGGGTAGCAATTTAAGATCAAATTGAAAAAACACATCATCTCAAATAGAAACAATGCATTCTTGTAACTTTTTACATTGATTTTTATGTTAGATTAGAGTGACATGATATTATATCAATAAAAAATTATCTACATTGATTTATCATGCTGGAGAGATATTATATATAATCAACACAACTAAGTCCAGTTTCTCTCATCTGACCTAGCGCATCATTCATAATTAATGATAAAATATGAGCTCATGAGTGCTTTTATATCAAGTACATAATGCATGTTTTAAAAAACAACAAAAAACAATGAAATCACGTTCACTGTGTGGTAACAGGGCCCACGTTGACTGTGTGGTAACGGGGCCCACGTTGACTGTGTGGTAACAGGGCCCACGTTGACTGTGTGGTAACAGGGCCCACGTTCACTGTGTGGTAACAGGTAACAGGGCCCACGTTGACTGTGTGGTAACAGGTAACAGGGCCCACGTTGACTGCGTGGTAACAGGGCCCACGTTGACTGTGTGGTAACAGGTAACAGGGCCCACGTTGACTGCGTGGTAACAGGGCCCACGTTGACTGCGTGGTAACAGGGCCCACGTTGACTGTGTGGTAACAGGTAACAGGGCCCACGTTGACTGCGTGGTAACAGGGCCCACGTTGACTGTGTGGTAACAGGTAACAGGGCCCACGTTGACTGCGTGGTAACAGGGCCCACGTTCACTGTGTGGTAACAGGGCCCACGTTGACTGTGTGGTAACAGGGCCCACGTTGACTGCGTGGTAACAGGGCCCACGTTGACTGTGTGGTAACAGGTAACAGGGCCCACGTTGACTGTGTGGTAACAGGGCCCACGTTGACTGTGTGGTAACAGGTAACAGGGCCCACGTTGACTGCGTGGTAACAGGGCCCACGTTGACTGTGTGGTAACAGGTAACAGGGCCCACGTTGACTGCGTGGTAACAGGGCCCACGTTGACTGCGTGGTAACAGGGCCCACGTTGACTGTGTGGTAACAGGTAACAGGGCCCACGTTGACTGCGTGGTAACAGGGCCCACGTTGACTGTGTGGTAACAGGTAACAGGGCCCACGTTGACTGCGTGGTAACAGGGCCCACGTTCACTGTGTGGTAACAGGGCCCACGTTGACTGTGTGGTAACAGGTAACAGGGCCCACGTTGACTGTGTGGTAACAGGTAACAGGGCCCACGTTGACTGTGTGGTAACAGGTAACAGGGCCCACGTTGACTGTGTGGTAACAGGGCCCACGTTGACTGTGTGGTAACAGGGCCCACGTTGACTGTGTGGTAACAGGTAACAGGGCCCACGTTGACTGTGTGGTACACGTTCACTGTGTGGTAACAGGGCCCACGTTGACTGTGTGGTAACAGGTAACAGGGCCCACGTTGACTGTGTGGTAACGGGTAACAGGGCCCACGTTGACTGTGTGGTAACAGGGCCCACGTTGACTGTGTGGTAACAGGTAACAGGGCCCACGTTGACTGTGTGGTAACAGGGCCCACGTTGACTGTGTGGTAACAGGGCCCACGTTGACTGTGTGGTAACGGGGCCCACATTGACTGTGTGGTAACAGGGCCCAGTTTCTGACCAGCACCGACAGCGCCCCTCCTCCTCTTCTACGTCCAGCCTCCACAGTCATGACGACCACCCCCCCCACATGATGGTGCCTTCCCGCCCAGACCCCTCCCACCACCACCACCACCACCAGCAACAACAACAACAACAGCAACAACCGTATCCGCCAGAGCTGTACTCATCTTCTCAGTCGTCGGTGGGTGCTGGGGCTGGAGGGAGTTTGTCCAAGATGCAGTCTCAGCGATGGGTGATGGTGGATTACGGTGAAATGGACCAGACCTCTGGCAGGAAGATGACAGCTGTGGATTCGCTGAAAGACACTAACACGCAGCAACAAAAGGTTGGTGTGTAGGGAGAGTGTGTGATGTGTGTTTGTGTGTGTCTGTCTGTCTGTCTGTCTGTCTGTGTGTTGTGGGGGAGGGGGGGGGGGGGTGTGGGTGAGAGAGATAGTTTGTAGTGTTCTACTTCTACTATGCTTTGGGTCTTATACTGTTCTTGCTTCATTTGTGGAGAACTGTAGCAAAAATTATTAGTGATTCTGTTACAAAAAGATGGTTAAAGAACAAACAAAAAAAAAGGGTTGTAAATGGTTTGTTTTAGTTTTTGACGTGGGAATTTGTTGAACCTTGTCTAAATCTATTCATGTAACAGTTGTGCATTGAAGGTCCATGAAAAAGAAAGAGTGAGGTGAAAAATCCTGGAAAGCGGGTGGGGGATTAGCTAGTGGTTAGAGGGCTGACTGGTGTGTGGTGTGTGTGTGTGTGGTGGTGTGGGTGTGTGTGTGTGCAAGCCACCACTAAGATGCCTGTTCGAAGCGATTTTTCCCAGGGGTTAACCCCCAGTACCCATTCCACTCCCTGAAAATGTTTTGGATGAGTCTGTAAAACGAGGTCCCTTGTATGAAACACACTGAAAACATCTTGCATGCATGTTTTTAAACCGTTCTGCCTTTCGTAAGAGTACTTTAAAAAAATTTATTCTTTTATTTCGAGGATAAGGGAATAAACACTCGTGTGCTTTTTTTCATCCAGTCCCCGGTGTATGCAGTTTTGGAAATTTTGTCATCCGTTCCCACTGGCACACACTAGCCTACTTTTCCCGAAAAGCGGAAGGGGTTTTAACGTGTGCACAAGATGTTCTGCGTGCGTTCGCACACAGGACCTCGGTTTATAGTCTCATCCAAAGGACTTTTAGGGGGAGTGGAGTTGGCACTGATGTTAACTCCAGAGGAAAAATCCTCTTGAACAAGAATCAAACCCGGGTCAGCCAATGACGAATACATCATGACTCTAACCACCAGGCTGTCCCGTCCCGTTCCATCCCCAGGCCCGGCAGCCATTACATGGCAGTAGGAATGGATGACAACACTGGAAAAAAAAGAAGAAAAAGTCATGGGCACTGGTGGTGTGTTCAGACATGATCCTTGGAGTTGGAATGCGACTACCTGAGTGGTGGGTAGATGGTTGCATATAATTATGCAAAGTCCCTGTGTGAACCGCAGAAAGAATTCTCGCATGAAAAGGAAAGGGGGGTGGGACCCCATGAAGATTGTCTGCCTTTTTGCAGTATTTCAAAACCCAGAGACTGTTCGGCACTGTGGTAGTAGCTAGCTTGCTTTCTTTTACGCAGTACTGTTTGCAAACAGAAACACACAGACAACTCTGAGGACGACAGTTGTCCAAGGCAAGGTTGAGGGCAGAAAGGAAAAAAGAGGCAGACCACCAACATCCTACATTGCCAGCATCGCTGAGGTCAGTCAGTGGTCTGGGAGGGAGGGCTACAGGAGACGGTAGACCTCGGCAGAGACAGAGAGAAAGATGGAGCACCCTGGTGCTGGCATTGCGTGGAGCTAGCTAGCCCCTACCGACGACAGCGGTGATGGAGACAGTTGAGTTGACTCCGAGAGATCATGCAGTCATTGTGTAGACTAAGACATGATTTCAAACTGATTTGCATGACCCATGGACCGTTCCTTTGACCTGTGTGAAATCATCACGTTTTTCCCTGTGTGATTTTCGGGTGATTCATTACGAATTATGATACATGCCTTGTAAGATTATATTATATATATATATAATATAGTAATATATATATATAATATATAGAATATAATAGACAGAGGTACACCACACACATTTTTTTCTGTTCCTCAGCTATGGCTCCAAGGTTCACCAATGGAAGGATTTTGCGTATGCAACCATTTTTGCCCACCATTAAGGTACCTGCACTCAGACTTCAGGGACAAATACACAAAAATATGTTCCAACAGTTTTGGTCTTCTGTATTTTGTGGTAAAAGTGAGGTATTCTACCAAAGTTAATCCAAAACACGCACGGTACACTGTAAGTATACACTGTAATAAATAATAAACAAACAGGGTGACTTTTTCTTACGCACAGCTTGTGTGATGTTGTCACTGTGTATGTGGCGATTTCTCCCAAAGTCTCAATACGGCTACCCTGATGGTGGGAAAAAACGGTGGCACACGCTAAAATCACACCGTTGGTAAATCTCGAAGCTCTGGTTGAGGAATGAACAGACACACAGACACACACACACACACAGACACACACATGACAGACAGACACACACAGACTGACAGACACACACAGATGGACAGACACACACACAACAGACACACACAGACCGCACACACATTACAGACACACACACATACAGACATCAACATACAGCGACAGACACACACACACAGACAGACACCAACCAACAGACAGAGCACACACAGACAGACACACAGACAGACAGACACAGACAGACAGACACATACACACAGACACACACGACAGACACACCAGACAGACACAGACCACACACACAGACAGAACACACACACACAACACACAGACAGACACAACACCACACACACACACACCACACACACTCACAGACAGACACAGACAGACACACACAGACAGTACACACACACAGACAGACACACACCACACAGACAGAAAGACAGACAGATCGTTAGTTTTCTGAATTTTCTCACGATGTGGTCAATTTCAGAAGAGCCTTCCAAGCTGTTTTCAGATGAAACATTTCAGGAACATTTAGTGAAACCGTTTCAGGAGGAAAATGACAAAGACACAGTGAGTGTGACACCTTTCTCACAGTTTGCTTGAAGGTGGGGTGTGTGTGTGTGTGCGCGTGTACGTGCGTGTGTGTGTGTGTGCTTGTGTATTGTGTGTGCTTGTGTGCATGGGGTGTGTGTGTGTGTTGTGTGCATGTGCAGTGAGTTGTGGTGTGTGTAGGTGGTGCGTTTTTCTTGGAAAGACTGCAGGACGAGGAGGTGGCCCTCAATGAAGGGGCTGATTATGATTGAGTACAAGCTGGTAGGAAGGGTTTCTGACTATGATTGAGGACAAGCTGGTAGGAAGGGTTTCTGACTATGATTGTGGACAAGCTGGTAGGGATGGGTTTCATGCTATGATTGTAGGAAAGTGGTGTGAAGGGTTTCTGACTATGATTGAGTACAAGCTGGTAGGAAGGGTTTCTGACTATGATTGAGTACAAGCTGGTAGGAAGGGTTTCTGACTATGATTGAGGACAAGCTGGTAGGAGGGTTTCTGACTTTGATTGAGGACAAGCTGGTAGAAGGGTTTCTGACTATTGATTGAGGACAAGCTGGTAGGAAGGGTTTCTGACTATGATTGAGGACAAGCTGGTAGGAAGGGTTTCTGACTATGATTGAGGACAAGCTGGTAGGAAGGGTTTTGACTATGATTGAGGACAAGCTGGTAGGAAGGGTTGTTTCTGACTATGATTGAGTACAAGCTGGTAGGAAGGGTTTCTGACTATGATTGAGTACAAGCTGGTAGGAAGGGTTTCTGACTATGATTGAGGACAAGCTGGTAGGAAGGGTTTCTGACTATGATTGAGGACAAGCTGGTAGGAAGGGTTTCTGACTATGATTGAGGACAAGCTGGTAGGAAGGGTTTCTGATTATGATTGAGGACAAGCTGGTAGGAAGGGTTTCTGACTATGATTGAGTACAAGCTGGTAGGAAGGGTTTCTGATTATGATTGAGGACAAGCTGGTAGGAAGGGTTTCTGACTATGATTGAGTACAAGCTGGTAGGAAGGGTTTCTGACTATGATTGAGTACAAGCTGGTAGGAAGGGTTTCTGACTGGTCTTGTGAGACCTTGGGAGTGGGTTACTTCTGAGGGTGGACAGGCTGTGCTCCCCATTCTTTTTCCAGGACGTGTTGAAAAACACCCGCTGCTGGAGGCATGAATGACGGGGCTTCACAGCTGACGTGCCTTTCCGGGAAAAGGGAAAGGGTTTGGGTGGGTTCCACCCTCTCTGAACACCACCTTTTTCCCCTTGTACGCTGGACGTCAGGGGGGGTCCAGGTGCTAGTTTTTTGGGATGAGATGATAAACCGAGGCGCTAAACATTTTCATCGCACATAAAAGAACCCATGGAAATCGAGAGAGATGCCCCCTGGCAAAATTCTTTTTGAAACTCACCGTTGGGCCATGAGCGCGATGCTCTGAACCCCAGGCTGTTCCCCCCCCCCCCCCCCCCCCCCCCCACCCCCCGATCAGATTTGAATCTCTGTAGCTGTAAAAAACAACCTGCACTCTCTCCTTCCAGCGAGAAAGAAAGTGCTGTGAAGCTGGAGTGTGGCAAGATGTTTGGAAGCGTTCATATATATATATATATATATATATATAGACGTGCACTTCCCCTCCAGAGTGTGTTTCCAGTCCCCCAGTGAGCGATGCCAGAGTGCATGTTGTGTGTGAATTTTTTTTATTTAATTCTTTTTATTCTTTTATATCGAGGATAATGGAATAAGCACTTACGTGCTTTTTTACATTCAGTCCCCGTGTGTATGCGGTTTTGTAAATTTTGTCATCTGTTCCCACTGGCACACAATGGCCTACTTTTATTGAACAGGGGAACAGGATTTAACGTGTGCACAATGTTCTGCGTGCGTTGGCTCTCCGGGTCCCCGGTTTATAGTCTTCCCCTACTGTGTTAATTAATCAAGCTGTGGAATGGCCAACACATCGGCAGTGCAGTAGTGAAATCATCAGGCCAGGCCAGCTATAGGGGGGGGGAGGGGAGGTATGGATGTCACTAACATGCCTAGCAAGCTCCTACCCGTGGAGAGGGGGGTGGGCTCCGCCAGGTTGTACTTGTCCCGGAGTCAGGGCCTGAAGAAAAGTTCAGTGCGGTGGTTGCAGTGACTGACTCCTCCAGGTGTCAGAGGAAAAAGGTCGGGTTGGTCAGTTGATGTGCTGGGCACACGTCGCTCCCCCACCCCCCTCCCTCCCTCCCTCCCATGTGTGTGATGATGAGGCAGAACATTTATGAGTTTTTCTTCCTCCCAAACATCGCCTTAACTGTGGTTCTCCCCCACAGTCCAGCAGTTGAATGAATCTGTCATTCCTGCTTCTATACCTGTTTGTACTCTTGGTGTTTTCCTTGATCAGATTCCATCTTTTCTTCTTCTTCTTCCTTTTCCTCTTCTTCTTTTCGCCCTTTTCTTCTTTTTTTCTTTTCTTCCCCTTTTCTTCTTTTTTTTTTCTTCCTTTTTTCCCCTCTTCTTTTCTTTTCCTCTTTTCTTTTGTCCCTTCTTCCCTTTTTCCCTTTTGCCTTTCTTCTTCCCCCTTTTTTTTTTCGTCCCCTTCTTCCTTTCTTTTCTTCTTTTTTCCTCTCTTCTTCTTTCTTCTTTTCTTATTCTTTCTTCTTCCTTCTTCTTTCTTTTTTTCCTCTTCTTCTTCGTCTCCTTTCTTCTCTTCTCTTCTTCTTCTTCCTCTTCCCTCTTCTTCTTCTTCTTCTTCTTTTCCCTTTTCCCTTCTCACTTCTTCTTCGAACTCTCAGACAGGACCTATTTGTTGTCTGTCCTCAGAAAAGAATGGTTGCCTGCCTTTACGCCTGACAAGCTCTCAGGTCATCGACTTTGCTGGGAGACAACTGGTATCTTTTAAGTCTCTCTGGGAAAAAAAGGCAGGGAAGGGGCCCAGAAGCAAAAACAGACAAGAAGGAGGTTTAGGAAAAATAAGAAAAGGTAGAAAAAGGAGAGGGATAGAAAAGAGGGAATTCTAGCACAGCCACCCAGAAGGAGGGGGATGTTTTTTGGGCGACAGGCCCCAGCATCCCACAGGGCAGAACACGTCTTTTGAAAAAGATTTGTTTTTTTTTCTGTCTGTTCAAACATGATATTCGGGAATTTGGGAAAGAATCGTGCTAGTATTTTTAGGGTGGTGGAATATGTAGGGTAACATCTTCCTTAAATTTCCTGTTTGGGATTAACCACTAGACCCGAAAATTTTCTGGGGCAAAACCCGGTGCACCCTGTCACCTAAAACCCAGAAATTTCCGGGATTTTTGAAGGGAAAGTAAACAAGCCAGCACCCTTTACTACGGAAAAGGGGAAAGAACTCCAAAATTTGGAGATCACTCTCCTGTTGCTTGGCAACATCTAGCTGCAAAAATCGTGGCAAAAACGATCGTTTTTAAGCTCGTATTTGGGTTTTTATACATGACTGCTTAGGCAGTTCTTGTTAAAAATGGGGGGTGACACCTTACTGTTGAAGGGATCCAATAACTTTTAAAAAAAAGCGGAAAAAGTGCCAAATAAAACTAGATTTTTCCTGACAGTGATGAAAACGATCGTGTAGATTCAGGAGATCGTGCATTAAAAAAAAAAAGAATGGGGATTCGGCCTCGACTTATGTTTGACGTTATTGAGATGGTGGGTAAATCAGAATGAAAGTGGTGATGAGGAAATGGTATTTTTGTCGATTTTTTTAACATTTGAAATATATTTTCGCTTGAAATTCAAACTAAATAATTCGAGCTTGCCTCGAAGTAATCTACGATATTATATGTCATTGGGGAAAGGATTGAATATTCAGTAGTAATTGCTGAGTAAGAGGGACATGAACGTAGCAAGTGGTACATGAGAATGTTATTGCCCGGCCTATAGTGAGGGTGCAGACTTGCAGTGCTGGGCAGTGAAGGGGTTGACCACCACCACCACCACTGACCACTGAATGCCTATACCCCAGACTTGGTGTGCAGGCTCAGGCGGAGAAACCCAAGAAGCCCAGGAACCGGAAAGACAGCACGCCACGGAAAGATCGACCCCGGAAAGAAAAGCCGGAGAAGAAACCCAAACAGACCGCGAGCCTTAAAGTCTGCACAGAATGGGGGCGCCACCTTCCTCCGGGAGCACAAACCTGAAGCTCCACCTACAGGCCACAAGGGAGACAAACCTTCACCTGCGGCAAATGTGATGCGGCTTTTTGTGGAGCCGCGCAACCTCCGTCGTCACATGGTCAGCTATAAACAGGATCGGCCGCAAACCCGTGTTCGGAATGTGGCGCGTCTTTCTTGGAAGCGTGTAACTGAAGCGACACATGCGCACTCACAGCGGCAAGCGGTTGTTTATCTGCGACGAGTCGGGGGGGCGGCGTTCAGTCGTCAGACGTATCTGCGAGACCATGTGATGACGCATCGCGGGAAAATGTGTTCAAGTGCGATGAGTGTGATGCGACGTTTAACAATGCGCATCACTTGCGTAAGCACATGAAGGGTCACACAGGGGGGGGCCATACCAGTGTGAGGACTGTAGCGAGTGTTCGGCTGGTGGAGCGCCTACAACGACATAGAGTGAGCTGGGAGGGAGGGAGCGTGCGTGCGTGTCGAGCGAGTGAGTGAGGGAGGGAGGGAGCGTGTGAGTGAATGAGTGAGGGAGGGAGGGAGCGTGTGAGTGAATGAGTGTGTGAGTGAGGGAGGGAGGGAGCGTGTGAGTGAATGAGTGTGTGAGTGTGTGTGTGTGTGTGTCTGGTGTGTGTGTGTGGGGAGAAGGTTGTGTGTATGGTGTGTGTGTGTGTGTGGGTGCACACGCACACACACGCACGCGCCATACTCCATCCAGCTTCAGAGCTCTAACAAAGCAAAGGAAAAAAGAACGAGAGAAATAAAAATTTTTAAAAAAAGGGATGACTGGTCGTTGTTTTATAACGGTCACTCCTATGTGCCTCTCTCAGGCGAAACACGCGGCAGAAGCCAATGGGGAAGACACTGTGGACGACGAGAAACGCAACAAGTGCGACGAATGCGGAGCCAGCTTTAACCGGCCCTGTAAACTGAAGCGTCACGTGCTGTTGCATTCTGGGGAGCGACCTTTCTCCTGCCCCTTCTGCACTGCTACCTTCACGCAGGTGTACCACCTGAGGGCGCACATGCAGCGACATGCGGGGGAGAAACCCCACAGGTGAGGGGGCCACACCTGCCTGCCTGCCTGCTTGCTTGGGGGGGCCGGGCGAGTCGAGACACGTTGCTGTTTCCACCTGGTCTTTTTTTTTAACATTCATTTTATTCTGTTATGTCCAGGATACTGGAATAAGCGCTCGTGTGCTTCCCCCCCCTCCCCCCCACCCCCCCCCCCCCCCCCCCCCACCCCTCCTATCCAGTCCCCGGTGTATTGCGGTTTTGTCAACTTTGTCATACCGTCCCACCGGCACACAATGGCCTACTCTTCCGAAAAGCGGAACGGGTTTTTAAAACGTGTGCACAAGATGTTCTGCGTGCGTTTGCACACGGGACCTCGGTTTATAGTCTCGTCCAAAAGGCTTTTGGTGATATGGAGTGTAGGTGTGATGATGTTAACTCCAGAGGAAAAATCCTCTTGAACAAGAATCAAACCTGGGTCAGCAGATCATGAATAGATCACTCTAACCACCAGGCTGTTGAATAAGCAATGCATTAGCTTTTTTTCATCAAGCCATCTGTCTTGGAACAAAAACAACTTGATCAATAATATCTGACTACATTATCACCATAACCGATGGGTGAGGGGGGATGAGGGTGGGTGTGTGTGTGTGTGTGTGTGCGTGTGTGTGGTGTGTGTGTGTGCTGTGTGCGAGAGAGGGGCAATTCAGATTCAGAATATTTTATTGCCATTTAAGTCAAGTAGACTTATTTGATACAACAACAAAACAAAAAAAAACATCATTATAATCATTTCTTTGGCTCTAAATGATGTACACTAAAGCATGTTGCATTTACTTCTCATTTTCTCTTTCTTAAAGCATTCATACACATATTTGATGACATCTGCTTGATAGATATCAACTGTGATTATTCCCTTAATTTATCTATACAAATTTTACGTTACGGGGTGTGTGAGGGGTGTTTGTGAGAGAGGGGTGTGTGTGTTTTGAGAGAGAGAGGGGGGTGTGAGGGGGGGGGTGTGAGGGGTGTGTGTGAGAGAGAAGGGGTGTGTGCATGAGGGTGTGTGCACGTGTGAGAGGTGTGTGTTAGGGGGGGTTTTGTGTGTGAGAGAGGGGTGTGTGTGTGTGTGAGGGGTGTGTGGGAGGGGTGTGTGTGTAAGGGGGTATGTGGTGGTGTGAGAGAGGGGGGGAGAGAGAGATCGTGTGATTCAGATTCAGATTCAGAATATTTATTGCCATTTAAGTCATGTAGACTTATTTGAACAACAAAAACATCAACTATAATTATTATATATTTTGGCTAAAAGTGATGTACACTAAAAAACATGTTGTATTCTACTTCTCTTTCTCTCTTTTTTCAAAACACTCATACACATATCTGATGATATCTGCTTGATATATATCAACTGTGATTATGTCACTTAATTTATGTACACAGTTTTTGCATTCTTTGTCTCTCGTTTTGATTTTTAATAACAAATTATTTCTGAGTTCATCATATAAAATGCATTCATCAAGTAAATGAAATTCATCTTCAATTTTGTTACAGTGTCTACATTTTCTGTCCTCTCTGGATATATTTTGGTGTCTCCCTTTCTCTATCATTAAATTGTGACAGCTTGTGCGAAATTTACAATATTCTTCTTATGAGTTTTGTTTTCATAGTTTACTAAGTATGGTTCCAATCTGTATTCTTAGTGTGTGTGTGGTGGTGATAGTAGTGTGTGTGTTTTATTTATTCTTTTATTTATTTATTTTTTGGAGGATAATGGAATAAGCATTCATGTACTTTTTTACATCCAGTCCCCGAGTATACGCAGTTTTTGTAAATTTTGTCATCCGTTCCTACTGGCACAAAATGGCCTACTCTTGTGGAAAAGTGGAATAGGTTTTAATTGTGTATGCGAGATGTTCTGTGTGCATTCGCACACGGGGCCATCGTTTTATAGTCTCATCTGAAGGACTGTGTATGCGCAAATGTGTGTGTGTGTGCGTGCACTTATGTGGTTATGTCATTATGTGTGCATGTGTGCGTGTGTGAAGTAATGATCAGTGGTTTTGAAGTGCTTCAGCTCAGAGACTGCTTGACAAGGCTTTGCTTCACACCTCTGTCATAACAACACATCCTGGTGTTAGTTAACCAGGCCTAAGAGAGAGAGAGAGAGACACTCACACACACACACACACACACACACACTCACCACACACACACACACACACTACACACACAAACAACAAAAATGGCATGACTCTCTATCAGCATACCCTGACTACTTAGATTATCACCCGATTATTTGTAGAGCAAATTATGTATGTGAAGTAGAATCTTTAGAATACCGTAGAGGTATATGTTTACTGAGGTCAAACAGATTACCTTTAAATGAAATTTCACTTTTATGGCAAACCGATTACTGACCCATTCTGCTCTCAGTGTGATGGCCAACAAATTGAAGATGTTTGTCACTTTTTACTTGTATGCCCAAAATATGCTGTATTGCGAAGAAAATGTATTCCTTTGTATTATTACAGATTCCATCGAATCTGAAAGTGCAGCTTCTTTGTATGAACACTAAACCTAGTTTGATGTTTAAAGTTGGATTATTTCTTACTAAATGTTTAGATATCAGAAGTAAGGATGTTCACCTTAACATGAAAGTATATGATTAACTTTTTGTTCCTATGGGCCATATGGCCTGCAAAAACTGAATTAAAATTATTGTTATTGTTATTGTTATTATTGTTACACACACCCCACACACACTCACACAAAACACACACACACACACACACACACTCACACACACTCACACACACGCACTCACACACACACACACACTCACACACACACACACACACACACACACACTCACACACACACTCTCACACTCACACACACACTCACACTCACACACACACTCTCACACACACACTCGCACACACACACACACTCTCACACACTCACACACACACACTCACACACACTCACACTCACACACACACACACTCTCACACACACACACACTCACACACACACACACACACACACCACTCACACACACACACACTCTCACACACACACACACACACAACACACACACCACCAAAACACACACAAAACACACACACACACACACAACACACACGCACGCACACTCACACACCTGCTACACTGTTGGTCAAGTAGAGTGAGCAACTTTTTCAATATCTCATCATCATATCATCATCATTCATCATCATCATTCATCATAATAGATGGAATTTATTTTGGCGTTGTATCTTGCAGAGACAAAGCAAAGTGCTTGCACTCAACTCATTCTTACACAGTCATGCAACCAGTAACAATTAATAGTTCTAACAAGTCCAAATGTGCCCGCACGCATGCACGTGCACACACACACACACACACAAGGTTATACACTTCGGCAGGTTGATAGAATCTTGGCTGTTGAAGCAGGGAAAAGCTATGAGATGAAACAGGAGAAGAAAATCTTAGGTTTGAAATAATTATATCTTGAGACTGGATTTAAAAATGTCATAAGAAGGCTTTTGACAAAGAGAGGGAGGTCATTCCAGATCGATGGACCAGAAACAGAGAAAGAGCGATGGCCGACAGTGGACTGGTTGAATCTAGGTATTCATAAGCACAAGGTATCTGCAGCAGAGCGGAGGGAACGAGAAGGAGTGTACAGGTGAACTAAGTGGATGAAGCTCGACTGTGTGGCCCCAGTCTTCCCACTGAGCTCATACCAAACTCACTCTGGGCAGGAGCTGGCTGGAATTTTGAAGAAGAAAAAAACCTTAAAAGAAAAAACCAAACCCTGTGTGACTCTGGAGGGAAGCAAACCCGGTGTGATCCTCTATGATCCTCTAGCCAGGAACCCAGTGTGCTGACCCGGCGTGATCCTCTATGATCCTCTAGCCAGGAACCCAGTGTGCTGACCCGGCGTGATCCTCTATGATCCTCTAGCCAGGAACCCAGTGTGCTGACCACAGCTGTGTTACTAGGATCCTTCAGGATACCCAGTGGGGGGTTGTTTGAAAACAATCAGCCAGGAAACCCAGTGTGCCTACCCCCAGAATTGTGTGACTGGCGTCACTTTCAGCTTTATTCAGAGGGGGTTGTCTGTGAAACATCAAGACCCCTACATCCTCCTCCTCCCCCAAGAAATTGTTGATTCCTCTTCAGCTGCTTTCTGCTGACCATTCATCTCTCTCCTCTCTCTCTCTCTCTCTCTTCTCTTCTCTCTTGTTTTGTGTGTGTGTGTGTGCGCATGGATTTTTGTTCCTCTTCTCTGCTCACTTATTGGGTGGGGTGCAGTGTAAGCAGTCTTCTCCTGTGCTTGTAACTCTTCTAAAAGATGTTGTCATCCATCCATTCCTACCAAGCATGCAACCGCCTGCTCTTCTGTAAGGCGGAAAGGGTTTTAGCACACGGGTATCCGTTATTCTGCGCCTGTTTGCACAGGGGACTGTAGTTCAATGACAGTCTCATCCGAGGGTCTTCCAGGGGGAGTGGAGTTGGCGCTGATGTTACCTGCAGGGGGAGAGTCCCCCTGACCAGGTGTCCAGGTGGTGGCTTGAACATCTGGCGCAGTCAGGTTGTGAGTTCAGCGCTCTAACCACTGGACCATCCCTCCCCCCTCCCTCCCTCCCTCCCTCCACATGCGCTCTATCTACTTTCACTCCTTCTTCCATAAGAAAACTGATTGTCCCTGTGCAGGTGTGGCAGTTGTCTGTGCAGGTGTGGGGTGTCTGTATGTCGGTTGTCTGTGCAGGTGTGGGGTTTTGTCTGTGCAGGTGTGGCGGGTTGTCTGTGCAGGTGTGGCGGTTTGTCTGTGCAGGTGTGTGGGTTGTCTGTGCAGGGGAGTGTGTGGTTGTCTGTGCAGGTGTGTGGGTTGTCTGTGCAGGTGTGTGGGTTGTCTGTGCAGGTGTGTGGGTTGTCTGTGCAGGTGTGGGTTGTCTGTGCAGGTGTGTGGGTTGTCTGTGCAGGTGTGTGAATGCGGCGCCGTTGTCTGAAGCGGACAAGCTACGCGGCCACATGCTGTCCAGAACGAGAAATGGACCGCGCTGTGTATGCGAGGAATGCGGGCAGCTTCAGCTTACGCGTCATTTGACCAATCACCGCAAAGTCCACCGCGACAAACAGGCAGTGTAAAGAAGTCGAAAGTCGCAAGGTCAAAATTTGTCAAAGAAACCGGAAGAAGAGGAGGAGAGCAACAGCTGGAAAAGACAGAAGCCAAGACGAAGAAGAAGGAAGAGAACGTGAAGAAAGAACTGCGACCCGGAAGACAGGAAAGAACTGAAGAACAGTCGAGAGAGACGGGAAAAATTTTTTCCCCCTTTTTCCCCCTTTTTGGGTGGGGGGGAAATTTTTTTTTTTTTTTGGGGGGGGTTTTTTTTTAAACCCTGAAAGGGGCCCCCCCCAAAAAGGGGGGTTTTTTGGGAAAAAGGGGGGTTTTTTGGGCCCCCCCCCCTTTTTAAAAACCCCCCCCCCCCCCCCCCGGGGGGTTTTTTTACCCCCAAAAAACCCCAAAGGGTGGGGGGGGTTTTTTTCCGGGGGGGTTTTTTCGGGGGCCCGGGGGGGGCCCCCCCCCCCCCCCCCGGGGTTTTTTTTTTGGGGGGGTTTTTTCTTTTTGGGGGGGGTGGGGGTTGTCTGTGCGGGTTGGGGGGGGGGCCCGGTTTTTCCGGGGGGGGGGTTTTTTTGGGGTGGGGGGTTTGCCCTTTGGGTGTGGGGTTTGGGGTTTTTTTTGGGGGTAAAAGGGGGGGGGGGGGGGGGGGGGGGGGGGGGGGGGCCCCCGGGGGGGGGGCGTTTTGGGGGGGGGTTTGGGTTTTTTCCGGGGGGGGGGGCCCCCCTTCCCCCGAAAACCCCCCCCAAAAACCCTTTCCAAAAAAACCCCGGGGGGGAAAAAAAAGGGGGGGAAAAAGGGAAAAAAACCCCGAAAAAAAAAAAAAACCAAAAGAATCCCCGGGGGAAAAAAAAAAAAAAAGGGGGGGGGAAAAAAGGGGAAAAAATTAAAAAAAGGGGAAAAACCAAAAAAAAAAAAGAAACAAGAAAAAAATTAAACCCGGGGGAAAAAAAAAAAAAAAAGGGGAAAAAGGGGAAAAAAAAAAAAAAAAAAAAAAAAAACCCCCCCCCCCCAAAAAAGGGGGAAAGGGGAAAAGGGTTTAAAGTTTTGGGGGGGGGGGGAGGGGAAAAAAGGGGGGGGGAAATTAAAAACCCCCCCCCCCCCCTTTTGGGGGATTTTTTGGGGGGAAAAAATTTTTTAAAAAAAAGGGGGGGGAAAGAGGGGGAAAAATTTTTAAATTCGGGGAAAAAAATTTTTTGGGGAAAAAAAAATTTTTTTGGGGGGTTTTTTTTTTTTTTTTTTGGGGGGTTTTTTTTTTTTTTTGGGGGGAAAAAAATTTTTTTTTTTTAAAAAACCTAAAAAATTTTTTTTTTTTTTAAAAGGGGGTTTTAAAAAAAAAATTTTTGGTTTTTTTAAATTTTTTTTAAATTTTTTTTTTTAAAAAAAAAAAAAAGGGGGTTTTTTTTTTTAAAAAATTTGGGGAAAAAAAAAAAAAAAAAATTTTTTTTGGGGGTTTTTTTTTTTTTTTTTTTTTTTTTGTTTTTTTTTTTTAAAAAATTTTTTTTTTTTTTTTTTTTTTTTTTTTTTAAAAATTTTGTTTTTTTTTTTGTTTTTTTTTTTTAAATTTTTGGGGGGTTTTAAAAAAAATTTTTTTTAAATTTTTTTTTTTTTTAAAAATTTTTTTGTTTTAAATTTTTTTTTTTTTTTGGGGTTTTTTTTTTTTTTTTTTTTTTTTTAAATTTTTTTTTTTTTGGGGGTTTTTGTTTTAAAAATTTTTTTTAAAAAAAAATTTTTTTTTTAAAAAAAAAAGGGTTTTTTAAAATTTTTTGAAAAAAAAATTTTTTTTGAAAAAAAGGGGAAAAAAAAATTTTTTTTTTTTTTTAAAAAAAGGGGGGGGTTTTTTTTTTTTAAAAAAAAAAAAAATTTTTTTTTTTTTTTAAAAAAAAATTTTTTTAAAAAAAAAAAAATTTGGGGTTTTAAAGGGAAAAAAAAATTTTTTTTTTAAAAAAAAATTTTTTTTTTTTTTAAAAAATTTTTTTTTTTAAAAAAAATTTTTTTTTTTTTTTTTAAAAATTTTTTTTTTTTTTTTTTGGGGGGTTTTTTTTAAAAATTGGTTTTATAATTTTTTTTTTAAAAATTTTTTAAATTTTTTTTTAAAAATTTTTTTAAATTTTTTTTTTTTTTTTTAAAAATTTGGGTTTTTTTTAAAAAAAAATTTTTTTTTTTTTAAATTTGGGTTTTTTTTTTTTAAAAAGGGTTTTTTTAATTTTTTAAATTTTTTTTTTTTTTTGGGGTTTTTTTTTTTTGTTTT
>CM054164.1:9716019-9721903 GCA_028751875.1 Rapana venosa
GGGAAAAGGGGGAAAAAAAAAAAAACCCCAAAAAAAAAAAGGTTTAAAAAAAAAATTTTTTTTAATTAAAAAAAAAAATTTTTTTAAAAAAAAAAACCCCCCTTTTTTTTTAAAAAAAAATTTTTAAATTTGGGGGGTTTTAAAGGGAAAAAAGGGGGAAAAAAAAGGGGTTTAAAAAATTTTTTGGGTTGGGGGGTTTAAAATTTTAAAAAGGGGGGGGGGGGGGGAAATTTTTGGGGGGGGGGAAAAAAAAAGGGGGGAAAGGGGAAATTTTTAAAAAAAATTTGGGGGGGGGGGGTTTTTTTAAAAAGGGGGGAAAAATTAAGGGGGGGGGGGGGTTTTGGGGGGGGGGTTTGAAAAAAGGGTTTTTAAAAAAATTTTTTTGGGGTTTTGGGGGGGTTTAAAGGGGGGAAATTTTTTTTTTGGGGGGGGGGGGGGGGAAATTTTTATTTTAAAAAAAAAGGGAAAAAAAAAGGTTGGGGAAAAATTTTTTTTAAAAAAAAGGGGGGGGGGGTTTTTTTTTGGGGGGGGGGGAAAAAAAAAATTTTTTTTTTTAAAAAATTTTTTGGGGGTTTTTTTTTTAAAAAAATTTTTTTTTTTTTTTTTGGGTTTAGCGGGGGAAATTTTTTTTTAATTTTTAATTTTTAAAAAGGGGGGGTTTTTTTTAAAAAAAAAAGGGGGGGTTTTTTCTTTAAAATTTTTTTTTGGGGGGAAATTTTTTTCCCAAAAAAAAAAATTTTAAAAAAAAGGGTTTTAAAAAATTTTTTTTAAAAAAATTTTTTTGGGGGGAAAAGGGAAAAATTTAAAAAAAAAAAACCTTTTCTTTAAAAAAAAAATTTTTTTTAAAAGGGGTTTTTTTTTTGGGGGGGGGGGGGAATTTTTTTGGGGGGGGGGGGTTTTTTTTTTTAAAAAAATTTTTTTTTTTGTTTAAATTTTTTTTTCCCCGGGGGGGGGGTTTTTTTTTTTTTGGGGGGGGTTTTTTTTTTTTTTCTGTTTTTTTTGGGTTTTAAAAAAGGGGGGGAAGGGGAAAATTTTTAGGGGCTTTTTGGGGGGTTTTTTTTTTTTTTTTTTAAAAAAAAAAAGGGGGGGGGGCCCCCCCCCAACCCCCCTTTCCCCCAAACCCCCCCCAATTTTTTTTTTCCCCCCCAAAAAAAAAACCCCGGGGGTTTTTGGGGTTTTTTTTCCCCCCCCGGGGGGGCCCGGGGGGGAAAAAAAAAAGGGGTTTGGGGGGCCCCCGCCCAAAAAAGGGGGGGGGGCCCCCCCCGGGGCTTTGGGGGGAAAACCCAAAAACTTTAAACCGGTTTTGGGGGCCCCCCCCCCTCCCAAAAAGGGGGAAATGGGGGGCCCCCCGGGGCCCCCGGGGCCCGGGGGGGAATTTCCCCCCGGGGGGGCCCCCCCCCCCAAAAAAAAAAAAGGGGGGAAAAAAAAAACCCCCCCCCGCCCCCACAAAAGGGGGGCCCCGGGGGAATTTGGGGGCCCCCCCCCCCGGAAAAAAACCCCCCCCAAAAAAATTCCCCCCCCTTGGGGGGAAAAACCCCCCCCCCCCCCCAAACCCCTAAAAAAAGGAAAAAGGGGGGTTTTTTAAAAACCCCCGGGGGTTTTTTGGGGGGAAAAAAAAAAAAAAATTTGTTTTTTTGGGGGGTTTTTGGGAAAGGGGGTTAAAAATTTTTTTTTAAAAAAATTTTTTGGGGGGGGGGGGGGGGGGGGGGGGGTTTTTTTTCCCCTTTTTTTGGGGGGGGGGGGGGGGGGGGGGGGGGGGGGGGGGGGGGGGGGGGGGGGGGGGGGGGGGGGGGGGGGGGGGGGGGGGTTTTGGGGGGGTTTTTTTTTTTTTGGGGGTTTTTGGGGTTTTGGGGGGTTGGGTTTTTTTTTTGGGGGGGGTTTTTTTGGGGGGGGGGGTTTTTGGGGGGGGTTTTTTTTTTGGGGGGGTTTGGGGGGGGGGGGTTTTTTTTGGGAAAGGGGGGGGGGGGGGGGGGGTTTTTAAAATTTTTTTTTTGGGGGGGGGGGGGGGGGGGTGTTTTTTGGGGGTTTTTGGGGGGGGGGGGGGGTTTTTTTGGGGGGGGGGGGGGGGGTTTTTTTTGGGGGGGGGGGGGTTTTTTTGGGGGGGTTTTTTGGGGGGGGGGGGGGGGGTTTTTTGGGGGGGGGGGGGGGTTGGGGTTTTGGGGGGGGGGGTTTGGGGGAAAAATTTTGGGGGGGGGGGGGGGGGGGGGGGTTTTTTTTGGGGGGGGGGGGGGGGGGGGGTGTTTGGGGGGTGGGTTTTTTTTGGGGGGGGGGGGGAAAATTTTTTTTTTTGGGGGGGGGGGGGGGGGGGGTTTTGGGGGGTTTTTTAAAGGGGGGGTTTTGGGGGGGGGGTTTTTTTTTGGGGGTTTGGGGGGGGAAAGGGGGGGTTTTGGGGGGGGGGGGTTTTTTTTGGGGGGGGGTTTTTTTAAAAAATTTTTTTTTTTTGGGGGGGGTTTTTGGGGGGGGGGGGGGGTTTTTGGGGGGGTTTTTTTTTGGGGTTGTTTGTTTGGGGGGGGGGGTTTTTTTAAGGGGGTTTTTTGGGGGGGGGGGGTGGGGGGGGTTTTGTTTTTTTTTGGGGGGAAATTTTTGGGGGGGGTTTTTTTTGGGGGTTTTTTTTGGGGGGGGGGGGGTTTTTTTTTTTTGGGGGGGTTTTTTGGGGTTTTTTTTTTTTTGGAAAGGGGGGAAAAAAATTTTTTTTTGTTTTTTGGGGGTTTTGGGGGGGTTTTTTTTGGTTTGGGGTTTTGTTGGGGGGTTTTTTGGGGGGGAAAAAAAAAATTTAAAAATTTTTTTATTTTAAAATTTTTTTTTTTTGTTTTTTGGGGGGGGGTTTTTTTTTTTTGGGGGGGGGGTTTTTTTTTTTTTGGGGGTTTTTTTTTAAAAAATTTTTTAAAAAAAGGGAAAAATTTTTGGGGTTTAAAAAGGGGGGGAAAAGGGGGAAATTTTTAAAAAAAAGGGGGTTTTAAAAAAATTTTTTTTTTGGAAAAAAATTTTTTTTTTAAATTTTTTTTTAAAAAAAATGTTTAAAAAAAATTTTTTTTTTTGTTTTTAAAAGGGAAATTTTAAAAAAAAATTTTTTTTGGGGTTTTTTTGGGGGGAAAAATTTTTTTAAAAAAATTTTTGGGGGGGAAAAAAAAAATTTTTTTTTAAAAAAATTTTTTTTTAAATTTTTTTTTAAAAAAATTTAAAAAAAAAAAAAATTTTTTTTTTTTTTTTTTTTTTTTTTGGGGTTTTAAAAAAAAAAAGGGGGGGTTTTTTTTTTTTTTTAAAAAAATTTGGGGGGAAAATTTTTTTTTAAAAAAATTTTGGGGAAAAAAAATTTTGGGGGGTTTAAAAAAAAAAAATTTAAAAGGGGGGTTTTTTTTTTTTAAAAAAAAAATTAAAAAAAAAAAAATTTTTTATTTAAAAAAGGGTTATTATTTATATGACTTAATGATAAACAATCTCTTTCTGATGAATGTCTTTTAGTTTTAAAAATTGGGCTCTAACAACAGACTGTAAAAAACAGGTAAAAATTTTTTTCAGATCTCTGTATTCTAAAAGGAATGTGACAATGTAATATTTTGCACAGAACAGTGTTTTTGGGTGAAATTTAGCTCAAAAAACATGACAAAAACCTGTAGAAAAGGGTTACAAATTTCTATATTAAATTGGTTATGGCTTTTTGATTTATAAAAAGAAAACATGGGTTAACATCATTCCAGGGTAACCCTATCTTGTTTTTCTTTTAAATTTTTCAACTGCATTTTGTAACTGCTATAGCCCTCATGAATGGAAAGGGGACATTTTGTGCGGGCCCCATTATTATGCTTAGCACCACATTTGCTTTTGTCAATTTTTTCATTAAAGTAGATTCCAAATGCGAAGGAACCCAGCAAAAAGTAAAACCGGCTCGTAACTTCAGAAAATGATCGGGTGCCCAATCTCGTTCAAGATCTTGACTCTTTTTTTAACTGAAAATTTTTTAGAGCAAAAAAAAAACCGACTTGGAATCAAAAACGAAAAATGTCTGAAATTTTCTTTAGGAAAACTAGAAGAATATAAAGCCTAAAATGGCAATAATTCAGCTGTAAATTGTTGTTTTTCCAAAAATGAAAGACTCTCTACTTTTATTTAGGGGGTAACAAAAGCTGCACCCCCTCATTGTCGCTCAAAATGAACCTTCATGTAAAATTTTTAGAGTTGATATTAGTTTGTATATATTCTTTTACTGACGCTAAGAATATTTAATACTTTTATGGTTAGTAAAGTTTAGTAAGTTGTCTTCAGCAAAGGCCATAACCGGAGCTTATACCTTTTTTCGAGCGTTAAGCGAACTGATGGTTTTTCACCACCCTGTGACAGGAACATAGTCTGTGCCAATACTTCCCCAGAAATTGGTACCCACTTAACAGGGGGTGAGATGAAAATAGAGTAAAGTGTCTTTCCCAAGGACACAACACCGAGCGGAGCGGGGATCGAACCCGCGACCTCTGGATCACAAGTTGACCGCCTAAACCACTCGACCACGGTGCCTCCCTACCTTTTATGGTTAAGGAAGAATAATTTATGTCAAAATGAGCTCTCTGAAGCTCCCATGGCGGACAAGGCGAGAATTTAATCTTTGATTTAGTTATTTTTATGGGACATATTTCTGCCTTATCAAATAGTTGAAAGTATAGGTTCTAGTGGTAACTGAACGAATAGTATGTGCTCTTTTAGGAAAGTTGACATCATATCTTATACTAATTTTGGTGTCCACATTGGTTTCTTGTTTTGAACAATGCAAGAGATATTTGGCCAGTTGTTGATAATTGTCAATGGCAAAATACCCATCTCTTTATAAATACCCATGGAAGATGCATGAAAAGGTAACCCTAAGCAATTGAAAAGCCTTACAGACTAATCTGGTCCATTTTCTGTAATAAAGACTTTGAAGCACTGAAAAATGCTCCGGTCATAGATGAGTTTAGAGATAATGCTATAAGTTTTAAAACAGCTAATCATGACCCCACATAATGTGTGTGCTTTATATATGCGTTTGTGTCACTGTGTTGTGTATGTGCATGTGCCAGCTGCATGTGTGTGTGGTGAAGGAGTGACTCAGTGATGGGTGGGTGAGTGAGAGAGAAAGAGACAGGGGAGGGAGAGAGAAATTTGTGTAAAATGTGGACTTTGTTGATCACTGTGAATTCATTGATTAAGTTTGTTGAAGTCCACATATAAATCTACCAGAGCCATTTTTAAATTATACCTGTACAGTATAAAAGAAGGAAGTGGCAGGTGGCAGGACTGTTTTAAAGGCATTTACCTGCCTAACTGGCAAACCATGAGGTTCTGGGTTCGATTCTTGGCCTTACCCTTTTGTCCCAGTTTGACAGAAATCAAACTAAATGCCAAGTTTTTCGGAGAAGACTCTGAACCAGTGGGACCCGTGTGCTTGTCAAAAGAACCCACTGCGGCACAGTGAACCTTGGAAATTGCAAGGAGGTAGCTCCTGACTGCCCTGGCAAAATTGGTAGTCTACCACCTGTACAGTTGAGTTCCCAACTGTCACCCTGAAGTCGGAATGTGGCTACCTAAATGATTGGTTTTGGGTCGGGGGAACCGGTCAGTTACACAAAGAATCTCACCATTGGTGAACCTCCGAGCTCTAGCTGAGGAACGGAAAGAAGAAACAAAACAACTAGAAATAATGATAGTACACACACACACACACACACATACATACATACATACATACATATATACATACATACATACATACATACATATAAATATATAAATATAATATGTGTGTAAGCCATCTTTAGCCAGTTTTCACCAAAAATCTTTGCTGGGAAATGAAAGATTTCATTTTTTGGAAAAAAATAATAATAATTTAAAAATTATGGAATTTAAATAGCGCTGA
>CM054164.1:9722403-9737403 GCA_028751875.1 Rapana venosa
CTCTTTTTCTCCCCTATCTCTCTCCTTCCCCCCCCCTTTTTCCCCTTTTTCTTTCTCCCTCTTCTCTCTCCCTCTCTCCCTCTCCTCTCTTTCCCTCCCCTCTCCCCCTTTCCTTTTTTCCCTCTCTCCCCTCTCTCTCTCCTCTTTCCCCCCCCCCCTCTCTCTCTCTCTCTCTCTCTCTTTCCCCCCTCTCTCCTCTCCCTCCTCTCTCTCCCTTTTTCTTTCCCTCCTCTCTCTCTCCTCCCCTCTTTTTTTTCTCCCCCTCTCCCCTCTCCCCCTTTTTCCCTCTCTCCCTCTCTCCCCCTTCCCCTTCTCCTTTTCTCCTCTCCTCTCTCTTCCTCTCCCCCTCTCTCCCCCTTCTTCTCTCTCTTTCTCCTTCCCTCTCTCTCCCTCTCTCTCTTCTCTTTCTTTCTTCTTTTCTTTCCCTCTCCCTTCCTCCCCTCTCTCTCTCCCCACCCTCTCCCCTCCCCCTTTTCCCCCCCTCTCCCTCTCCACCCTCTCCTCCAATCCGTTCTCCTCCACCACTCTCGTCTCCTCACTCCAACTCCTCACTCCTCCCACTGCTCGCTCTCCCTCCTCCCTCTCCCACCCCCACCTCTCCTCCCCTCCTCCTTCTCCCTCTCTCTCTCCAATCACACTCTCTCACCCCCCAATTCCACTCTCCCTCCCTCTCACTCCTCACATCACTCATCTCTCTCTCTGGTGCCCCCTCTCACTCACCCCTCCTTCCCTCATCATCTCCTCTCACCCCCTCACTCAACTCCCCTCTCTCCACACATCGCCCCTCCCTCCACTCTCCTCCCCACCCTCTCCCTCACCCCCTCCCTTCACTCAATCTCTCTCTCGCCCCAAATCATCTCTCATCTATCATCACTCTCCCCTCCAATTCCTCTCTCAAAATTCCTCCTCCCATCCACTCTCTCACTCCACTCCCCTCACACTCCCTCCTCTCTCCAATCACACTCTTCTCACTCTCATCTCTCCTACCTCCTCACACCTCCTCTCTCACTCTCTCCCCTCCATTCTCTCTCTCTCTCCCCTCAAACACTCACTCCCAATTCTCATCTCCTCCTCCTCTCCCTCTCTCCTCTCTCACTCCCCTCCCTCCTCTTCCTCTCTCGACCTCACTCCCATCTCTCTCTCAACCATCCTCCTCTCTCTCACCTTCTCTCTTCTCTCTCCTCTCCTCAATCACCCTCACTCCTCTCATCTCTCTCTCCATCCTGTCCCCTCTGCATCATCCTCATCCCTCCATCTCTCCTCTCTCTCTCTCTCACATCTCTCCTCTCCTCTCTCCCTCCCTCTCTCCTCATCCACCCCTCTCACTTCCTCTCATCAATCTCCCTCTCCACCTCCCCACTCCTCTCACCTCTCTCTTCTTTCCTCACTCTCTCACTCCCTCTCACTCTCCTCCTCTCTCGCTCTCTCTCCCCTCTCTCCTCCACTCTCTCTCCCTTCTCTTCACTATCTCATCTCTCTCCCTCTCCTCGTCTCTACCTCCTCCAAGCTCCACCTTAACACTCTCTCCCCTCATCTCCTCTCACGACCCTCTCTCTCTCTTCTCATCTCCTCTCTCCTCTCTCTCCTGGCTCTTCTCTCTTCTCTCCCTGGCTCTCCGCTCTCCCTCTCCCTCTCTCTCTCCCTCTCCCTCTCTCTCTCTCTTCTCTCCTCTCCTCCTCTCAATCTCTCTCTCCCTCTCTCTCTCTCTCTCTCTCCTCTCTGCTCCTCTCTGGCTCTCTCTCTCTCTCTCTCTCCTCTCTCTCTCTCTCCTTCTGGGCTCTCTCTCTCTCTCTCTGCTCCTCTCTCTCTCCTCTCTCTCCTCTCTTTTCTCGCATCTCTCCCTCTCTCTCTGGCTCTCTTCTCTTTCCCCTCTCTCTCTCTCTTTCTGGCTCTCTCCTCACTCCTCATCTTTTTCTCACTCTCTCTCTCTCTCCTCCCACTCTCTCTCTCTCCTCTCTCTCTCTCCTCTCTCCTCTGGCTCTCTCACTTCTCTCTCTCAATCTCTCCTAGCTCTCTCTCTCTCTCTCTCTCTCTCTCTTCCTCTCTCTCTCTGGCTCTCTCCTCTCTCTCTCTTGGCTCCTCTTTCTCTCTCTTCTCTCTTTTTCTTCTGGCTCTCTCTCCTCTCTCATCTCTCTTTCTTTCTCTCTCTCTCTCTCTCTCCTCTCCTCTCTCTCTCTCCTCCTCTCTCTCTCTCTTTCTGGCTCTCTCTCTCTCTCTCTTTTCTCCTCTCTCTCTCTCTCTCTCTGGCTCTCTCCTCCCTCTCTTTCTCTCTCTCTCTCTCTCCTGGCTCTCTTTCTCTCTGCTCTCTCTCTCCTCTCTCTCTCTCCTTCTCTCCTCTCCTCTCTCTCCCACTCCATCTCCTCTTCTCGTGGCTCTCTCTCCTCTCTTTCCTCTCTCTCCTCTCTCTCTCTCTCTCTCTCTCTCTCTCTCTCTCTTTCTCTCTCTCTCTCTCTTCTCTCCTGGCTCTGCTTTTTCCTTTCTCCTCTCCCCTCTCCTCTCTCTCTCTCTCTCTCTCTCTCCTCTCTCTTTCTCTCTTCTCTCGCTCTGGCTCACCTCTCACTCTCTTCTCTGTCCTGTCTCCGTTCCTCACTCTCTTTTTTTTTTTCTCTCTCTCTCTCTCTCCTCTCTCTCTCTCTCTCCTCTCTCTCTCTCCCTCTCTTTCTCTTTCTCTCTCTCTATCCCGGCTCTCTCTCTCGCTCTCTTCCCCTTTTTCTCTCTCTCTCTCTCTGGGCTTCTCTCTCTCTCTCCTCTGCTCTCTCTGCCCTCACCTCTCTCCTCCATCCTCTCTTTCTCATCCTTTCTCTCTCTCCCTCTCTCTGGCTCTCGTCTCTCTGCTCTTCCCCTCTCTCTCTCTCTCTCTCTCACTCTTTCTCTCTCTCTCTGGGCTCTCCCTCTCTCCTCTCTCCTCTCGTTCTCCTCTCTTTCTCTTTCTTCTCTCCACTTCTCTCCTCTGGCGCTCTCTCTCATCCTCTCCCTCATTCCTCATCCTTTCTCTCTCTCTCTCTCTGGCTCTCTCTCTCTCTACTCTCTGGCTCTCTCCTCTCTCTCATCTCTCTCTCGTTCTCTCTTTCTCTCACTCTCTCATCTGGCTCTCCCTCTCCTCCTCTCGTCTCCTTTTCCCCTCTCTCTCTCTCTCTCTTTCTCTCTCTCTTCTGGGCTCGCCCTCTCTCTCTCTCATCTCTCTTTTCTCTTTCTCTCCTCCTCTCCTCACTTGGCTCCTCTCTCTCTCTCTTCCTCTCTCTCTCTTCTCTCTCTCTTTCTCTCTTCAATTTCTCTCTTTCCTCTCTTCTCTTCTCTCTCTCTCCCTGGCTCTTCTTCTCTCTCTCTCTCTGCCTCTGGCTCTCCCTCTCCTCTCTCTCCACTCTCTCCTCCTCTTCCTCCCACTCTCTCTTTTCTTTTTCTCCTCTTTTCTCTCTCTCTCCTCTCTGTGGCTCTCCCTCTCTCTCTCCTCTCTCTCTCCCTCTCCCCCTCTCTCTCCTCTCTCTCCTCTCTCTCTCTCTCTCTCTCTTTTCTCTCCTCACTTATTTTTTTAAAATCAAGTTGGCGTTGTTGTAAGTAGGGTTTTTCGCTTGTTTTGTTGATAGTCCCTAATCAGGGCAAGGGCCGGATACAAAAAAAAAGTATGTGTATGTTTATCTGTTAACCCTTGAAAAATACAGATACCATTCATCCTCTCTCCTCTCTCTCTCTCTCTCCTCTCTCTTTCTCCCTCTCTCTCTTTCTGTAATCCAGAGAGAATTTACTCTCTCTCTCTCTCCTCCTCCTCCTCTCTCTCTTTCTCTCTCTCTCTCTCTCTAATCTCCTCTACTCTCTCTCACTCTCACTCTCTCCTCTCTCTCTCTCTCCTCTCCATCTCTCTTTTCTTTGTGAGTTCAAAGTTCTTTGGAAACATAACGTAATGACAAGTCATATAGAATTCTCATACGATCGAAGTCGTGTTCATATATTTTCCCATTGTGTTTTTCCCTTGAGTTTAAGGTCTTGCTTTATTGTTGTTTGTTGTTGTTGTTGTTTTTGCTTTTGTGATTTGTTGTTGTTCTTCTTCTTCTTCTTCTTCTTCTTGCTCTTGTTCTTATTGTTGTTGTCGTTGCTATTATTAAGGGATAAAGATGAAAACAAACTAAAAATAAAACCTAATAGCTATTCTTATTCAATTATTCTTTAGAAAGGAATCAATTCAATCAATTCAGTGTCTATGTTTGGGGGAGGCGGGGGAGGAGAGGAGGAAGGGTTACTAAAGGCGAGTCCTGACTATAAAGTGTCCCTCACCCCCCTACCCCCACCCCCACCCCATGTCATCTCTCCTCTCTCTCTCTCTCTCTCGATCTCTCTCTCTCTCTCTCTCTCCTCTCTTTTCTTCTTCTTTTCTTCTTTTCTTCTTTTCTTTCTTCTTTTCTTCTTCTACTTCTTCTTCTACTTCTCGCTTTCTTCTTCTCTTCTCTCCTCCTCCTCCTCTCGCTCCTCTTCTCTTCTTCTTCTTCTCTTCTTCTTCTTCTTCTTCCTTCTTCTTCTTCTTACTTCTTCTTCTTCTTCTTCTTCTTCTTCTCTTCTTCTTCTTCTTACTTCTTTCTTCTTCTTCTTCTTCTTCTTCTTCTTCTTCTTCTTCTTCTTCTCTCCTCCTCCTCCTCCTCCTCCTTCTCATCTTCTTCCTTCTTCTTCTTCTTCTCTTCTTTCTTCTTCTTCTTCTTCTTCTTCTTCTTCTTTCTCTTCTTCTTCTTCCTTCTCTTCTTCTTCTTCTTCTTCTCTTCTCTTCTTTCTTCTTCTTCTTCTTTTCTTCTTCTCCTTCTTCTTCTCTCCTCCTCCATCCTCCTCCTCCTTCTTCTCTTCTTCTTCTTCTTCTTCTTCTTCTCTCTTTCTTCTCTTCTTCTTCTCTTCTTCTCTTCTTCTTTCTTCTTCTTCTTCTTCTTCTTTCTTCTTCTTCTTCTTCTTCTTCTTCTTCTTCTTCTTCTTCTTACTTCTTCTTCTTCTTCTCTTCTTCTTCTTCTTCTTCTTCTCTTCTTCTCATCTTCCTTCTTCTTCTTCTCCTCCTCTCCTCCTCCTCCTCCTCTTCTTCTTCTTCTCTTCTTCTTCTTCTTCTTCTTCTTCTTCTTTCTTCTTCTTCTTCTCTTCTTCTTCTCCTCCTCCTCCTCCTCCTTCTTCTTTTCTTCTTCTTCTTCTTCTTCTTCTTCTTCTTCTTCTTCTTCTTCTTCTTCTTCTTCTTACTTCTTCTTCTTCGTTACTTCTTCTTCTTCTTCTTCTTCTCTCTTCTTCTCCTCCTCCTCCTCCTCCTTCTTCTTCTTTCTTCCTTCTTCTTCTTCTTCTTCTTCTTCTTCTTCTTCTTCTTCTTCTTCTTCCGAGATAAATGACGGCATTTGGGCATTTTTTTAGCCCCCCCCCCCCCCCCCATTCTTGCTTTTTTCGCACAATGGGCAAATTGTCTGATATTTTGACCTGCACGGATCTTTGTATGTGGGGGGGGCGGGGGAGGGGGGGTTGGGGGGAAGGAGGAGGTCTTAAGTGGGGGAGGGGGTGGGGGGGGAGGGAGAGTTAAGGCTGTGTGTGTGTTTTTTTTGTTTGTTGTGGTGGTTTTTTGTTTTTGTTTGTGCTGTTGTGCGTGTGTGGGTGTGTGGGGTGTGTGTCGTGCTGCGTGCTGCGTGTGTGTGTGTTGTGTGTTGTTGTCGCACGCGCGCGCTAAGTAAGAAAAACAAGAGACATTTGGGGGAGGGGGTTGGGGGGGGGAGTGTGTTTGTTTGAAATCGCGGGAGGGTTTTAAAATAGTTAAATAAAATTGTATCGTGAAAGTACAAGATTTATACGACATACGTACATATATATGAAAAAAAATTTATAAAATTATATATATATAATAATATATATATAATTATTATATATATAATATTATAAATATATATAGATAATAGATATATTCTCTTGATAGTACAAGAAGTATATCATTAAAGTATGATGTATTATTGTGGTGTGTGTTGTTGTGTATGGTGAGTATAGTTAGAAGATAGATAGATAATAATAGATAATAGATAGAAATAGATAATAAAATAATAGAAAATAATAATAATAGATAGATAAAAGATAGATAATAGAAGATAGATAACAAAAAGACAACAGACAGACAGACGACAGACGACAACAGACAATAATAGATAATAGATAATAATAGATAGATAGATAATAATAGATAGATAGATAGATAATAATAATAATAGATAGATAGATAATAATAGATTTTGGGTGTCATGTTTTGAATCTTGAACTTGTGGTGTGGTGTTTTGTTGTTTTGTGTTTTTGTTGTTTTTGTGGTGTGTGAAAAGGGAAAAAGGGAATTAAAATTTTGAATCTTGTGGTGAAAAAGAGAAGAAAAAATTTTTTCAGATTCAATTCAGATTCAGAATATTTACCATTTAAGTCATGTAGACTTATTGACACAACAAAAACATCACCTAAAATTTTTAACTATTTTGGCTAAAATATGACACTAAAAACATTTGATTCTACTTCTCTTTTTCTCTTTTTTAAAAAAACCAAAAACCTATCTGATGAAAACTCTTAAATAATATCAACTGTGATTATGCACTTAATTTATGTACCACTTCTGCTTTTTTTGTCTTTCGTTTTTGATTTTAATAACAATTTTTTTCTGATTTCATCATATAAAATGCATTCATCAAGTAAATGAAATTCTTTTCAATTTTTTTACAGTGTCTATTTTTTCTGTCCTCTCTGATAATTTTGGTGCTCCCTTTCTCTATCATTAAATTGTGACAACTGTGCGAAAATTTTCAATATGTCCCTTTAGTTTTTTTTTCATATTTAAAAAAAGTATGGTTCCAATCTGTATTTTTTGGGGGGCAAAATCATAAAATTTTAGTTTTTTCAAACTCTTTCTTTTGTAGACCAAAATGTTTTATACATGTCCCCCAGTTTTTCTAACACATAACTCAAACCCATGAACATTAAAAGGCTTTTGGTTCTTCCAACATGTTTTTAATCCAATTTGGTTACAAAAATTTTTCACGTTTTATCCCTTTTTTCGTATGATTCTTCTGATACAAATAATCGTAACTATCAATATAAAAGTCGGTTTTTATTCGTCAAAAATCCAAAAGGGTATGTGTTGTTTGTGTTGTGTGGGGTTTGTGTGTTGTGTGGGTTTTTTTGTGGTGTGGTGTGGTTGTGTGTGTGGTGTGTGTGTGTGGGGTGTGTGTGTGGTGTTGTGTGGTGTGTGGTGTTGGGTTGTATTTTTGTAAAATCGTTCATTATTTTTTGTTTTTTTACTCATATTTTTGTAGCTCAAAGGCTTCTGAAAAGAATGAAAAGTCCCAAAGGGGGTTGTTATCTATTAAAAAGACCCGTATAATTGACAGAAGGAAGAGAGAGAGAGAAGAGAAGAGAAGAGAGAAGAGAGAAAAGAAGAGAGAAGGAAGAGAATCAATCAAAAACCTTTAACACCCATGAAGGCAATTACAATACGACGGGAGATTGAACAACAAACTGAAAAAGACACAAGAAGTTTTTTTTTTTTTTCATTTCATATTGGTATCAACAGCCAAAATAACTTAAAGTAAAAAAAAAAAAAAAAAAATCCTCCTCTCTCTCCCCCTTTCCCCTCTCTCTCTCTCTCCTCTCCCCTCTCCTCTCTCTTTCTCTCTCTTACACACACGCACACACACACCGCGCGCGCGCCCAGCGCGCATACATTCACAACATTAAAGGATTGTTACAAGCCAAAAATGAGACAAACACTCACTTTCATGAGTTTGTGATGTGTGCACATACGCACCCCTCCCCACCCCCACACCCACCCCACCCCCTACAAAGATATAAACCGACGGACAGACAGACAGACAGATAGACAAACAGATAGACCAAACAGATAGATAGATAGATAGATAGATAGATAGATAGATAGATAGATAGACATAGTAGATAGATAGATAGATAGATAGATAGATAGATAGATAGATAGATAGATAGATAGATAGATAGATAGATAGATAGATAGATAGATAGTAGATAGATAGATGACAGACAGACAGATACATACTACATACATACAGATACTAATAATAATAGACAGACAGACATAATAATAATAGATAATAGATAATAATAGATAGATAATACATAGATAGATAGATAGATAGATAGATAGAGAGATAGATAGATAGATAGATTGATTGATTGATTGATTGATTGATTGATACATACATACATAGATACATAGATAGATACACAGATAGATAGATAGATAGATAGATAGATAGATAGATAGATAGATAGATAGATAGATAGATAGATAGATAGATAGATAGATAGATAGATAGATAGATAGATAGATAGATCTGTCTGTATGTATGTATGAATGGATGAGTAACAGACAGACAGACAGACAGACAGGGCGGTAGACAAGAGCATTATGCAAACATACTAGTCACAATGCCAGCCCTGAATTATTTTTTTAAAACACACAACACACACACACACAATCACAATCAGAGGATTGTTCCCCTTTGGTCCTACCGTGTCATGTCCAGCACTCACACACACACACACACACACACACACACACACACACACACACACACCACCCTCATACACACCACATCACACACGCACACACACACTCATCACACCACACTCACACACACATCTCACACCACACACACTCTCACACACACACTCCACACACACACACACCCCCTCACAACCCACTCACAACACTCACACTCACACACACACACACACACTCACACATCACACCACTCTCCACAACACACACACACATCTCTCTCTCCACACACTCACCCCACACACACACTCACACACCACACAAACATCACCCACAACACACACATCTCTCTCTCTCCTCACACACACCACACACACACACACTCACACACACACACTCTCACACACACACACACACACACACACACTCACTACACACACACACACCGCACACACCCTTATTATCTCCCTGGAATCTCATTAACTGCAGCGCTACAGGCTGTGAATTATGCTCCAGGCGCTTCCGCCACAATTCATAACTGTCGTCCCGCGACTGTGTTTATGCAAACTCCCTTTCTCTCTTTAAATCCTCACTGATAATAATGTCTTTGTGTTTGTGTGCCAGGCAAACACGGTCCACCTTCTTTCTTTCTTTCTTTCTTTCTCTCTTCTTTTCTTTTTCTTTTCGTTCTCCGTTTTGTCTTGTCTTCCTACTCGAAATAAAGAGCCCTTAGAACAATGGTGAATTGTGTGTGTGTGTTTTCTGAAACTGACAGAATAACTTCTGCGTACGTCACAAGCTGTTGGGGGGGAGGGGGGGGGGGTTGGGTGGGGGGGGGGGGGGGGGGGGGGTGTGGTGAGGGGGGTGTTGAAGTGGGGGGTTGGGGGGGGGGGGTGAGGGTCGTGGGTGTTTCTTTTTTTCCCCGTGTCTGTCTTGGAATGTGTTTTATGTTCAAAGTTTTCCTTGTTCGGGTTTTTTTGTTTTTTTTTGTTTTTTGTTGGTTTTTATGGTTGTTGTTGTTGTGGTTGTTGTTGTTGTTTTTAGTGGGGGGGGGGGGGGGCTTTGTGAAGGCTCTGTCTTCTTGGTGCTTCTGTTTCTGTCTGTCTGTCCGTCTCTCTCTGTCTCTGTCCGAATGTCTGTCTGTCTCTCTCTCTCTCTTCTCTCTTATATATATATATATATATATGTGCTTATTCATTATCCTCGAAATAAAAAGAATTGTCATTGTCATTGTCAAAAGAATTTGTTATTGTCTCTCTCTCTCTCTCTCCTCTCTCTCTCTCTCCTCTCTCTCTCTCTCTCTCCCTCATTCCTCTCTCTCTCTCTCTCTCTCTCTCTCTCTCTCTCCTCTCCTCTCGGCCGAATGTCCTGTCTCTCTGTATCTGTCTCTGTCCGTCTGTCTCTGTCTTGTCTGTCTGTCTGTCTGTCCGAATGCTCCTCTCTCGCTCCTCTCTCTCTCTCTCTCTCACTCTCTACTCTCTAGCTCTCTCTCCCCATGTGTAGATGTTTATTTTTATGACTATAAGTTTGGGAGTATTGGGTTACTATTCAGATGTATCCGTACGGGCGGAGACTGGATGTAAAAAAGCACATGAGTGCTTATTCATTATCCTCGAAATAAAAGAATTTGTCATTGTCATTGTCTCTCTGCCTTTCCATCTATCTATCTATCCTCTCTATCTCTCTCTCTCTCTCTCTCTCTCTCTCTCTCCTCTCTCTCTCTCTCTCTCCTCTCTCTCTCTCTCTCTCTGCCCTTCCATCTATCTATCTATCCTCTCTCTCTCTCCGCCCTCCATCTATCTATCTATCCCTCTCTCTCTCTCCGCCCTTCCATCTATCTCTATCCTCTCTCCTCTCTCCTCTCTCTTCTCTTCTCTCTCTCTCTCTCTCTCTCTCTCCTCTCTCTCTCTCTGCACTTCAATCTATCTATCTATCCTCTCTCTCTCTCTGCCCTTCCATCTATCTATCCTCTCTCCGGCTCTCCGGCTCTCTCTCTCTCTCTCATTCTCTCTGCCCTCTATCTATCTATCTATCTATCCTCTCTCTCTCTCTCCCCTTTCATCTATCTATCTATCCTCTCTTTCCCTCTCTCTCTCTCTCTCTCCTCTCTCTCTCCCCTTCCATCTATCTATCCTCTCCTCTCTCCCTCTCTCTCTCTCTCTCTTCATTCTCTCTGCCCTTCTATCTATCTATCTATCTATCCTCTCTCTCTCTCCCCCTTTCATTATCTATCTATCCTCTCTTTCCCTCTCTCTCTCTCCTCTCTCTCTCTCCTCTCTCTCTCTCTCTCTCCCCTTCCATCTATCTATCCTCTCCCTCTCTCCCTCTCTCTCTCCCTCTCTCTTCTCTCTCTCCCACTCTTTGTCTCTGCCCTTCCATCTATCTATCCTCTCCCTCTCTCTCTCCCTCTCTCCCTCTCTCCTCTCTCTCTCATCTATCTATCCTCTCTCTCTCCTACTCTTCCATCTACTCTCTCTCCTCTCGTCTTCTTTCCTGCCTTTCTTCATCTATCTAATTCCGTCTCCTCTCTCTCCTCTCTCCACTCTATCCTCCCTCTCTCCCTCTCTCTCTCTCTCTTTGCCCTTCCATCTATCTATCCTCTCTCTCTCCTCTCCTCATCTTCTCTCCTTCTCCTCTTCTCTCATTTCTCTTCTCTCCCTTCCATCTATCTATCCTCTCTCTCTCTCTCTCCTCTCTCTCTCCTCTCCTCTCTCTTCTCTCTCTATCTCTGCCCTTTACTTCTATCTATCTCTCTCTCTCTCTCTCTCTCTCTCTCACCCTCTTCTCATCTATCTTCTCTCTCTCTCTCTCTCTCTCTCTCTCCTTTCTCTCTATCTATCTATCCTTCCTCTCCTCTCTCTCCTCTCCTCTCTGCCCTCTATCTATCTATCTATCCTCTCTCTCCTCTCTCCATCGCTCTCTCTCTCTGCCCTTCTTATCTATCTATCTTCCTCCTCTCTCTCTCTCCTCTCCTCCCTCTCCCTCTCTCCTCACTCTTTCTCTCTACTCTCTCGCTCTCTCTCTCCCTTCTTCTATCTATCTATCCTCCCTCTCTCTCTCTCTCCTCCTCCCCTTCTCTCTCTCTCTCTCCTTCCTCTCTTCTTCTATTCTATCTACCCTCTCTCTTCTCTCTCTCTCTCTCTGCCTTTCTCTCTCTTTTTCCTCTCCCTTCTCTCTTCTCTCCTCTCTCACTTCTCTCTCTCTCCTCTCTCTCTCTCTCTCTCTCTCTCTCTGCCCTTCTATCTATCTATCCTCTCTCCTCCTCTCTCTTTCTTCTCTCTCTCTCTCTCCTCTCTTCTCTCTCTCTCTCTCTCTCTCTCTCTCTCCCTCTTCTTCTCATCTCTCTCTCCTTCTCTCTCTCCCTCTTCTCTCTCTCTCTCTCTCTCTGCCCTTCTATCTATCTATCTATCCTCTCTCTCTCTCCTCCTCCTCTCCTCTCTCTCTCTCTCTCTTCTCTCTCCTCTCTCTCCTCTCTCTTCCCTCTATCTATCTATCTTCTCCCCTCTCTCTCTCTCTCTTATCTATCTTCTACTCCTCTCCTCTCATCTCTCTCTCTCTTTTCTCTCCTCTCCTCTTCTCTATCTATCCTCTCTCTCCTCTCTCTCTCTCTCTCTCTCTCTCTCTCTCTCTTCTCTCTCTCTCTGCCCTTTATCTATCTATCTATCCTCTCTCACTCTCTCTCTCTCTCTCTCTCTCCTCTCTCTCTCTCTCTCTCTCTCTCTCCTGCCCTTTTATCTATCTATCTATCCTCTCTCCTCTCTCTCTCTCTCTCTCTCTCTCTCTCTCTCTCTCTCCTTCATCTTCTTCTCTCTCTCTCCTCTCTTCCTCTCTCTCTCTCTCTCTCTCTCTCTCTCTCTCTCTCTCTCCCCTCTCTCTGCCCTTTTATCTATCTATTTTTTTCTGGTTGTTTTCTTTTTTCGGTGGGGGATTTTTTTTTTTACTATTTTAAATATTTTTGTTACATACACATATGAGTACGTGCGTGAGCACACACACACACACATACACACACACGCACGCGCACACACACACACACACACACCATCACCTCCACCACCCTACCCCCTCCCCCCTCACACCCATCCTCTACTCACCATGATATTTGGAAGTCTTGTTGTTGTTGCTGTTGTTGTTGGTGGTGTTGTTGTCGTCGTCGTCGTCATCGTAGTCTTTGTTGTTATTGTTAAGGTGGTGATGGTTATAGTGATGTTGTTGTTGTTGTTGTTACTGTTGTCGCTGCTGCTGTTGTTATAGTTGTTGTTATCCTTTGTTGATGTTGTTGTTGTTGTAGTTTATATCGTTGTCGTCGTTGTGGATGTTGGCGTTGTTAATGTTGTCGTTGCGATGTTGTTAATATTGTTGTTGTTAATGTTGTCGTTGCGATGTTGTTAATATTGTTGTTGTTGACGTTGTTGTTGTGATGTTGTTGACATTGTTGTTGTCATGTTGTTCATGTTGTTGCTGTCATGTAGTTCATGTTGTTTGTTTGGACTTAGTTTTCATGGCTAGTTCTCACAGCGACATTGAAGCTGTTTTCAAGATTCAAGAGTTTCAGGTTCAAATCCTTGAAGCCCCTACTAGAAGTTACGCTGTACTGCAAGCAATTTGTACTGGAAAACAGCCACTCTGATGAGGGAAACAAAGACAGTTGCAGACAGGAAAATACATAAATAAATAAATAAATAATGGGTGGCGCTGCTCTGCTCTTGTGGCGACGCGCTCTCCCCGGGGGAGAGCAGCCCGAATTTCACGCAGAGAAATCTGCCGTGACTTGAAGTGGTCTAAAATACAAAATAAATAAATAAATAAATAAATAAATAAATACTGTCCATTTTAATATGAAATCAACCCCCGCATTAAGGTATTCAGAAATACTGTCCATTTTTGGTTTTCGTTCCTCGGCTAGAGTTCTACTCTTCTCAAAGGTGGAATAGGTATTTTTAAGGTGTATGGAAAACGTTTTCTGCGTGTGTTCGCACACGGGACCTCGGTTTATGGTCTCATCCGAAGGACTTTTAGGGGGGGTGGAATCGGCACTGATGTTAACTCCGGAGGAAAATTCCCTAGGGGACGGGATAGCTCAGTGGTCAGAGCACTCGCTTTCCCCCAGCCAAGTTAAGCAGCGTCGAGCGTGGTTACCACTTGGATGGGTGACCGTTTGCGCGCCTTGGCTTCAGTACAGTCCCCCAGTTCACCCAGCTGTTAATAGGTACCTGCCCTCTTTAGGGTCAGGGAAGGTAAAGCAGCGAGGGAGAGGAGATGGGCGCCGCCCTCAATATGCTGGCCCCTAGAGAAATGAGGTCTCTGATGCCTCGCTCCCCTACGACCTTATAGGTTATGGGACACCTTTACCTTGACCTTTAACATTCCCTAAAACGGGTACCTCTATGGTGGCTCGATTCCGGGCCATCAGATTATGAGCGCATTGCTCTAACCAAGAGCCCTCCCCTCCCCACACACACACACAAAGACACACACACACACACACGCGCGCGCGCGCTGCCAAATTCAATATGATATCGGTTGATGGATGGATGGATGGATGGATGGATGGATGGATGGATGGATGGATGGATGGATAATCTGTATTCCCAAGGGTTACAGGTTAAACCTTCGATTTGGTTTTTTTTACAAGATTCAGCGCTATATAAATTCCATATATTATTATTATTATTAAACCCAGAGCACAGTACCGTGATGGTGGTGGTGGTGGTGGTGGTGGTGGTGGTGGTGGTGTGGTGGTGGTGGTGGTGGTGGTGGTGGTGGTGGTGGTGGTGGTGTGGTGGTGGGGTGAGGAGGAGGGAGGAGGAGGAGGAGGATGTGGTGACGATGGCGACGATGATGACGACGACGACGATGATGGTGGTGGTGGTGGTGGTGTGGTGGTGGTGGTGGTGGTGGTGGTGGTGGTGGTGGTGGTGGTGGTGGTGGTGACGACGATTATGGCGATGATGGTGGTGATCATGATGATGATGATGATGATGATGACGACGACAACGACTACGCCGATGATGATGATGGTGATGATGATGATGATGATGACGATGGTGGCGATGATGGTGGTGAGGAGGAGGAGGAGGAGGAGAGGGGAGGTTCAATGAATGAGGCAGTTCTTGTCTTCTGGAGCTGCTGTATTTTCATGATGGAGATGATGACAGATTTTCAAAGCCAATATTTCCTTTAGCACAATTCGATATCTATTCTTGTTTGGTCTGCTCAGAATCAAGTATTGAGAACTTCGTTAGCCCTCAGTGTGTGTGTGTGTGTTTGTGTGCTGGTGCGTGCGTGCGTGCGTGCGTGCGTGCGTGCGTGCGCGGTGTGTGTGTGTGTGTGTGTGTGTGTGTGTGTGTGTGTGTGTGTGTGTGTGTGTGTGTGTGTGTGTGTGAAGTCGAGCAGAGTCAGTCATTTCTCTCGTCTCTCTCATCTCTCATCTCTCATCTCTCATTCTCTCTCTCCCTCTCATCTCTCTCTCTCTCTTTCTCTCTTTTCTCTCT